>CM047514.1:5980756-5990756 GCA_026122265.1 Ammodytes dubius | reverse complement strand
AAACTAAGTTAAAACATTCCTCTAACTGACTGGAGGAACAGATCCATTATGTGGTATTGCATAGTGTGCGTCACCGCTGGGCTTTCTGGTGACATTGGGCCAACGGAATAAGAGAACCGACTATGAATACTGAATGCATAGTTATTATTTCACAAGGTACAAAGGTTCAGCAGCAATATTACTGAAGGCTTTACTGCCTTTATATACAGCTCTCTGATATATATATATAAGTTGTGTGTGTGGTTGTGTGTGTGTGTGTGTGTGTGTGTGTGTGTGTGTGTGTGTGTGTGTGTGTGTGTGTGTGTGTGTGTGTGTGTGTGTGTGTGTGTGTGTGTGTGTGTGTGTGTGATAACCAAAAATCCTAACCTCTCATATCACTTAGATCCACTTAACATAATAATTCTAAGCATTATTTTGAAGGTTATTATAGCACTATGCGTGGTATAGCTGCTGCTATCGGTGTATGGATGTGTGTGTGAATGTTTGAATGTCTACAAAGCAATGTAAAGCTACAAAATTACAGGGAAAAGCGCTATATAAGTGGAGTCCATTTATCAAATTATAGACATAGATGTTCTGGTAATTGAGATAACTTTACTGTAGCCGAAGCCCTTTCCCCCAGTGTGTGTGTGTGTGTGTGTGTGTGTTGTGTGTGTGTGTGTGGTGTGTGTGTGTGTGTGGTGTGTGTGTGTGTGTGTGTGTGTGTGTGTGTGTGTGTGTGTGTGTGGCGTGTGTGTGTGAGAGTGAGTCTCAGTGTGTGTGCGTGTGTGCGTGTGTGTGTGTGTGTGAGAGTGAGTGTCAGTGTGTGTGTGTGTGTGTGTGTGTGTGTGTGTGTGTGTGTGTGTGTGTGTGTACAAGACAAGACTAACACACTCTCTCCCTGTGTTCTGCTTGCAGCCTGAAGCAGCCCCAGCAGTGAGCCATGGAGACAGGCCACTCTACACGGAGAATCTGAATACACTCAGCAAAAGGGGACTTGTTTCAGAACCTTAAGTGTATGAGAAAGTAGTGCAGAGTAACTTCCGTGGGTGAGTGAGTGAGTGAGTGAGTGAGTGAGTGAGTGAGTGAGTGATGAGTGAGTGAGTGAGTGAGTGAGTGATGTGAGTGAGTGAGTGAGTGAGTGAGTGAGTGAGTGAGTGAGTGAGTGAGCGAGTGAGTGAGAGAGTGAGAGTGAGAGTGAAGGAGTGCGTGCGTGCGTATGCGTTTGTGTTTATGTGGACGCAAGTTTGCATAGATGTCATGGGCATCTGTGCATGTGTGGGTCATTGTGAGTGTGTTTATTTCTTAAAACTTAAAAATCTAAAAATATATCTCTGAAATTTTCTTGATTTTTTGATATGCGTTCTCAACACCATAACAGCCGTTGGAAGAGCTTTCGGCTGCATAATATTTGCCATATACAAGAAACTCCTGTGTGCACTACAATACTTCAAATCGAAAAAAAAATTGATGTCAGTGCTTTTGCTCAGAGTGGTTATACATGATACAATGATCGTCATAGAGAAGCAGTTATAACGACTGCGTAAACTAGATGTCCCTTGAGTGCTCTGACAGTGATCCATGTCTGCATATAGTATATACTGTACAGTATACAGCTCTGGAAACAATTAAGAGACCACACCAAATGTTCAGTGTATTGTTTTAGTCTATAGAGGCATATTGTTTGTGAGTAGAATGAACATTTTGGTTTTATAATATAAACTACTGACAACATTTCTACCAAATTCCAAAAAAAAAAAATGTGTCTTCAAGAGCATTTTCAATACGTTATGTAGAGATGAAGAATTAAGAAAAATCCAGACTGGTCTCTTAATTTTTTCAGAGCTGTATACATCTACATTCATTCATATACAGTGACGTTGATGGTGGCACATGATATTTGAATGGCTCACTTTCAGACCACTTGAGACTTACTCAGGCCCAGAATTCAAAAACCCAAGAAAAGTGAAACGCCCAAACCACCTATAAGCCATTACAGATTGCATAAATGTCCATATACCTTTAAAGAAAGAGTTTACGTTTGGAGACTTGTGTTGTCCATACATGTAGTGAATCAATTGCACTTTTTATTTAATTCTATTAATTTTAAATAGTTTTTAATGGTGGATGTGTGTGAATTAATTACACTTTTTTGTCACTTTTTTGTCATTTTTTACGTTATTTTTTCTCAATGGTGGATATGTTATTTTGAAAGCTGTTTTTGTTCATATATTCAATTGAAATCACAAATGTGGAGATGTGCATGAGTCAAGGTAACTGCTATGCTCCTGCTCTGAAAGTGAAGGTCTGTGCAACATTGTGAAGTGAATCATAGACAGTTTGAACACATTCCCCCACATAGCGCTGGATACTGATGTCAGACACAGTCCGCGGAGGTGACAACAAGTCTCTTCTCTGTTGACACGGCAACACGTAGACAATATTTTTATATTTTTTCTGTTGCTACAGCCAGAGGGAAAAAATAAAAAATAAAATACAATAACAATTCCCAAACCATGTAGCAGCCATTGTACAAAACAACTGGGATGTAATGTCAGTGCATGTGAAATGTATAGCGCTGCATTCCCTTGCCTTTTTGAAAAAAACCTATTGCTTGTGCGTTTTGGGCAATATCGCTGCTTTTCTTGTGATAGCTTCGTCATGCATTAGCGCACATGCTTAGTTGCATCTGAACAAAATCATCAACATTTTCCATCATGAAATGTTTTAAAAAGCTATAGTGCGTAACTTCTGTTCCACCCATGAGCAATTACAACAACACTAGTCGGTGCATCTACATGAGGTAAAGCCTTCGGTTATCACGCATTGATTCTATACCTTCTGCTGTACGTCCAGGTTTTTTTCTTAGCAGTAGAATCAACAACCGAAACATTTCTCAGGCGCTTCTTGGGGATTTTTCTGAGCTCCTGCACCAGTGTCAGGGGGGGGGGGGGGGACACCAGTTTGTAAACGCTGCCATACTGAGATATACAGAGAGAGTTTAGTGCCCCTGACAGGCTTAATCAACTTAGTTTCAACTCATTTGGCAATAGAATGTGACCAACATCCACTTATATATTTTAAAAAATAAATACGCACTATAGCTTTAATATCTAGAAATAAGGCCAATTGCTTTGCCGCGGTGTAACAAGGCAAGACAAGGCAAGTTTATTTATATAGCAACAATTCAGACACAAGGCCATTCAAAGTGCTTTACAGGGGCAAGATTAAAATACATAATACACATTAGAAAAGCGAATGAATAAAACATTTAAAAGCGAATGAATAACATTTAAAAATGACAGGTTAAAATGGAAACAGAAAAGTCTTCAGACTTGATTTAAAAGACTGGGTGTTGCAGCACTGTAACACTGTCTTCAAAGCGTCTGTAAAGTGAGTTTTAATGATGGTTTTCTTGCATCAAAAAGTGAGCAAATAACAGACACACTCCACTTATGTGCTGGCGCCGAGTTCGGCCGGAAGCTATTGCATTTCTGTTTAAGCTGGTTGAAGAAAAAGCACTCAGCTCCTTCAAGCCCTTTTTCTTGTTAGTTCAAGGAAAGATTTTTTATTTTTATTTTTTTTTTATAAACACATTAAAAATGTCTTTATTTTTCTTCTCTGCTCTGATCATCTCATGGCCAACATAACAGAGTGAACTACCCAATGACCTGATCATTTTTTTTTTTTTTCTGTAGACATATGGATAACAAGCTAGGGTTTTATGCAATCACTCTGTAATATTAACAACACAATATGGGTTTGAAGTGAAATTGTGTATTGGGGGGGATGGGGGAATAAGAGGTTTCTGTAAATAAGCAGTATAGCTGCCGGTGAGATTTGTGTTTTAAGAAGTTACAAGAGTTTTTGTATTGATATAGTGTGTTTATCTGCACTGAGCTACATACAGGGTGAAGAAGGGAAATGTGTTTATATGGATATATTCAAAAAGGTGCTCCAAGGAACTTTGAAATATTTCTGACATTTTTCCTCAGATGATCAGAAATGACATGTAACAACAAGCGAGACCATCAGTGCAAAGAATGCTATTTCGATATAGTTTTTTAATTACTTAATGCCTTTTGTCATGGGTACGCTCACCCCAGGAACAACAGCTGGCGTAGTAAAAAAAACACTACCGCTTTTGTCCAAAGGGGATGCAAGAATGAACAAAAAACAAAAGTTCCTCGGAGCACCTTTAAGGATATTATTGAAAAATTACAAATATGCTGGCACTGAAATGGGATTCATCTATCTGTTGGTGGGTCATGATTTTGAAATTTTTTCAAAATGGCGACAATGTGGAGTCAGTGATGACGGACCAAACATCCAGCGAGAGAGATGGAGGACTTTGAATGATCATAAAATGGATTTCTGATGAATAACAATCTTCATGAGGACAGCCACCATCCAACAACCAACAACCAACAACCTTCCCCCTCAGAAAATCCTCTAATAAGTGACTCTTCATTCAGCTATTGGATTTATAAATACAGCCAAAAAAACAGTGTTGCCGAAACTACAGACTACTGTTGGATTTTAACATGAAATTCAAAATGGCTGACCCCTTCTCTACGTCGTCAGCAATGCCACAAGAAAAACACAAACACTTTAAAAGGAGTCATTTGGCATTTTGAATTGTGCATCACGATTGTTTTTGAGGACTTTTTTTTGCACTGACTGGCTCCTTCGTGTCTGCCACTGGTATATTAAACAACAGAAGGTGTGTGTGTGTGTGTGTGTGTGTGTGTGTGTGTGTGTGTGTGTGTGCGTGCGTGTGTGTGCGTGTGTATGCGTGTGTGTGACGTTATCAGATGTGAGTCACATATTTTAGCAGAAGTTACATAATATATGACAGAGATGTATTTATTTGGGTAGGGATCCTGTGATATAAAGATTATTTGTGGGTGGGTGGGTGGGGTGTCTGTGTATGTGAAATCTGTCAACTGCACTGGCAACGGAGGGGGGTGTTTGGGGGGGGGGACGGGGGGGACTCGCTTGTTTGTGAGCTGCTGTGCACCGTGAACACATTTGTAAACACACCTGTTGAATAATACAATGAAAATGATGACAACTATATCTATTTTCTCTCTCTTGCTTTTTCTTCTGTTTACGCTGCTATGTAGTGGATGTGTGAAAGTGTCTATTTTTTGTCTGGCAGCGATTATCTGTTACTGGACACACACACACACAACACACACACACTTTTTCCTTACACACACACACACACACACACACAACACAGAGACACACACACACACACACACACACACACAACTGCTGACGGCACACCATCGACTTCACAGCACCATCCACACAATAACATTTGAATTATTCATATCTTAGTATGGGGCTGAGTGAGAACAACACAACAATACAACATAATAACATATAACAACAATTGTCTTGGGATAACTTTCCTCCATTAGAAATTGAACAAGGAAAGTTCGATAAAAGTTCAATATATTCAACCACCAATACACTGTGATTTGAGGGCTATTATAAAACGGGTAACTTAAATCGAGCGATCTGATTGGTTCCTAACTGTTGTATAATGGGCGTATACATAACTGCTATGAAGTAGTTGCCATCTGCCATTTTACAGAAGAGGACAATTTACAGCAAAATAATGTTGGATGGAAAAAGATTGTAGAAGATTGAAGACTTTCGGCTTGTAAATGGTGTCCACTTATACAGCACTTTTCCCCTGGTTTTCCACAGACCCAAACCACTTTATATTGTTTTGTACACATTCACCCACATTCACACACAAATTCATACACCGATAGCAGCAGCTACCACCCAGGGTGCAAGCTCGGGAGCTATTTAGGGTTCAGTGTCTCTTTGCCCAGGGACACTTTGACATGTTGCAGAGAGATGGGGGATCGAACCTCCGAACTTGCAACCCAGTGGACGACCGCCCTACACACTTCACCACAGCCGCCCTTGTAGTTGAAGTACATAAAAAAATACGGGTCATTTTAATCAAATCCAATCAGTTTTATTTGTATAGCCCAATATCACAAATATACATTTGCCTCAGTGGGCTTTACATTCCATATAGGACATCCTCTGCCCTTAGACCCTTAGCTCGGCTGAGAAAAAACTCCCATTAAAAAAAAACCTTTATCGGGATTAAAAAAAATTGAGAAATCTCAGGGAGAGTTGACAGAGTAAGGGATCCCTCTCCCAGGACGGACATCCTGCAATAGATGTCATAAGTAGAGAAAAATCACGAAGGAATTTCAAACATTTACATTTTCTTACATAAATACCAAAACACCTGGAACAAGCTAAAATCGGCTGTTATATCAACTATGCCAACGCATCATTCACGCTCTAATGTATAGCACAAAATATGTGATTTTTCTTTAATGGCCGCTGCTGTAGGGACTCTCCAAACCACCTCCATACACCCACTTTAGGGCTTCACATCTGGTCTATACGTGGCGTGTTCCTGTCAAGTGCACTAGAGGGTCGCATGCCTGAACACATCATATAGATTTTCACCATGGCGATAACACATCATTTATTCATATACAGAGAAGTAGGAAGTACAGAGAGGTGTGATTTGAACCGCGGGGGTGATGAATAATATCAGATAAAAAATGTCTGAAAAAAAAGATACCCTGCGTTCCAAATCACATACTCTTTCTTTTTTACTACATACTAAAGTACAGAAGAGTTTTAGCCACAGGAGAGGGAAAAAAAATCAGATAAGGAAGTTTTTTTTCTTCATTATGTCGAGAAATGTCAAGAATAAAGACGGATACTCCAAAATGCTATTGGAGTTAGCGGGGCATTTATGTATTTTCAGCATACTAAAATTGACGTGCATGTATTGGGACATCCTAAATCTTTTTTCTGGCATACTAAATAGTAGAGGGAAGTATGGGGATTGGAACGCAGGGAGAATGTTGAAAACAAACCATTTGTGTGGATCAGGCAATTACCTTCGAAAGCTTAGTTCTCTCAACAACAAAGTTTCCATAGTAACATGGTTGTTCCCAAGGGGGAATTTGGTGGTCCCCTAATCACACACAAAAAAAACAGACCAAAAATAAATAAACGAGCATAACAACTAAACCAACTAGTTTTCAATGTGAGCGCTAATTAGCTGAGCTTCAAGACACCTTTACAGAAGTATTTATCATCCGCCTTTTACTTCCAATTCGTAACACACACACACACACACACACACACACACACAAACACACACAAACACACACAAAACCAAACTTGTTATTTACAGTGAATGGTGCAGACAGTGCAAGAGAAAATGACAGTAGGGGAGAGGAAAAAATCCGATGCTGTGCGCCCTTATAATAGCCTTCTATAGTCAACAGGAGACGAGCTAAATAATACATTAAAGCTGGTATTATGCCTTTGCTGCTGCTGTGCCATCTAACCTGCTGTGTGTACCGTGAGTAAGTGGGTGTGAGGATACTATACACCACCACTATTCCACTCAGCCCACAGTATAAGGCATGTTATCTTTGCCTCATCTATATGTATGACCCTATCACAGTAGCCCCCAATGCGGCCTCTTGAACTGTATATTCATTTGAATCTCTAGCGTGTCTCTCTAGCGTGTGTGTGTGTGTGTGTGTAGGGGGGGGTGCGTATGTAGGTGTGTGTGAGTGAATGTGGGATTCAGTGTGTGTGTGTGTGTGTGTGTGTGTGTGTGTGTGTGTGTGTGTGTGTGTGTGTGTGTGTGTGTGTGTTGTGTGTTTGTCTTCTGTGAAACTGCATCAGTTTTTTACACTGGATTAGCTGAAGTAATTGATTGTGTAATCACGCTAGCTATAACACATGAAGGAGTATTAGTGAGTCACAGTTATGGTATCTAGACAACCATCGGATCGGATAAGTACAGTTTCTTCTGTGTGTGTGTGTGTGTGTGTGTGTGTGTGTGTGTGTGTGTGTGTGTGTGTGTGGTGTGTGTGTGTGTGTGTGTGTGTGTGTGTGTGTGTGTGTGTGTGAGAGAGAGAGTGAGTGAGTGAGTGAGTGAGTGAGTGAGTGAGTGAGTGAGTGAGTGAGTGAGTGAGTGCGTGCGAGCATGCATTTGTGCGTGTGTGTGACCCCGCACAACTGCATCAGTTATGAGGTGCTTTTGTGAAAATGTCAAGAGGGAGAGATAGTGTCTTATGAGGCTGATGACATTTTAAAAAGGACAAACCCAGTCAAGTCACTTCAGTATTATATTACAGCACATTTGAAAAACAACAAAAGTCGACCCAAAGTGCTCTCTCCAGTCAGATAAGGCAGATAAAATAATAAAAACTCCCAATACAATAATAAAATAGTAAACATGCAAAAAGAACAAGAATAAGAACATCACAAAAGCCCAGAACAAACATCAAAAAGTAATTTTCGCCTGAGGGGGGAGACGGCGGCGGAGTTGACAAATTCATTAGTGTACGGCAGCCATGTCTTTTTAATAAGTGTGAAGAAATTGTAAACACAGACGCACGACTCCTGACAACTAAAGGAACAAACAATAATAATAATAATAGCTTTCTTTGATTTAATCACTGAAGCAATTTGAAAGCACCATTCCCACCAGCAAACAATACTATAAAGCTACAGTGCATAGCTTTTTCATGAGAAATTAATATCGGTTATATTCGAGCCATCGCCAAATGAGTTGACACAAAGTTGATTTAAGCCCTATCAGCTCCACAAAACTGTCTTGTTGTAATTACTCAGAATTCCTCATGGGGGGGGGGGGGGGATGGCAGAGGTTACGCACTATAGCTTTAATCTGCTATGTCTGTCCACTGAATAAATGCCTGACTCACAACAAGCTCAGCAAAATCAAGGTAAAGGAAGCGGTCTTTATGACGTCCGCCTTAAATTGCCGTAGTGTAACTGTTTCGGATATTTTTGTAAGCGTTTACACCCCCAATTTCCACCATTCAAAAGACAACAGATTTGTATTCACAGGATTCTTCTCTCACTCTGTTGTGACTGCATTCTCCCAAATGGCTGTTTCCCGTCACCAGTAGTGATGTGACCCGTAGAGTAGCCCTCACACACACACACACACACACACACACACACACACACACACACACACACACACCCCACACACACCCAAGGCCATCCACACATTTCCACCTGACCGCTCTGCCCCATGCAGTGGCCTGTTCATTGTCAGAGCTCGCTGTCAAAAAATCATTGTAGCCATCACGCAGGGTTCAGCCCCAGCAGCCGCTACTGGCATTTGAGACACTGCAAACACACACCCCACACACAACACACACACACACACACACACACACACACACACACACACACACACACACACACACACACACAGACACACAGGCATTTGAGACACTGCAACACACACAGCCTGGAGAGTGACACAAGGCAGCCAACACACACAAAGGCACCAGAGCCTTTATGAATGTACACAGTCGCCCATAAAGGTGGAATCAAATATTTCCTGGACTCTTCTCATGAAATGATTGTGATTTGTGACCATGTGAATTATTCTTGATAGATAAAGTGTATATCTTCTCAAAATGTTATAGATCAATTTCATCCAAAACATATCACAGTGAAAAAATGTAACCATGATCAACCTTTGCAAGATGTGTAGGCTTCGACAAAATTGGAGGTATTGAGCAATAGAAACTGACCAGATGTTGAATAAAATATGTTTTTGCATGCAGTGTCTCATCTTAAATTCCCAATTTCAATTTCGGACTGTCTTTATCAACACATGCACAGCTTTTTTTTCAATATTGAACACACACACACACACACACACACACACACACACACACACACACACAAATGCAAGAAGACAGACACATGCTGATTGCATTAAGGTAACAGTAACTTGGAACTTCAGAAGTTGATCATCCATGGCGGAAGATAACTGGGCAGTTAATCCTGTCCCACGTTCTGTGCTGGAGGCTCCAGAGAAGCTAATACGATTACAGCTCATTCCTGCCAAACTACTAGTAATTCAGCTCAGGGAGAGAAAACGTGTCCAAACGCGCACAAACAC
>CM047514.1:5973256-5978256 GCA_026122265.1 Ammodytes dubius | reverse complement strand
TGTGTGTGTGCGTGTGTGTGTGTGTGTGTGCATGTGTGTGTGTGTGTGTGTGTGTGTGTGTGTGTGTGCGTGTGTGTGTGTGTGTGGTGTGTGCCTGTCGTGCATGTACAATATGTTCACCTTCCTGAAGGTTTTGATTTTTTTTTTTCAAAGTAAAACATTTTTTTTGGCAAAGTTTTCAGGGACGTCCTGCTTAACTGTCCTTTACGTTATACACTTATTATTGTTTTGGTTCGAAGCGCTAACAAACAAGAACTGACACTTGAGTCTCACACGCGCAAACTGTCAACTGCCTCGGCTGCGGACGTCAAACAGTTGCAGATTTTAGCAATGGCCTCACACCTACCCGCTAGATCTGAAATATATTAGCAGCGGTCTTTCAAAAACCCCTCTCAATGTGTTTCAATCCTCAGTGATTGACAGCCAACCCTCTGGTGTGTGACCTCAGAGATGTATTCATGTTTTTGTTTTCCTTTTTTTGTGTGGACACATTATTCTTTAAGCATGCCATATATGAAATATGTGAGCGAGCATTGTGAATGTTCAAATGTACTGCTATGTAGAAGCTTTATATTCTTTGTTAGCTTGTTTCACTTCTTTGTTCTTTTAATATTTTAACAAAAAAAAAACTCAAATTATTTTCTTTACTTATTATATTTACTCCATTATTGTTTTTATTAATTTATCATTATTAGTTATTTTGCCTCTTTTCTGAACACACTAAATGTATGTTAGTTTGTGGTTATATATTCAAAAACTGATAGAAAAAAAAAAAAAGATTATATCTCCTTTTACACTTAACACTACAAAAGATGAGTGTCCCTGCCGTGCCTTTCACTTCCCCCTTCCCCCCCCCCCCCCCTCCTCTTAATGAAAGCTAAGTGCGTTTTAGTGTTTCTAATGGCTCTGCATTATACTCCGTCAGAGCCCGTTCACTTGTACAACAGACAGTCGTTGATTAAGGTCAAAAATACTGTACGATATTCCTCTTTAAAAGGAGAAAAGCGATTGTGTATCGTTAGTGGATATGTGTGTTCATCCATTTCACTTCTTAATTATTTATCTTGAGGAACTCTTAAGGCCTTTAACATGTGAACCGTAACGTTAAGGGGCTTTACATTGTGTCACTGATGGTTTATTTTTAACTTAATTACTTGTGTGTACGCTCCAGAGAATGGTTTCATTGTTGCTATAGTCACCATAGTCTTAATCAGTAGGGACACTGTCACGTTTGTGTTGTTTTGGTTCGGTACTCCAGCAAACGTGGGCACTTTTTAGCTGCAGTACACAGAAAGCCAAAGTACCACACGATTCCCTTAGAAAGCAATTTAAAAGAATAATCTGTTGGCAAATAATGCTGGAAAATGTCCTAAAAGAAAACCCGAAAAAACTGAATTAAATGAAACATGTAGTTGTATTTATGCTCACTTCACATGGGTAGGAATTGTGGCCCTTTTTACTATACAAACTTCCAGTTTTAAAGCAAAACATTATTTAAAATGACAATTTCGGTTGCATATTCTTTGTAGTTATGTCAACAGCAAAAACATCCTGTGTTGGGCGCTGGTGTCCTGAAAACCCTACATCCTTTAGTTTGTAGGTTAACGTTGCTACCAGGAACTTTGTATATTTCTGAAATAGTCTGATTTTTCCTCTGATGATCATACATTGCATGCAAACAGCAAACGAGACCATCAGTGCAAAGAATGCTATTTCTATATATCTTTTCTTGATGCCTTTGTCATGGGTATCAACATTGAGTAGAGTCCAGCTGCAGCCCCGGAGACAAACACCCTGGCGTGACAACAACACGCAGGCTAACCCTAACCACCCAGCTGTGATGCCTGAACATAATCGCCAAAACAATATAAATAACACAAACTTAGTATCGGTCTGCGGTCTTGTTATTGTTTGACGTTGTTTACAACTTAGTAGTTTACGACGTTGCAAAAATTAAATCTACAGGTAACGTCCATCACACCACATTTACTTCTGTCACGCCTGGGTGTTGTTGTCACGCCAGGGTGTTTGTCTCCGGGGCTGCAGCTGGATACTAATGACAACATCTGGCGTGGTAAAAACACTACCGCTTTTGTCCAAAGGGGGTACAAGAATGAACACAAACTGAAAATTCCACGTAGCACCTTTAAACAACAACCGAAAGCTCCTTGTAGCCACTTTTTGGGTTGAATTTGATTTGCAAAAACAGTTGGAAATGTTTTTAACTGTCCAACCTCTCACTGACCGCACTGAATATTTCAGTGTGAAAGTCTAAGAAGCTTTTCAAAAAGTGTTTAACATATTATATTCGACACAACTAGGCCTTCCTCTTTCCCTGCTATACTACATAACGCTGATCCATTATACATGCTGCCCGTGCCTCACTCTGTTACAGTGCACACCTTCTTATATTCAGTCTGTCTTCAAATCTGTAAAAAAAAAAGTCATTTTCCACTTCGCTGAAAATTTTAATTGAAATTCGATTTTATTTTTGTTGGTCTAATTTGTCAGACATATTGATTTAATGCAAATTCATCGCGCCCATATATTTGTGCACTGAGGTATTCTGTATTGGGAACATATAGGTATGTATAATTTGCTCCAAGTAGGGAACAATGTGGACATAGCATCTTTGAGAGCATGAAACTCTTTTTCTAAAAGGGATGTGTTTTTTAAAAAGTTGGAGCCTACTTTCAAGGTACAAACACATTCTACTTTGGTGTGTTTTTAAGTTCTAAGTGTGAAAAACATGAACATCTCAAAGTGTACTTAAGAACGTGGTTATGTATGCTCAATTTTGATTGTGAGGGAAAGGTGTGTGTGTGTGTGTGTGTGTGTGTGTGTGTGTGTGTGTGTGTGTGTGTGTGTGTGTGTGTGTGTGTGTGTGTGTGCGTTTGTGTGTGTACTTCTTCAACTGTTTTTGTGAGTTGTTTTAGACATTAGGAGTGAGGACATTTTCGCAGCGATCATTTTGTGTGGTGTTGATCGATGCTTTTCCTCTCAAAATGCAATTTAGTCAGGAAATGGAGCAGCTGTGCGCAAGCTGAAAGATTAAGAAAAAACTGCACTTAGTGTTGGCAAGACGGCTCCGAAAAAACATCAGAAAAATATATAATATAAAGCCTCAGACATTGAAGTCTTTGGAATTTATTTTTGTGCTTTTACGTCAATCCTAATTCACAGCACCTTTCCGTCTCCGTTTAATTGGCCTCTTTTGTTGCAACTTATTGCCTTCGGTGTATAAAATCAGTGGGAGATTCTTGTCTTCTATAATAATTGCTTACAACATTAAACTACAAGGACTATTGTGTAGTGTTTACTGAATAGTAAAATGTGTATTTGTTGTTACACAGACTTGCTGTCATCTTGTCATAGATAAAGGAACGAAAAAGTAAATGTAGTCAACAATGTAGCACACTAAATGTAGCTGGGGGGGGGGAGCGGTAGAGGTAAACAAATACCTGTCTGTCAATGCCAGAATGTAACTCCTTAGTGGGAACACACATATCCACATAGATATGAATACATTGTGGTAAATAATGGAATACAAATGTGCATTCTCCCCTGTCACATTCTAGATTGAGGCCATGGAACATTGAGTACAGACAGCCAACGGTGGTTATATTGATTCTTCATTCATTGCAAAGGGACACGGTGGGACAGTTGGCTGACATGTTAGAACAAAGCACCTTACACTCACTGCCTGTTGTATTTGACAACCTAATTTCATCTGCAGACGGGCTGTCAGCGTGTGTGTGTGTGTGTGTGTGTTGTGTGTGTGTGTTTGAGTGAGAGAGAAGCTGTGTGTGTGTGTGTGTGTGTGTGTGTGTGTGTGTGTGTGTGTGTGTGTGTGTGTGTGCGTGTGTGTGTGTATGCATGTCTGCGTGCATGTCTGTCTGCATGCATGTGTGTGTGTGCGTGCGTGCGTGTATGTGCGTGCGTGTGCGTGCATCTGCCTGTCTGCCTGTGTGTGTGCGTGCGTGAATGTGTGTTTGCATATGTGTGAATGCTTGCTACTGATTTAGCTCCCTGGTTCGGGGCTCCCCTCCGCAGACAGGGAGCAGGATGCGGTGTTGACAGCAGCCACATGGGGAAACCATCAGATTTAGCCGTTAGCTGACAGACAGAGTTATTACACTGTGTCACCCCCTCCTGAGCTCAGGCCCAGATACACAGAGTAACAAGCCAAACACTGCCTCACTGACCCACTTTGTGCTTAGCCTAGTTTGGAAGAGTGTGGGTATATAGTCGGATATCCCAAACCCAGCATGACCCAGTAGCGTCTGTAGTGTTATGTGAAGGTGGTAGGATGGCCTAGAGGAAAAGGGGCCGACCAGTAACCATGAGGTTGCTGGTTCGATCCCCGGCACCGGACACTATTGTGCCCACCATCTCTACCATTGTGTCCTTGAGCAAGACACTTAACCCCAAACTGCTCCAGGGGCACTGTACTATGGCTGACCCTGCGCTCTGACCCCCTCTGAAGTGAGGTAACTTGAGAGGGGATATGCAAAAAGATGAATTTTAATGTGCCTCGTGTAAATTTACTAAAAAATATAACTTAACAATTTTTTCCCTGCATCTGCAAAAACGTAATTTAATAACTCTTCCTTCGAAGTGATGAGATTGAGTTTGTAATGGAAGAGTGTAGGTTATTGTTAGACATCCCTGTAACATTACTACAGTCAGCCAGGGCATAGTGTTTATAGTTTAGGTAACTTGTTTTTTAGAAGACATATGGCCAGGGGGTGCATTCCAATACCCATACTTGTTCCCTGCTATTTGGTATGGTAGAAAAAGATTTAGAAAGTCCCAATACATGATGTCAAATGCAGTATGCTGAAAATCCCTGCATATCCTCCTAAATCTGGTTGCAATTATTGTTGCAACTAGCCTTTTTGTTGCAACACTGCACAGCAACTTTAAGTACGTCATAATTCTACACATAACCTGCATGCAAACTACATACTTTTTATGGATATCTGCAGTATATAGTATAG
>CM047514.1:5955756-5968256 GCA_026122265.1 Ammodytes dubius | reverse complement strand
GGATTAAGCGGACAGCTCCAAAAACGTGCACATTCTCTGGCTTAACACGGTGCCAGACTTCTGAGACACACACACACACACACACACACACACACACACACACAGAGAGGGACGCTTTCGCAGAAATGACGAGCACATTCAACAACTCGTGTTGAAGGCTCGACTGCGGGATCAGGAATGAAGACAAAGACAGTTTAATACACGGAGCGGAGCTGCTTCGGGGGCCAAGACATTTCTGACACTGCAAGAAGGATGTGATGCGATTAACATTCCTGACATTTCAAATCTCCCATTTTGAAACGAGGGGGGGGGGGGGGGGGGGGGGGGCGGGGGGCTTTAAAACCAACTTCCTTCCATAATTTTTTGATATTTTTTTTTGTGATACCCTAAGGCAGAGAGGGTTTTGCGGTTTGCGGGTTGCTCTTGCTAGAAGCTTATACCCCACAGTAAAGGTCTCGCAGGTCAAACACTATCATACCAATTCCCTGGGTGTTTCAGTGGCTGCTATACTCCGCTGGCTAAGGAATGGATTATCCAATTAAAAACAGCCTGACCCCTGAAATGACCCACACAGCTCCAAGAACAGAGGAGCATAAGACTGACACCACAAGGCATAAAAAAGGACACGTTTTGGGGGGTGCTACAGTGGTGTAGTTGATAGAGCGTGTGCCATATTGGGTCAGGCCCTCATTGCAGTGGTCACAGGTTCAAATCCAACCCATGGACCCTCACTGCAGGTCACCCCCCCTCTCTCTCTTCTCCCCATTTCAACTCTGTAATGAATCTTAAAAATGCCAAAAAATAATCTAAAAAAAAAAAGACCAAGACCAAATTTTCAGTCAATACTTTTATAATCATGCATGACATGTAACAGCAAACAAGACCATCATTGCAAAGAATGCTATTTTAATATAGTTTTTCTTAATGCCTTTGTCATGGGTATATGCTCACCCAGGAACAAAAGCTGGCGTAGTAAACACACTACTGCTTTTGTTCAAAGGGAGAGCAAGAATGAACAGAAACTGAAAGTTCCTCGGTGCACCTCTAAATTATATAATTGCTATTTTTCTCGAAAAAACTATATAAAACATTACTTATTTCTTACAAAAGGAAGATGAAGACTGAAGGTAATTGGAACAGGCATCGTTGAACATTTTAGCTAAACTTAACTTAATCATTAGCTGCAGCCCTGCTTGTTATTCCTTAGCCATGGGGGACGTGATGTTTTATTGAGCTCTAACTTCCGCAGCATGTTTTCAAAGATTGATTTGTGGTGATATCGGTGTTCAACAGTCAACAGTATGGAGAGAATAACAATGAGAAAAAGCACCATTAACGATCTGCAAGCTCATTTTTAAATGGATGTCGCATCTGTGTCCGGAACTTAGACTTAAAAGTGACACACTCTTTTGTTGATTATGTATGAAGACAAGCTGAGAAGGGGTTAGAGATGGAAGCTGGTTAACATTGGAGATAGTCTTCTGTAAAGCTATAGTGCGTAACTTCTGTTGCTCCCCATGAGGAATCCTGAGTAATTACAACAACACTGCCGGCCAGGGCTGGACTGGGACAAAAAATCGGCCCTGGCATTTTTGGCCATGGCAGCCCACCGTTTATACGATATGCGGAGGAAGGGGTGTTGCACCAAATTCTGGGCCCCTATACAGAAAGTCCTGATGGGCTCTCTGAGAGGCGGTCTTACAATACAAACATGTAAAAGCTGTTTGTCTATAGTCCAAAACGTATGAGTGACTGGCCCCTCTCTGAGCCAGATAACAACACAATGTTTCTATTGATGAATGACCAGATTATTACGCGTACTTGAACACAACACCTGGTCTAATGACTCTTAATAAACATGCACACACAGTGTTTCTCACAGGCCAGTCCAGCCCTGGTTAGGGTTAGGGGTTAGGGTTAGGGTTAGGGTTTAGGGTTGCGACTCGGCGAGGGAAATGGGCAAAGGGTTGGCCTTTGGTGTGGGAGGTGCCCCAGGCCCCCTAGACATGTGTGCGAAGTGTTGGAGTTCTAGCTCACTTCCTTCATATAGCTGCCATTGACCCCTATCTAAAATTTTGGGAAAATTTCTCAAAGTGCTGAGTCCTAAGAAAATAATTTTTCCAAAAAGTATTTAGGAGCACGTTTGAGGCCATTTGGAGTATATATGATTTTTTTTTTGTTGTTGTTTTTTTTTTACACCACTAGTTGGCGCTAGGGTTAGGGTTAGGGTTAGGATTAGGGTTAGGGTTAGGGTTAGGGTTAGGGTTGGGTTAGGGTTAGGGTTAGGGTTAGGGGTTAGGGTTAGGGTTAGGGTTAGGGTTGCGACTCGGCGAGGGAAATGGGCAAAGGGTTGGCCTTTGGTGTGGGAGGTGCCCCAGGCCCCCTAGACATGTGTGCGAAGTTTTGGAGTTCTAGCTCACTTCCTTCATATAGCTGCCATTGACCCCTATCTAAAATTTTGGGAAAATTTCTCAAAGTGCTGAGTCCTAAGAAAATAATTTTTCCAAAACGTATTTAGGAGCACGTTTCAGGCCATTTGGAGTATATATGATTTTTTTTGTTGTTGTTTTTTTTTACACCACTAGTTGGCGCTAGGGTTAGGGTTAGGGTTAGGGTTAGGATTAGGGTTGGGTTAGGGTTAGGGTTAGGGGTTAGGGTTAGGGTTAGGGTTAGGGTTAGGGTTGCGACTCGGCGAGGGAAATGGGCAAAGGGTTGGCCTTTGGTGTGGGAGGTGCCCCAGGCCCCCTAGACATGTGTGTGAAGTTTTGGAGTTCTAGCTCACTTCCTTCATATAGCTGCCATTGACCCCCATCTAAAGTGTTGGGAAAATTTCTCTAAGTGCTGAGTCCTAAGAATATAATGTTTCCAAAAAGTAATTAGGAGCACGTTTCAGGCCATTTGGAGTATATATGATTTTTTTTTTTGTTGTTTTTTTTTTACACCACTAGTTGGCGCTAGGGTTAGGGTTAGGGTTAGGGGTTAGGGTTAGGGTTGCGACTCGGCGAGGGAAATGGGCAAAGGGTTGGCCTTTGGTGTGGGAGGTGCCCCAGGCCCCTAGACATGTGTGCGAAGTTTTGGAGTTCTAGCTCACTTCCTTCATATAGCTGCCATTGACCCCCATCTAACATTTTGGGAAAATTTCTCTAAGTGCTGAGTCCTAAGAAAATAATTTTTCCAAAAAGAATTTAGGAGCACGTTTCAGGCCATTTGGAGTATATATGATTTTTTTGTTGTTGTTGTTTTTTTTACACCACTAGTTGGCGCTAGGGTTAGGGTTAGGGTTAGGGTTGGGGTTAGGGTTAGGGTTAGGGTTAGGGTTAGGGTTAGGGTTAGGGTTAGGGTTAGGGTTAGGGTTGGGTTAGGGTGGGGTTAGGGTTTGGGTTAAAAGGTTCCTTGGTTGGAATACTGTTGCACAGGCCTATTGATCTAAAAACTGGAGTGTATTGGTGGTGCGGTTGAAAAGCTCTGCCCGTTCACCCGGGAGACCAGGGTTCGATTCCCAGGCAGGGTGTCTCTGCAGTGGACAGAAGAAGAGGGTGCTGCTGACCAGGGTTGAATAAAAAGTTAAAACAACTTGAATAATGATTTAAAAATGCTAAGAGTATTTAGTAAATTAAAATAATTAAAAGATTAAGAATTAGAAAATTCAAATAATTAAAAAGTTAAAATAATTTAAAAAAATAAGAGGGAAAAAAAAAAAAAAAAAAAAAAAAAATAGAACAGCTAAAATAGTGGGTATTAAAATAATTAAAAAAAATTAGCATAGTTAGAATAAAATTAGAAAAATTGAGAAAAATCTCAAAAAAAAGGGGGGGGGAGGTTGGGAAAATAAAAACCAAGCATGTTGGGAGCGGGGCGGGGGCTCTGGTCAGCAGCGTGGATGGTCCAGGGTGGGAAGAAGTGGGGGAATGGATTTTGTTGCAGAGGATGATTATTTATCGTTGAGGCCTTTTGGTATTGTGGTGTCCAGTTTATGAATCCATATTTTTTCCGCCCTCTTCCTCTGTCCGGTGGTCCAGCGGTTGTTGGATTCAGTTCCGGAAATGATGAGGTTGGTGACGGGGTGTTGTTTGAAATGGGTGACCAATGGGGTGGTGAGCTTACCTTCCCCGATATTGTAGAGGTGTTGTTTGAGCCGGGTGAGGATGGTGTGTTTAGTTTCTCCGATGTAGTGTTTATTGCAGATGGTACAGGAAATGATATAGACTACGTTGCTGGTGTTGAGGGTGAAAGAACCAAGGGTGGGGTATTGTTGTTGACTGTGTGGGTTGATAATGAATTTTCTATTTTTGTACAGGGTGCTGTGCTGTGTGGTGTCGGGGGGTCTATGGTCATTGTATTTGGAGCGGATGAGGATGTTCTGGAGGCTGGGGTTCTTTCTATAGGCAGAGATGGTGTTATGGTTCGTGAAGGCCGGGTGTTGTGCGAGTGTCTGATTGTAATTTTGTTTGACTGTGTGGTGTAGACGGGTTATTATGTGGGAGAAGGTGGAGACAAAGGGGAGGATGCGTATGGGCTCTGAAGGGGTAGAGACAGCTGGTTGTGGTGGTAAGTGTGAAGTGGGGTCGGAGCGGTCCCCAACCAAAGAGGGGGGGAGGTGGTTAGGATTAGGGGTAGGTTGGGGGGCAGGATACAAACCCGGTTTAGGGTATGGGGCAGGAAGGTTAGGGTTAGGGGTGGGGTGGGGGGGAGGATACAGACCCGGTTTAGGGTAGGGGGAGGGAAGGTTAGGGTTAGGATGAGGGGTGGGGTGGGGGGCAGGATGCAGACCCGGATTAGGGTAGGGGGAGGGGAGGTTGGGCTTAGGGTGAGGGGTGGGGTGGGGGGCAGGATACAGACCCGGTTTAGGGTAGGGGGGGATGAGGTTGGGGTCAGGGTCCAGGGGTTTGGGTGGGGATCGCTCCGAGCTGGTGACCTGAGGCTGAGTAGGGTATGTGGGGGAGCGAGTGGGAGCGAGGGCGGCCAAGGTGGTGTTTTTGATGGTCCGGAGAAAGCGTTTGCTGTAGTGTCGGACGGGGGATGTATGAAAGGCCCCTCTCCAGGAGGGCGGATTGGGCTGGGGATGGGGTGAAAAGTTTGGAGAGGTTGAGAATGTTGGATGTGGAATTCAGCCCCAGGTCAGCGTTGGGGTCGGTGTGGGTTGGGGATTGTGTGGTGGTAGCCGGGTTGGGTTTGGGCGGAGTTATAAATTTAAAAGTGCGCACCAGTTAGGGTTAGGGTTAGGGTTAGGGTTAGGGTTAGGGTTAGGGTTAGGGTTGGGTTAGGGTTAGGGTTAGGAGTTAGGGTTAGGGTTAGGGTTAGGGTTGCGACTCGGCGAGGGAAATGGGCAAAGGGTTGGCCTTTGGTGTGGGAGGTGCCCCAGGCCCCCTAGACATGTGTGGGAAGTTTTGGAGTTCTAGCTCACTTCCTTCATATAGCTGCCTGCCATTGACCCCCATCTAAAGTTTTGGGAACATTTCTCTAAGTGCTGAGTCCTAAGAAAATAATTTTTCCAAAAAGTATTTAGGAGCACGTTTCAGGCCATTTGGAGTATATATGATTTTTTTTTGTTGTTGTTTTTTTTTACACCACTAGTTGGCGCTAGGGTTAGGGTTAGGGTTAGGGTTAGGGTTAGGGTTAGAGTTGGGCAAAGGGTTGGCCTTTGGTGTGGGAGGTGCCCCAGGCCCCCTAGACATGTGTGCGAAGTTTTGGAGTTCTAGCTCACTTCCTTCATATAGCTGCCATTGACCCCTATCTAAAATTTTGGGAAAATTTCTCAAAGTGCTGAGTCCTAAGAAAATAATTTTTCCAAAACGTATTTAGGAGCACGTTTCAGGCCATTTGGAGTATATATGATTTTTGATGTTGTTGTTTTTTTTTTTACACCACTAGTTGGCGCTAGGGTTACGGTTAGGGTTAGGGTTAGGGTTAGGGTTAGGGTTAGGGTTAGGGTTAGGGTTGGGTTAGGGTTAGGAGTTAGGGTTAGGGTTAGGGTTGCGACTCGGCGAGGGAAATGGGCAAAGGGTTGGCCTTTGGTGTGGGAGGTGCCCCAGGCCCCTAGACATGTGTGGGAAGTTTTGGAGTTCTAGCTCACTTCCTTCATATAGCTGCCATTGACCCCCATCTAAAGTTTTGGGAACATTTCTCTAAGTGCTGAGTCCTAAGAAAATAATTTTTCCAAAAAGTGTTTAGGAGCACGTTTCAGGCCATTTGGAGTATATATGATTTTTTTTGTTGTTGGTTTTTTTTTACACCACTAGTTGGCGCTAGGGTTAGGGTTAGGGTTAGGGTTAGGGTTAGGGTTAGAGTTGGGCAAAGGGTTGGCCTTTGGTGTGGGAGGTGCCCAGGCCCCCTAGACATGTGTGCGAAGTTTTGGAGTTCTAGCTCACTTCCTTCATATAGCTGCCATTGACCCCTATCTAAAATTTTGGGAAAATTTCTCAAAGTGCTGAGTCCTAAGAAAATAATTTTTCCAAAACGTATTTAGGAGCACGTTTCAGGCCATTTGGAGTATATATGATTTTTGATGTTGTTGTTTTTTTTTTACACCACTAGTTGGCGCTAGGGTTACGGTTAGGGTTAGGGTTAGGGTTAGGGTTGGGTTAGGGTTAGGGTTAGGAGTTAGGGTTAGGGTTAGGGTTGCGACTCGGCGAGGGAAATGGGCAAAGGGTTGGCCTTTGGTGTGGGAGGTGCCCCAGGCCCCCTAGACATGTGTGGGAAGTTTTGGAGTTCTAGCTCACTTCCTTCATATAGCTGCCATTGACCCCCATCTAAAGTTTTGGGAACATTTCTCTAAGTGCTGAGTCCTAAGAAAATTTTTTTTTCCAAAAAGTGTTTAGGAGCACGTTTCAGGCCATTTGGAGTATATATGATTTTTTTTTTGTTTTTTTTTACACACTAGTTGGCGCTGGTTAGGGTTAGGTTAGGGTTAGGTTAGTTAGGTAGGTTGCGACTCGGCGAGGAAATGGCAAAGGGTTGGCCTTGTGTGGAGGTGCCCCAGGCCCCTAGACATGTGTGGAAGTTGGAGTTCTAGCTCACTTCCTTCATAAGCTCCATTGACCCTATCTAAAATTGGAAATTCTAAGTCTGAGTCTAAGAAAATAATTTTTCCAAATATTTAGGAGCACGTTTCAGCCATTTGGAGTATATATGATTTTTTTTTTGTTGTTTTTTTTACACCATATTGGCGCTAGGGTTGGGTTAGGGTTAGGGGTTAGGGTTAGGGTTGCGACTGGCAGGAAATGGAAAGGGTTGGCCTTTGGTGGGAGGTGCCCAGGCCCCTAGACATGTGTGGAATTTGGAGTTCTAGCTACTTCTTCATAAGCTGCCATTGACCCATCTAAATTTGGAAATTTCTAAGTGCTGAGTCCTAGAAATTTCCAAAGTTTAGGAGCACGTTCAGCCTTGGAGTAATTGATTTTTGTTGTTTTTTTTTTTTTACACCCAATGGTAGGGTTAGTTAGGGTTAGTTAGGTAGGTTAGCACTCGCGAGGGTGCAAGGGCCTTGGTGTGGATGCCCCGCCCCCTAGAATGTGTGGAGTTTTGGATCTAGCTCACTTCCTTCTAGCTGCCATGACCCATCTAATTTGGGAAATTCTCAATGCTGAGTCCTAAGAAATAATTTTTCCAAAAATATTTAGAGCACGTTTCAGGCCATTTGGAGTATATATGATTTTTTTTGTTGTTGTTTTTTTTTACACCACTAGTTGGCGCTAGGGTGGGTTAGGGTTAGGGTTAGGTTAGGTTAGGTGGTTGCGACTCGGCAGGAAATGGCAAAGGGTTGCCTTGGTGTGGAGGTGCCCCAGGCCCCTAACATGTTGCGAAGTTTTGGAGTTCTAGCTACTTCTTCATAACGCCATTGACCCCTATCAAATTTTGGAAAATTCTCAAAGTGCTGAGTCCTAAGAAAATAATTTTTCCAAAAAGTATTTAGAGCCGTTTCAGGCCATTGAGTATATATGATTTTTTTGTTTGTTTTTTTACACACTATTGGCGCTAGGTTAGGGTTAGGTTAGGGTTAGGGAGGTGGGGCAAAGTTGCCTTTGGTGTGGGAGTGCCCAGGCCCAACATTTGCGAATTTTGGGTTCTCTCACTTCTCTTACCCATTGACCCCATCTAATTTGAATTTCTAAGTGCTGATCAGAAAAATTTTCAAAAATATTTAGGACACGTTTCAGGCCATTTGGATATTTTTTTTTTTGTTGTTTTTTTTTACACACTAGTTGGTGGGTTAGTTAGGGTGCTATCTAAAATTTTGGGAAAATTTCTCAAAGTGCTGAGTCCTAAGAAAATAATTTTTCCAAAAAGTATTTAGGAGCACGTTTCAGGCCATTTGGAGTATATATGATTTTTTTTTTGTTGTTTTTTTTTACACCACTAGTTGGCGCTAGGGTTACGTTAGGGTTAGGGTTAGGGTTAGGTTGGTTAGGTTTGGTTATAGGGTTAGGGTTAGGTTGCGACTCGGCGAGGGAAATGGGCAAAGGGTTGGCCTTTGGTGTGGGAGGTGCCCCAGGCCCCCTAGACATGTGTGCGAAGTTTTGGAGTTCTAGCTCACTTCCTTCATATAGCTGCCATTGACCCCCATCTAAATTTTGGGAAATTTCTCTAAGTGCTGAGTCCTAAGAAAATAATTTTTCCAAAAAGTATTTAGGAGCACGTTTCAGGCCATTTGGAGTATATATGATTTTTTTGTTTGTTGTTTTTTTTACACCACTAGTTGGCGCTAGTAGGTAGGGTTAGGGTTTAGGTTAGTTAGGGGTTAGGTTAGGGTTAGGGTTAGGGTTTGGCGACTCGGCGAGGGAAATGGCAAAGGGTTGGCCTTTGGTGTGGGAGGTGCCCCAGGCCCCCTAGACATGTGTGCGAAGTTTTGGAGTTCTAGCTCACTTCCTTCATATAGCTGCCATTGACCCCCATCTAAAATTTTGGGAACATTTCTCAAAGTGCTGAGTCCTAAGAAAATAATTTTTCCAAAAAGTATTTAGGAGCACGTTTCAGGCCATTTGGAGTATATATGATTTTTTTTTTGTTTTTTTTTTTTACACCACTAGTTGGCGCTAGGGTTAGGGTTAGGGTTAGGGTTAGGGTTAGGAGGGTTAGAGATTCGCGAGGGAATGGCAAAGGGTTGGCCTTTGGTGTGGGAGGTGCCCCAGGCCCCCTAGACAATGTGTGCGAAGTTTTGGAGTTCTAGCTCACTTCCTTCATATAGCTGCCATTGACCCCTATCTAAAATTTTGGGAAAATTTCTCAAAGTGCTGAGTCCTAAGAAAATAATTTTTCCAAAAAGTATTTAGGAGCACGTTTCAGGCCATTTGGAGTATATATGATTTTTTTTTGTTTTGTTTTTTTTTACACCACATAGTTGGCGCTAGTTAGGGTGTTAGGGTTAGGGTTAGGTTAGGGTTGCGACTCGGCGAGGGAAATGGGCAAAGGGTTGGCCTTTGGTGTGGGAGGTGCCCCAGGCCCCCTAGACATGTGTGCGAAGTTTTGGAGTTCTAGCTCACTTCCTTCATATAGCTGCCATTGACCATTGACCCCCATCTAAAGTTTTGGGAACATTTCTCAAAGTGCTGAGTCCTAAGAAAATAATTTTTTCCAAAAAGTATTTAGGAGCACGTTTCAGGCCATTTGGAGTATATATGATTTTTTTTTGTTGTTTTTTTTTTTACACCACTAGTTGGCGCTAGGGTTAGGGTTAGGGTTAGGGTTAGGGTTAGGGTTAGGGTTAGGGTTGCGACTCGGCGAGGGAAATGGGCAAAGGGTTGGCCTTTGGTGTGGGAGGTGCCCCAGGCCCCCTAGACATGTGTGCGAAGTTTTGGAGTTCTAGCTCACTTCCTTCATATAGCTGCCATTGACCCCTATCTAAAATTTTGGGAAAATTTCTCAAAGTGCTGAGTCCTAAGAAAATAATTTTTCCAAAAAGTATTTAGGAGCACGTTTCAGGCCATTTTGGAGTATATATGATTTTTTTTTTGTTTTTTTTTTTACACCACTAGTTGGCGCTAGGGTTAGGGTTAGGGTTAGGGTAGGGTTAGGGTTAGGTTAGAGTTGGGCAAAGGGTTGGCCTTTGGTGTGGGAGGTGCCCCAGGCCCCCTAGACAGTGTGCGAAGTTTTGGAGTTCTAGCTCACTTCCTTCATATAGCTGCCATTGACCCCATCTAAAATTTTGGGAACATTTCTCAAAGTGCTGAGTCCTAAGAAAAATAATTTTTCCAAAAAGTATTTAGGAGCACGTTTCAGGCCATTTGGAGTATATATGATTTTTTTTGTTGTTGTTTTTTTTTTACACCACTAGTTGCGCGCTAGGGTTAGGTTAGGTTAGGTTAGGGGTTGGTTAGGGTTAGGGTTAGGGTTAGGGTTGCGACTCGGCGAGGGAAATGGGCAAAGGGTTGGCCTTTGGTGTGGGAGGTGCCCCAGGCCCCCTAGACATGTGTGCGAAGTTTTGGAGTTCTAGCTCACTTCCTTCATATAGCTGCCATTGACCCCTATCTAAAATTTTGGGAACATTTCTCAAAGTGCTGAGTCCTAAGAAAATAATTTTTCCAAAAAGTATTTAGGAGCACGTTTCAGGCCATTTGGAGTATATATGATTTTTTTTTGTTGTTGTTTTTTTTTTACACCACTAGTTGGCGCTAGGTTAGGTTAGGGTTAGGGTTAGGTTAGGGTTAGGTAGTTAGGTTAGGGTTAGGTTAGGGTTGCGACTCGGCGAGGGAAATGGGCAAAGGGTTGGCCTTTGGTGTGGGAGGTGCCCCAGGCCCCCTAGACATGTGTGCGAAGTTTTGGAGTTCTAGCTCACTTCCTTCATATAGCTGCCATTGACCCCTATCTAAAATTTTGGGAAAATTTCTCAAAGTGCTGAGTCCTAAGAAAATAATTTTTTCCAAAAAGTATTTAGGAGCACGTTTCAGGCCATTTGGAGTATATATGATTTTTTAGTTGTTGTTTTTTTTTTACACACATTGGCCTAGGGTTAGGGTTAGGTTAGGGTTAGGGGTTAGGGTTAGGTTGGGTTAGGGTTAGGGTTAGGGTTAGGGTTGCGACTCGGCGAGGAAATGGGCAAAGGGTTGGCCTTTGGTGTGGGAGGTGCCCCAGGCCCCCTAGACATGTGTGCGAAGTTTTGGAGTTCTAGCTCACTTCCTTCATATAGCTGCCATTGACCCCTATCTAAAATTTTGGGAAAATTTCTCAAAGTGCTGAGTCCTAAGAAAATAATTTTTCCAAAAAGTATTTAGGAGCACGTTTCAGGCCATTTGGAGTATATATGATTTTTTTTGTTGTTGTTTTTTTTTACACCACTAGTTGGCGCTAGGGTTAGGGTTAGGGTTAGGGGTTAGGGTTAGGGTTAGGGTTAGGGTTGCGACTCGGCGAGGGAAATGGGCAAAGGGTTGGCCTTTGGTGTGGGAGGTGCCCCAGGCCCCCTAGACATGTGTGCGAAGTTTTGGAGTTCTAGCTCACTTCCTTCATATAGCTGCCATTGACCCCTATCTAAAATTTTGGGAAAATTTGTGCTGAGTCCTAAGAAAATAATTTTTCCAAAAAGTATTTAGGAGCACGTTTCAGGCCATTTGGAGTATATATGATTTTTTTTTGTTCTTGTTTTTTTTTACACCACTAGTTGGCGCTAGGGTTAGGGTTAGGGTTAGGGTTAGGGTTAGGGTTAGAGTTGGGCAAAGGGTTGGCCTTTGGTGTGGGAGGTGCCCCAGGCCCCCTAGACATGTATGCGAAGTTTTGGAGTTCTAGCTCACTTCCTTCATATAGCTGCCATTGACCCCTATCTAATATTTTGGGAAAATTTCTCAAAGTGCTGAGTCCTAAGAAAATAATTTTTCCAAAAAGTATTTAGGAGCACGTTTCAGGCCATTTGGAGTATATATGATTTTTTTTTGTTGTTGTTTTTTTTTTACACCACTAATTGGCGCTAGGGTTAGGGTTAGGGTTAGGTTAGGGTTGCGACTCGGCGAGGGAAATGGGCAAAGGGTTGGCCTTTGGTGTGGGAGGTGCCCCAGGCCCCCTAGACATGTGTGCGAAGTTTTGGAGTTCTAGCTCACTTCCTTCATATAGCTGCCATTGACCCCTATCTAAAATTTTGGGAAAATTTCTCAAAGTGCTGAGTCCTAAGAAAATAATTTTTCCAAAACGTATTTAGGAGCACGTTTCAGGCCATTTGGAGTATATATGATTTTTTATGTTGTTTTTTTTTTACACCACTAGTTGGCGCTAGGGTTAGGGTTAGGGTTAAGGTTAGGGTTAGGGTTAGGGTTGGGTTAGGGTTAGGGTTAGGGTTAGGGGTTAGGGTTAGGGTTAGGGTTAGGGTTGCGACTCGGCGAGGGAAATGGGCAAAGGGTTGGCCTTTGGTTTGGGAGGTGCCCAGGCCCCCTAGACATGTGTGCGAAGTTTTGGAGTTCTAGCTCACTTCCTTCATATAGCTGCCATTGACCCCTATCTAAAGTTTTGGGAAAATTTCTCTAAGTGCTGAGTCCTAAGAAAATAATTTTTCCAAAAAGTATTTAGGAGCACGTTTCAGG
>CM047514.1:5930756-5948256 GCA_026122265.1 Ammodytes dubius | reverse complement strand
CCCAACCCACGCAGGTTATTTGAATTATTTAGGAGGTTAGACTCATAGGCTCTGCCCAAAATCTTGGTAATTCTCTTTTTTACTACACTAGACTTCACCTGCCTTGAACCTGAGCAGAGGTCCACAGCCATAGTCAGTGAAAACAGCTGTAGGAGTGAAAGGCCTTTAATAGTCAAGCTAACTTAGTCTATGGACCTGGGATCCTATTTACTTTATAATGATGTTGTTGTACCTGGGTGAGCGTACCAGGACGAAGGCACAAAGAAAAACGATATAATAAAAATATAATTATTTGCATTGATGGTCTATGTTGTTATATGTAGTTTTATGATCATCGGATGAAAAATTAGACTGTTTCTGAAATGTTTAAAAGTTCCTCGTAGCACCTTTAATGTGTAATGCATGAGTTGACTACATCATATAAAAATCTTACTTATTGACTCTTTTCTCTACTCCAACTTTTTCCCTGTGACTCAGTAGTTATATTTTAAAGATTAATGTCACAATGCACATAAACAGCCATTGTTATTTCAAGCTCCATAGTATTATAATAGTCGTGCTGCTATTTTTCAATCCGCCGCCATTTTGTGAACGTTATTATTGGAGCTCCATCAGCAATGCACAATATGCACGACCCTGGAAAGGCAGCAGCTAAGTGGAATTCAGCCATCATTATTCTTTCATTATTTCACTTTTTTTTCTGCTTTTTCCAACTGTGTGACATGTCAAAAAGTCTGCCGTGAAAAAGGACAGTTTGATTGACAGTTGCTATGGGCGACGGCAGGATTTTAAACTTTTAAACAGCTCAGATCAGCTCTCAGAGACCGCCGTGTCCCACAGCAATAACCTTTGCTATAGGACACACACTCACGTACTTTTCTTTATTTTTTTTAAGATTTATTTTTTGTGTTTTTCCAACCTTTATTTGACATTTCAAGTCAGAGAGTAAAGAGAGGAAATGAGGAGAGAGAGAGAGAGAGGGGGGGATGACATGCAGGCACGGTCCACGGGTCGGATTCGAACCCGCGACCACTGTGACAAGGACTGAGCCTATATGGTGCACGCCCCACACTCACGTACTTTATAAACTTCTGAAAGTACAGGGAAACAAACAGGGATATGATGTCAACAAATAGCCCTGTGGTGAGACCTGTCTGATATCATAAACATTTCTTTCCTGCAGATCAGTCTGGAATTTATCCAATCTCTGTGGTGCCATGCCCGACCCCGTGGCATGGATCATGTCCGTCTAACTATCAGTAACTACGCCTGTCCTGCCCAAACCCAAACTAGACACAGCACAGGCAGACCTAGTGACAGCTGCCAGAAAAATGAGTTCCGTTTATGATGGAAGCCTCAACTTTTCTGGAACTATCGACAGCTGGTATAAAAATGTGGCGACCAAGATAAAGTTTTAATGTTTAAGTTTTACTATGGCTTATCGGATAATGACCTCTGCTTAATCGCACTATTTTGACAGGACACATGGGTAGGTAGGGAGGGACACCATATCCAAAATATGTGTGTGCACTTCAAACTGCAAAGCCAGTTTTTCATAATACAGTATGTGTCTCTCTCAAGTCATCCATGTAGAATCACCAGATTATGCAGCAGCTTTGGACTTCAAAAAGCGATTTTACATTTCAAATCGACTCTCAGTTTGTCAGCAGGGATGAAAGTTAATCGCCACCATAGAGATATCGCCACTAGTTCTGATGTGACAACGGAAGGAGAGAACAGAGGAGAGAGGGAGAGAGAGGGAGAGAGAGAGAGAGAGATAAACGGCGCAATACAGACAAGCTGTGTTCGAAAAGCCATACCAACATCCTCCCTCCTACATATTCATACTACATACCGTCTTGATTGTGTATGCGAGGCTTGTCGAACAGTTTACACTGAAGTATATCGAAGCAATAAAGAATAAAAAAAAAAAAAAAACTTGTGTCGTTTGAAAGATGCAATGCATTGTGGGGCGGAAAAAATATTTATTTCCAATAAGCATTGTCACAGCAAAGAAATACTCGACCAAACACACTTGCCTTACTTTTTGAGCTTAAAGGAATACTTCACCCATACGGAACAGGCGTTCTATCATTATAAAATCACTATTATAATATAATGAATTAGGTTTTTCTTCCCTCTGTCTTCCTCAGTCTTCCCTTGGCCCAGCTGTCCTGTTAATCCTAGCCCTTACTGTGATGTCACAATAAGGAAAATGTAGGGTTAGACAGTGAGACCATAAAACACTCTTTCTGCCTTTTCTCAGGCTAGGATGAACCAATTTCATTTTTTTTGCACATTTATACTAAATAGGATCTCAGAGTTCAATACACCTTCATATTCCCACCGGTGAAGTAGGCCTTTAATTCATTTGTAACACCATCTGTTGATCAGATTCAAGGGGCCAACAACAGGTGCAAACAGTAGTTCATCTGTCCTGAATGAGGGAGCGGAGTCTATGGAGACTTCAGGATAGAGAGGCTTGTGCCAAAATGACAAATGTTCGCTACTCAATCCCCATCCATTTTCTATTGCTGAAAGATGAGTCTCTAGAAGCCATGAATATTTCATTTTCATACTCATGTGAGAGTCGTTTGTACTTCCACTGCTTAGCATACTAACTAGAATCTCGCCCCTTTATTTTTGGGGGGGAGGACGAAAAAAAAAAGTAAAATCTTGTGAAGTGAATGGATGTGATAGATGGTGATAGATGGAGTAAAGGGACTACATTCAGGGGGAGTCTTATCATTAAAAATATAATTTGCGCTCTCCGTACCACTGATGATTAGGTAACTTTATTAATTTATTAATCTGACTGTATTGTAAAGGTAAAAGGCTTGAGGGAAGGCCGGAGTGAGAGTTAGTTAGGATGAAAACGGCTTGTAAATCTTAAGGCTGCGGAGAGTCTGCCTGGCTTTAGATTGGGTTGTGCACTGTCTGTCTGCCTGTCTGCTGTCTGTCTGTCTGTCTGTCTGTCTGTCTGTCTGTCTGTCTGTCTGTCTGTCTGTCTGTCTGTCTGTTGTCTGTTGTCTGTTGTCTGTCTGTTGTCTGTCTGTTGCTGTCTGTCTGTCTGTCTGTTCTGTCTGTGTCCGACACAAGCACACTGACTGCATATATGTCTTATTTGTAACTTTCTTCTGCCAGACATATTCAACAAACATTCGCTTTTCATTTTTAAGTTTTAAAAAGTTATAAAAAAATGCGGACTAGGGTAGGCGGGGAATCGAACCTCCGACCCTGCACTCCAGAGGCGATCTCCCTACCCACTTCGCCACTGTTGTGTTTCAGAAATAGTTAAAAGTTCCTTGTAGCACCTTTAATACACTGATCTAAAAGGACTTGAGCCACGGTGTCCTACATTCCTTACAACACACGTGTTGGTTAAGGCCTACTTCTCTGGGTCAAAGTCATCACTTCACAATGGTCCCCAATGGCCCTCAGTCCTCAGCCTGGTTCCATTCTGGACTGGTTCAGGCAAAGATGCAACGAAGAGGACGGGTGAAAAGTAACATGAATAACAACCAACTAGAGGCTGCTAATAACTATATTGACATTGGTAAAACATGTCAATATTTTTTTTTAATTACAGCAATCAATAAAAGGTGCTACGAGGAACTTATTTATTATTTTATTAGAATATACAAACAAATATTTCTGAAACAGTCTAATTTTTCCTCTGATAATCATGAATAATGTATAACAGCAAAACGAAGGACCATCAGTTTTTTTAAATATGTTCTTAATGCCTTTGACATGGGTATACGCTCACCCAGGAACAACAGCTGATGTGGTAAAAACACTACCGATTTTGCCCAAAGGGGGTGCAAGAATGAACACAAACTGAAAGTTCCTCTGAGCACCTTTAAGTTTATAATCTGCAAGTAAATTAAATAAAATGCCTTCTACGATCTCAGAGCAGTGCAAACCCAAAGCGGTGACAAGCAGCAAATCTTCACATAGTAACAACTAAACCAATTTTCTGTTCACCAGCTGAAATCGATTAGCCAACTAATCATATCAGCAAACCACACAATATGACTCTTCCGTTGCAGGATAATATCAATTCATGTGTGTGTGTGTGTGTGGTGTGGTGTGTGTGTGTGTGTGTGTGTGTGTGTGTGTGCGTTGTGTGTGTGCGGTGTTGTATCCTGTTGTGTGTGTGTGTGTGTGTGTTTCTGTGTGTTTTCTGTGTGTGTGTTTGTGTGTTGTGTGTCGTGTGTGTGTGTGTACTGTCGGCAGAAGTGGCACTAAATTCCGGTTGCAGTTTAAGCTTAAATCACTTTTCCTCATTTGCCAGTCTGACTGAACTGGAGGTTGAGATTGATCTGTGAGATGACTAAAGCAGCCCTGGAGTTACACCCTCTGCCACGGGACATAAACATTCAACGTAAATTTGTTTTTTAGTCTAAAAATGATTTGTTGTGGTTGTGAGGCGCTGTATCACCGAGGCTGCAGAAGCTACTGCTGCTTCGTGGAAGTTTTTGACAACACATAGCTCACATCGAGGGTAGTTGTTGTGTGTGTGTTGTGTGTGTGTGTTGTGTTGTGTGTGTGTGTGTGTGTGTGTGTGTTGTGTGTGTGTGTGTGCCTTTAAAGTAGGAAATAGAAAGAAAGAATTTCATCAACTTCTTAAATGGCCTTTGATATAAATTGAGCTTGGTCAGCTTCTCCACTTTCTGTGCATTCTGCCATTATAAGAATATAAATATAATATAGATAATTAAAAAGTATTAATAAAAGTATTGATAAAAACTCTGCCACTACTAAGAATATTACAGATAATTAAAAACTATTATTAATATAAAACTAAATACACAAAAAATACAAACAAAATAGGCCAATGCCATTCTCAACTTTCTTCGTTATGTTTTCATGATCCCACAAAGTGAATGGGACAGATCTAGAGATTTCACATCTCCCCCTGTCCCCACTCTCCCTGCTGTATTCCATTTAATCAGGTTGTTTATGAATATTGGCCCTTTTTTCACCTAAAGTCTTTTCATCTACAGGATCTACATTTATTGCAAACCGCCCGTCTCGTTCCAGAGGTATTAAGAGATGATTCATAAAACATCCAAGGACATCCCTGATCCGTCAGTGTGTGTGTGTGTGTGTGTGTGTGTGTGTGTGTGTGTGTGTTTCTGAGGAGAAGACCAGCTGTAGGCCTGAATCTGTCTCTAACTCTTAATTAAACCCTGGGCTCCAGTGGCCCTAACTTATTAAAGACCCAGAGTATGTTACAACACACACACACACACACACACACACACACACACGCTTCCTTTAAGCTCACAGCACCCACCTAAAGCTACATGATTTAATGCATCTCATATTCACCTCTGCGCTGCGTATGACCCAGTGCAGAAATATATTATTCCCAGACACACAACACACACACCAGACACACACACACACCCAGACACACAACCCAGCCACACACACACACACTACACACACACACACACACACACACACAACACACACACACCAACACACACACAAACACACACAAACACACACACACACACACAACACACACACACACACACACACACGACACACACACACACACACACACACACACTCGCTTTTAGCACTCACTAGAAAAGTATGGAGTGGATTACACAGATGGCTACTGAGTGACGGTTTCAAAATAGTTTTAATGCAAGTTTTGCTTCATTACTAATAGCATGCACAGTCAGGAAAGTGGCACACTAGTTAAAGCTATAATGCGTAACTTATGTTGCTCCCGTGATGAATTCTGGGAAGGAAGTCTGTATGAGGTTAAGCCATTGGTGATCGCGCATGGATTTGTATACCTACGGCTGTACGTTCAGGTTTTTTCTTCGCAGTATAGAATCAACAACTGGAACAATTCTTGGGCTCTCTTGAGCTCCTGCGAGTGTCAGGGGGGGGGGGGGGGGGCGACACCAGTTTGTAACGTTCCATACTGAAATCAGAAGTTTCGTGAGGACTTGTAGGCTTTATCAACTTTGTGTGAACTCATTTTCCAATGGTTCGAATGTAACAGAAATGTATTTACATGAAAAGTTACCACTATAGCTTTAAAGAACGAACAGAGATGGATTCTTGTTATTTCTTCTAGAACATATAATGATTAAATCCACCAGCAATGTTCTGCCAAACATTTTTAATTAAGTTCCTGGGACTACCTGGCTTAGGACGCAGGACAGATGGTCATCATGGTAAAATAATAATATCAGTACACTGGCTTCTGGTGTGCTGTGTGTGTGTGTGTGTGTTGTGTTGTTTTGTGTGTTTTGTGTGTGTGTGTGTGTGTGTGATCGTATTTTCAAACCAGGCTGCCAAAGGCAAAAGCTTAAGCACTCACAAAACTACATCTGAATGTTTAATGTTGCCATTTAATTAAACCACTATGGCTACCACAGATTACTTACATATGAGCAAAACTCAGGGGAGAAAGTGTCCTCCTTATAAAACGCACATAATGGATCTACCGTCATACACTGTTCACTGTAAGGAAATATCCCATGGGTGCAACAGTGACACACCATGTCACAATATATACATCCTTACATACATCATCAATTCCCCACCGGCAAAGCATTACTATTCATTATAATAATAGCAGGGATATCCAAGCACGGTCCCGATGTGATTTATACTCAGTTTACTTTTTGACTGTCACTATCAGCTGCAGTCATTAGTATATGGAGACAGGGCAGGCTAATTATTATTTTCACATGTCTTCTTTACTAGTAAAAGCAAAAAGGTCCAACATGTACATTTAAGTGTTTATTTTACTAAACAGTGTGTGTTTGTGTCTGTATATTTTTCCCAGATAACCATCTTTAAAGGGCCATTATCTCAAATTAGTTGTTTTTTTCCAATAGGCCTACACTGCAAACTCACATTTAAGTAATCAACTGGCAAAGTTTCATGATGATATCTGATGAGTTAAAAAATGCACCGTATTCACCTGCAGTGTCTGGCCTTAAAGGAATACTTCACCCATACGGAACCAGCGTTCTATCAATATAAAATAACTAATACATTAGGTTTTTCTTTCCTCAGTCTTCCCTTGGCCCAGCTGTCCTTTAATCCTTACCTTACTGTGATGTCACAAGAAGGAAACTGTAGGGTTAGACAGTGAGACCATAAAACACTCTTTTTGCCTTTTCTCAGGCTAAGATGATCCAATTTAATTTATTTTTTTCACGTTTATAACTAAAATAGGATCTCCGATTCATATAACTTCATATTCCAACCGTTGAATAGGCCTTTAACAGCACAATCCAGAACCCTGAAACGTTCTCTAAAGAAATATCTAAATATGTCAAAACAAGGCTAAAAACATGAGGCTACAACAAACCAACTCATCCGGTCATTTTGTGACTGCAGTGAACAGTTGTACAGAGGGAGAAGCTAGATATACCTCAGATAACCATGAGTAACTGAAATGAGCTTAATACTGTAAATAATTTTCAAAGAAGAAGAATGAACATTTAATCTCATCAAGCGTGGATATGTGCTTTTTCACAACTTTTAATATATAAAAATAAAGACGGATCTGAGTCACATAGGCTACGAGCAAAAACAAATTAAGAAAAAGATAAACAGCTTTGGGCTAAACTTTTGCCTCGTCATCTCTGCATTGTCCATGTATTAAGAATTAAATACTGTCATCAACCACAGCTTAATAACACAGACCAAAAGACATGCAAACACCTCAAACCCACTGATATGAAAAACACACAAATCAGATATGTGGTGGTGCGAAAAATATGAAAAATGTTGGTGCACACACACACACACACCAACAACCACCAACACACACACACACACACACAACACACACACACACACACACACACACACACACACACAGGCCTAATCATATACATTGGGCCTATAGGCAAACCTTCATTCACGCCCACGGTTTAATTATCCCCAGTCAATGTAATTCAGAAGCAGCAGCAGCAGAGAACCATCAAAGACATTTCCTCTGTTCCAGTGAATCAATCACTTCACATCTGTTGGTGACTTTCATTACAAAGCGCCATCTTCCATCCACCTTACCACCTGACACAGATTTCACTTATATTATACACCGACTGTCAATTAGCGGAGAGATAAACAAGGCCTATGTAAACCACACACACACACACACACACACACAAACACAACACACACACACACACACACACAACACACACACACACACACACACACACACACACACACACACACACACACACACACACACACACACACACACACACACACACACACACACACACACACACACACACACACACACACACACACACACACACACAACAACAAACACACACACACACACACACAACACACAAGCATGCAGTGTCTCTTACCTTAACGAGGTGTTCCGTTTGGTGAGGTGAGTCTTTAATTAAATGCACCTGCTGCAGAGCTAAAGTTAGCGTAGCATCTTCTTAGGCTTTTGTTTTTAAGTAAGCCAACTCCAACTGTCTTCAAATGGAGATAGCTCTTTAAAATCCACACTGTCGGTGCTCCGGTGATGTAGTGGATAGAGCGGTACCATATTGGCTCCGGCCTTCGTTGCAGTGGTCGCGGGTTCAAATCCTGACCGTGTTATGACCCTCTTACCTGCATCCATTTCCCCTGTCTGTAATAAAGCTTGAAAATGCCCAAAAAAAATCACGCTGTCTCCTTCCTCTTTTGTGTCACGTCCTTCCAACTTTGTGCATCTTTTATTGCTGTATTTTGGTGAGGAGGTGATGGAACAGACATGCGACCACACAGCAGTGAGTAAAGCGTGAAGGTGTGAAGGTGTGTAGATGGGGGGGGGGGGTGTGGGTGTAGAGGGGGCGTGGGTGTGGCAGATAGACAGGTGACAAGAGAGAGAAGCAGTGGTGTGTATAAGGGGGGGCAACTTTTTGGTGCCCTTTTTTTAAAATTTGTATTATAATATAGCTAATATAGGGCTGTGTTCGATAGGCCATACAAAATTCAACTCATACTCATTTGGACGTCAATTTGAGGGTGTTGTGGTTGTGTATGCGAATTGTGTAGCTTTTTTTCCTCCCATATGGGCATATAGCAGCACATTAGCCCCTCACTGTTTTAGGGTACACTTTCAGCCTTATTTTTGCCATAAGGTACGGTGATACAAGGCCCATTCTAGTGTGTCTTTAGGGTACAAATTATAAGCTTTTTGTTTTTGGGCGCCTAGTTTAGTAGTATAATATGAGCCCCTTTGGCCTTACTTAAAGTTTTGGTGTGTGTGTATGTGTGTGTGTCAGTGTGGTTGTGTGTGTGTGTGTGTGTGTGTGTGTGGTGTGTGTTGTGTGTGTGAGTGTGTTGTGTGGTGTTGTGTTGTGTGTGTGTGTGTGTGTGTGGTGTGTGTGTGTGTTGTGTGTGTGTGGTGTGTGGTGTGTGTATTGTTGTGCAGTGCGTGGTGTGTGTGTGGTGGTGCATGTTGTGTGTGTTGTGTGTGTGTGTGTGTGTGTGTTAATTTGTCAACTATTTCAGCCAAAACTAATATTGACCTGAATACCTCGGGGTCTTCACACACACATGGGGCTCCTGACCTCAGTTCGACCCATGTTTGTTTACATGGAGGAAGAGCTCCTTTAAAAGAAATATGTTTTTGATTTTTTTTTCGGCGCTGCCCCTTAGGGAGTCTGTGCACCCGACTGGAGAGGAGGGAAAGGTCCCAGGGGCAAGCGCTGGATTGGGAATGGGGAACACACACACAACAACACACACATACTGCCACACATACACTCGCTTGCACGCACCACACACACACACACACACACAACACACTATCACACACACACACACACCTCACACACACACACACACACACATATATACAACATACACATTGCCACACAACACGCCGCACGCCGCACACACACACACACACACACACACATACACTGCACGCAGCACACACACACACACACACACACACACACACACACACACACACACACACACGCACAAATGTTCCTCTTCCCCACTCCATCATCAATAGTAACCACGGCTCATTCCGAAAACCAATCTCCATTTTAAAGACACACAAACACATTTTAGTATTCATTGAACTTCTGACCGTCTTTACGAGCGCCCCCCCCCCCCGGCTAGTTTCCACTTCCTCAATTTAAAATGTTCGTCCCGGGAGACAGACACAGCAGGAGGGGGGAGAGGAACGCGTCCCAAGGGGGAAAACCAAAAGATGAATCTACTTAACACTTAGAATGAATTGGCCATTTAGCTCCAGCTTGTGAGTGGGAGGCTGTTTTGTTTGTGTGTGTGGTGTGTGTGTGTGTATGTGTTTCTTCTTTTTTTTAAGATTATTTTTTGGCATTTTCAAGCTTTATTAGATAGTACAGAGTTGAGATGGGGAGACAGAGAGAGAGAGAGAGAGAGAGAGAGGGGGATGACATGCAGTAAAGGTCCACGGGTCGGATTTGAACCCGCGATCACTGCAACGAAGGCCGGAGCCAATATGCTACGCGCTCTATCCACTACGCCACCGGAGCACCCAATGTGTGTGTGTTTCTTCATTTGTGAGTTACAATTACGTTAGGGGTAGTGTAAAGGTTGCGGTTAGGCAATTAGTTTCGATGGTTAGTGCAAGGGGCTAGGGAATGCATTATGTTAATGGAGGGTCTCACAAGTATAGCCGTACACACATCTGTGTGTGTGTGGGGTGCGCGTGCGTGTCTGCATGTATGTGCATGTGTGTGTGTTGTGTTGCGTGTGTGTATGTGTGCCTGCGTTTGTGCATGTAGGTGTGCGTGTGTGTTTTCCGTTCCTGCGTGTTTGTGTGTGTTGTGTGCGTGTTGTGTGTGTGTGTGTGTGTGTGTGTGTGCGTGTGTGTTGTGGTGTGTGTATGTGATGCCTGCGTTTTGTGTCTGTAGGTGGTGTGTGTGTGTTTTCCGTTCCTGCGTGTTTGTGTGTGTGTGGGTGTGTGTGTGTGTGTGTGTGTGTGTGTGTGTGTGTGTTGTGTGTGTGTGTATGTATGCCTGCGTTTGTGCATGTAGGTGTGTGTGTGTTTCCGTTCCTGCGTGTTTGTGCGAGTGTGTGTGTGTGTGTGTGTGTGTGTGTGTGTGTGTGTTGTGTGTGTTGTGTGAGACGCAGCGCTGCAGGAGACAGCAGCGTTTGGCCCTGTGACGAGGCCTCATACAGATCGGTGTGAAGTGAGGAGCCAGTTCAGATCTGTGTCGCCGCACTGTGGCCGTCACATCCCATCTGAGGAGAGAGAGAAGAGAGAGAGAGAGAGAGAGAGAGAGAGAGAGAGGAGAGGGAGAGGGAGAGAGAAGAGAGAGAGAGAGAGAGAGAGAGAGAGAGAGAGAGAGAGAGAGGGAGAAGGGGAAGGGAGGGAAGGGAGGAGAGAGAGAGAGAGAGAGAGAGAGAGAGAGAGAGGGGATGCCATGCACGTCGAACACACAGACCCTCTGTTCTATTCTTCTATTAGGTTCTATTCTATTCTATTCTATTATTTATTTTTTTTAAGATATTTTTTTTGGCATTTTTATGCTTTATTATATGTTAGAAAGAGTTGAAATGGGCAGAGAGGATGACATGCAGAGAACGACCGCGGCTGAATCGAACCCGGGTCCGCTGCTGCCCGAGGCCCATGGGGGGGACGCCCTACCAACTGAGCTAAGGCGCCCCCTCTATTCTATTCTATTCTATTCTATTCTATTTTTTTTATTTTATTCTGTTCTGTCCTGCTAATGATGTAGGCGGCACAAGGCTATCACCACGCTGTGTCCACACTCGGACAAGCCAGACCTACAGTATCAACCTCAATCTAATGCACAAGTGTTTTTTTGTGTTGATTCTAGCGCCCCCTATGGACAAAAGCGGTAGTGTTTGTACGGCAATAGCGCCTGATGTTGTAAAGATCTTTGGTACGCAAGTGCTTGCTGGCAAAGTGTGTGCATTTGTTTAGGAAGCGAGTGAAAGAGAGAAGACAGAATGCATGGCCATGAGGTAATGTATGTACAGGTGAAACTCGAAAAATTTGAATATCGTGCAAAAGTTCATTTATTTCAGTAATTCAACTTAAAAAGGTGAAAATAATATATATAATAAAGAGTGAGGTATTTCAAGCATTTTATTTGTTATAATTTTGATTATTAGGGCTTACAGTTTAGGAAAACCCTAAATTCAAAATCTCTGAAAATTTGAATATGACATGAAATCAATAAAAAAGGGATTTTAAATACTGAAATGTCGGCCTTGTATAAAGTATAATCATCCATGTGTACTCAGTACTTGGTTTGGGCCCCTTTTGCATGAATTCTTGCCTCAATTCCAATTAATTTTCCATGATATTCTAATAATATGAGTATCACCTGTATGTGACTGTGTCAGATTAATACTGGTAATATGACCATGGTGAAGCAAAGTAAACTTCAGTAAAATTGGAATAATAATTTGAGCATGACATGATTCCTTCCAAATAATTTCAATACACTACAAATTGAAGGCACATCTGCTCCTTCAGCCTCTCTCCAGAATCTATGAATATGCAACTATTTTTAATTTTCAAAAGTGAGTGTAAGCTGCTGCGTGCAAAATGCCTCCCACTTAACTGGGAAGTATGAAAAAATGCTGCCAAGTTAGTTAAGATGTCACAAAACCCTGCGTATGTGTATTACCCCCTCCCCTCCCCCCCCCCCCCCCCCCCCCCCCCACACACACACACACACACACACCACCACACTCCTCAGTGCACCAAATGTATTTTTAAAACGCTGCATAGGTTGTTCTGTGATATTCAAATTCCCAAGTGAATGCGACGAGATTTGAAGTCTTGAGGTTTAAACTGAAATAATAAAAAATCAGAGGAAATAATCTACAGATGTACAAGTGTGTATTAAAGGCGGACAAATGTACAAGGGGAGATACCACACTATGATGCAATGATATGAAAGCACACAGATGTCACTCAACCGTCTTAGAGTGAGAGTAAGGGGAGACTGGGTTGAGAGTCATTGATCAAAGAGGCATAATGCAGGGAGACGGAGGGCAGAGGGAGCCCAGGGGAGCATCTGTTGTTGTGCTGACATGTTCAGATATGTACTGTGGAAAGCAACCGAATGTGAGGAGGCTCTTGATATGAGGCAATGGGCCCTGATGAAATGCAATCGCACAATAGCACGACTAGTCTGACATCACACACAGACACTGACTGACGGAGAAAGGATGAAAAATGCTTCTTTTTGTGTTTTTTTTCCATTTTTTTATTATTATTTTTTTTTTTAAACGATTCTTGTAAAGTCTTGATCCTGACATCATCTGTACACTGATCTCCTGATCTCCTGTCTCCTGATATCCAGTGTTCTAAAGCTTGATGCCTTTGGAGTGTCCCCTTCTCAGAAATAGCTGCAGGCTGGCTGTGCAACCCTGGCTGTGTTCCCAATACCCAATACAACTTCCCTCTTGCTATTTAGTACGGTAGAAAAAAGGTTTAGAATGTCCCCAATACATGTGGTAAAATGCAGCAAGCTGAGAATATACCTGGATATTTTTTACTACATCCGGTTATATTTTTTAGTTGTGGAAATCAGCATCCTTTTTTTGGTAATTCTGACCCACAATACCTAAAATTCTGACCCGTTACCTAAAGTGAGGTCACATCCAGGAGCCTCCAAGTGAAAACAACCAAGCGATGCGACGGATATATTAAGTAAGATTCAAGTAAGGCTCAATGTTATGAAAAATAAATAAGTAAAGATGTGTCTCAATTGTTTGCCTTCTGCATGCTAACTATGTACTTTGTATGGTTGGCTCTAGTATGTAGAATAGCTAAAAGAAAGAGTATGTTACTTGGAACTTTTTGTGATTCACCCATAAGCAAAGCTGTTGGAGATGCATGAATAACAGCTCTGGCCCTATAGCACTAACGAAGGGAAAAAAAACTAAAGTCAAGTATCTGTATTTGCTCGGTACCCGTGGCTATGGCGTGCCCCCTCGTCCGTCTCTTGACCACATCAGAGTCACCGCACAGTCGGAGGGATATTGAGATTTCCGGCACAAACCTCCGGACATTTAATTCATCTTCATTCCCCTCCTGCTGGCTGCTGCAGTGTCCCCGTCTCTCTCTCTCTCTCTCTCTCTCTCTCTCTCTCCTCACCCTCTCTCTCTCTCTCTCCTCTCTCTCCATCTCTCTCTCTCTCTCTCTCTCTCTCTCTCTCTCTCCTCTCTCTCTCTCTCTCTCTCTCTCTCTCACCACTCTCCTCCTCTGGAATGGAGATTGTGTGGAAAAAACTTCCCGCTGAGTGAGGTTGATAGATGCCGTTTGTGTGTTTGTGTGTGTGTGTGTGTGTGTGTTGTGTGTGTGTGTGTGTGTGTGTGTGTGTGTGGTGTGTGTGTGTGTGTGTGTGTGTGTGTGTGTGTGTGTGTGTGTGTGTGTGTGGTGTGTGTGCGTGGTGGTGTGGTGGTGCGTGGTGCGTGCTGCGTGCGTGCGTGCGTGGTGTGGTGCGTGGTGTGTGTGTGTGTGTTTGTCCCACATGACAAACTGTGGAGGACACATATCAGGGATGTTGTGAACATGAGCCAAATGTGAGAGGGGAGTCACTTTAAAAACTCACTTCTCAGAGAGAGTTGCAATCCTGGGTTTTTTCTGTTGTCCTAGTAAGTATTGATTTCAGCTCTTTTTTTATACTTTGTGTATCTTTATGTTAACAGTTTTGTCACTTTATGTATAATGAGTTATTTTGTATTTCACAGTATAGTATATTTCTTTTTCAAAACTATGACATATGTCCTTAGCAACGGTCATTAAATCCTTGACAGCGGCCGTCTTGCTGGAAATAACAGACCTGTAGAATGCTGTGATTGACCAATCAGAACACAGGATTTATAAGTGCCATGTAATAAGATGTATTGATGTATTTTCCATCGACCTTTGATTACATGGGCCCCGCCTCTGTCCGCTTAATGAGTCACACCATGTTTTTTCCTGATTCAATCTAGCCCTGACGTAGACCCTATTTAGGTCGAAACCGGTTGGCTTTGTGTATATTTTAAAAATGTTGATATGCCCTAACCATTAAAGGTTTTTTAAAGTATCCTTAGCTCTGTGTGTGTGTGTGGTGCCTGGAGTCAGCCCTATACATAGCGCTTCCTTTGTTTTCATTGACTTTCCAACTTCAAGAGCACTTGCTTCATGAGTCTACTAGATTATCATGACACTGGAGTACCCTCTACTATCTGGTTGAAGAATATAGGGCAGAGAAACTAGGTGTGACCCTAGTCGACTGTTCTACAATTAGATCTCAGGAGGTACTATATGCCCGACATTGAATATTCGCAAAATGTGGTCTTGAAACAAAGATCATTCTATTAAACCAGAAACAGTCTTATATTTCCTCCGATGATCATAAATTACATGTTACAGCAAACGAGACCATCAGTGCAAAGAATGCCATTTTTATATAGTTTTTCTAATACGTTTGTCATGGGTACGCTCAACCAGGAACAACCGCTGTCCTAGTAAAAACACTACCGCTTTTGTCCAAAGGGGGTGCTAGAATTAACACAATCTGAAAGTTCCTCGGAGCACCTTTAACATACATAGCAGCCGTCACCTTGAGCTGAAGGGTTTAGTCAGAGCATCAATATGCATGGAGCTGTGAGGGGCAGACCAGGAAGGAAGCAAGAATACAAGAAGAGAAGCAGGTCGGACAGGGACGTCATCCCAATTCCCATCAGGTCAATCTGACCCCTCACCTGCTGTGCCTTCCCTCTCCACCTCCCGGGACACTGAAATATCACATCAAATGCTATTTTATATTACTTTCTTTTTTTCTCTCTTTTTTTCTCTCTCTTTTTTTTTTTTTTTAACTTTATTATACAGTATATCCATTGAGTCCGAAGACTCTTTGCAGGAGACTGTTCCATTTACACTTCATTACAACACATTCATACATGATAGCAGTAACTTCGCATTCACACAGGCAAGGGTGAAGTGTCTGCCCAGAACAACAACTATGACACAGGGTGGCAGGCGGATCGAACTCCAACTTGTCATCAGCGACCGTTAGCAACTGGCCACAGTCGCCCCCTCTTTTTTTTATTATTTTTTTTACTCTTTATTTTTACAAAACATAGACTGTACAGGACACTCGTAGTGTAGTGTAGCCCCCCCCCCCCCCCCCCCCCCCCCCGCCCCATAGAGGCTCAGTCCACAGAAACAGCAGACCACAGGTTAGAATCCGCCCGTGGTCGTTCTCTGCATGTCTTCCACCCTCTCTGACACATTTCAACCATGTCTGTCCAAACAATCCAATTAAAAAAAGCGTAAAAATGCCCAAACAATAATCTTAAAAAAATAAAAAAATAATAGGCTACAAAATAAATAAAAGAAAATAATAGATATAAAAATTTGGGGGGATGCTGTAAATTTGAACCATATCATGGTTAGATGATAACCTATTTTTGCTCCTACGGTACAGTAAAGTATAAAAAAATATAGTATATGTGATTTACAGTAAACCACTGGCTTGGCCCCTTGCATCCATCCCCATTACCCTCTCGGCCTGTCATTGAGGAACCAGACTGAATAATTGAGCAGTAAACAGAAGAATCATGAAAGGGGTTTGGCTGGCAGAGCGCTCCGGGGGCTGGATGCTCTACGCACATCTCTCTGAGCAAACTGTGAGAGACAAAGCAACACACTCATCCATATTTACTGTCTCCTCACATCGCTGGAGTAAGAAAATAATCATTTGAAAAAAGAGAGTACACAGAGTACACACTCACACACACACACACACACACACTCACGTATGTATATATATAAAATTATAAAAGACCAAGGTGCTCGCGGCATTTTGTGCCCTTGCAATATCTCTGCGACTGCTTTTTGGCACATTTGCTGTAATGATGATTTTTGCGAACAGCATTTACTAACAGAAAGAACAGTGTTAACGTGTGAAAAAAGTTGCAGAGTATCCTACTAACTGCCTTTGCAAAGGAGAGAGTGCACTCTGTGGACGTTGACCACAGAAAAACTGGTGATGAGTGAATTTGGAGGCGGGCTGTCACTGTGCCCACCTAATCAGAAGCTAGGAATGGTCCCGGTACAGTAAATAGACATATTTTAATTGGCTGAACAAATAAAAAAATACATTTTCTTCACGTTTGATTGGTGGGCAGGGCGCACATTTGGGGGCAGGCCCCCCTTGCCACTTGGCTGCCACCGGCCCCGCTTGCCATTATAAATCGCCATTCAAAACAGCTTGATAAAGCTGGGTAGGCTATAATTAGGGGAAACCGAATTTAGTGATAGGTTACACAATTAAGAAAAAACAACGATGTTCATAACTAATTTGTATATTTTTATATATTTTTTGGAATGAAATGATTATCATGAAATTGGTAAGAAACCTCAATTTTGGGGGGCCCCGGATCATCTCTTTTTCCTTTGTAAATAAAAAAAAATAAAAAAAAGTATAGGTACTTGGTGCCCTCTGTACTAGGTGCCCTC
>CM047514.1:5925756-5928256 GCA_026122265.1 Ammodytes dubius | reverse complement strand
TAGCTTCTGTTATTATTCAAAAGGGGTGGGGTTACCCAGGGAGTGTTGCATTCTAGAACTTTATAGAACTTTCTTGATGATGTCATATTACACACTGCACCTTTAAAGAAGGTAAAGCTCCCATAGGAAACTACAATGTGGTTCAAGGTCACTGCAATCTCACAATAGGTCAGGTTTCAGTAACATTTGACATTTGACCTCCAACATGTAATCAGTTTTAGCCTTTTTTTTATTATTTGTTGGCATTGTCAAGCTTAATTAGATAGTACAGAGTTGAGATGGGGAGACAGAGAGAGAGGGAGAGGGGAGGGGGATGACCTGCAGTAAAGGTCCACGGGTCGGATTTGAACTCGCGACCAAAGGCCAGCTACGAAGGCCAGAGCCAATATGGTACGCACTCTATTCAATACGCCACCGGAGCGGCCAAGTGTTAGCCTTTTGTCAAAAGTATCTTTTTGCAAAGTTTGAAGAAAATCCCTCAAAGCGTTCTTGAGATATTACATTCACAAGATTGAATAGCATTGATCGTCTAGCTCCATTAACCTGACCGCTGACTGGCATTCAACCTGGTCTATCAGATTGATTGATTGATTGATTGAGTTTTATTTCAGACATATCAAAAAAATAAAAAATAAAAAGCATGAAAATACAATGAAAAAATATGTTCAAATGATTTCACAAATAAAAATAAACAAAAAATAAACAAAAAATAAACAAATAACATATTGAATTGATATGCCTGAAAAGGAGTAGGAAGAAGTATAAACTTCATATTACCAACATTTTTAATATATTTTCTTACTCGAATAAATGACTTGTTTTGTTTCAGGCATTTCGCACAGGCTCCACTCCCCTCTTTTGTTGTGAAGGAAAAAATCAATCAATCAATTTTTTATTTCAACTTTCGGCTTAGTTGCAACTTTTCCGGGTTATCCTTTTATTCCAATAAAAGAGGCCCATCCGAAGAACACTCTACAATGTTTCACAAAAGCAATTTGGAAATATCCGATAAGCGCCACCAAAGGTTTCCATGGTAGGGTTTTTGAAGGACAGAATTAAATGTGATTGAATTTTTGGAGTGAATCTGATTGCTCTTCAGAGGATAAAGAAATATCCTTGTGTTTGGCCGGAGCACAGTTATTGCCTGGACACAATAAATAAAGAGTCGTTTTCTGGGAAAAAATATAAAATACATGTTGCCGACATCCCCGAGGCTAGAGCGGATAAAGATGAGTGAAACTGATGAGAATCTCACCTTGAAAGCAGTGGGAAGTGACAGCAACACACACACACACACACACACACACACACACGCATGCACACAAACACACGCACACACACACACACACACAAATGTTTGTACGGCTATACTTGTGAGGACATTCATTGACATAAAGCATTCCTTAGCCTAGCCCCTTATGTTAACCCTAACCATCAAAACTAAATGCCCAACCCCAACCCTTACACTAACCCATACCTAAACCTAATTCATACCTTAACCTTAAAACCTAGTGTTAACCCTCAAATAAACCTATAAGGACAAGGCAAAATGTCCTCACTTTCCAAAAATGTCCTCACTCCGATGGTTAGGTGTTTTAATTGGTGCCCACAAAGACGCCTGTACCATTACACACACACACACACACACACACACACACACACACACACACACACACACACACACACACACACACACACACATTCACACACATTTCCCTGTCTATACCTCCCTGCTAATGCCCTGATATTCAAATCTAATAATTGATTGATGGCGTTCACTAAGAGCTACAGAATGATTAAATGAATCAGTCATAATTAATGCACGGGATCCATTAGGCCCGTGTTACCGTGTCACAACCCATCAGGACAGGCCCGAGAGCTCAAGCATCAAATTGGATCCAGACCAGAAGGTGTGGCATGTTTGGAATGGGACATGACGTAAACCAGGCCATCAGTGCAAAGAATACTATTTCTTTTTTTTTTTCTTTTTTTTTAGATCTTTTTTTGCCATTTTTATGCTTTATTGATAGTGTAGAGACAGAGTTGAAATGGGGCAGAGAGGGGAGAGTGACATGCAGAGAACGACCGCGGGCTGGAATCGAACCCGGGTCCGCTGCTGGCCGAGGCCCATGGGGGGGGGACGCCTTACCAACTGAGCTAAAGGCGCCCCCAAGAATACTATTTCTATATCGTTTTTCCTCAATGCTTTTGTCGTGGGTATATGCTCACCCAGGAACTACAGCTAACGTGGTAAAAACACTACCGCTTTTGTCCAAAGGGGGTGCAAGAATGAACACAAACTGAAAGAGCTCCTCCAAGCACCTTTAAGTATAATTTTTCAGGTACTCTTTAATACAAACTGCACCGCTTATAACAGATTCCCCCTCACAACCTATTGTGACATTCTGCCAACCTGGGCCTTTTTTACTGTGGTGTTTAAAAAGCGCTTTTCACGGCACAGACCGACCACCCACTGGCCTTCTCAAATAAGCTGTTTTCC
>CM047514.1:5885756-5918256 GCA_026122265.1 Ammodytes dubius | reverse complement strand
ATTTTGGGGACGGGGCGGCAGAATAAATCACATTTATGATCGCCAAATGAGGTGATTTTCAATCGAGATGCAAAGCACATGCAAAGTAGATGGTGATTGTCCACTGCGGTGTCCAAGGGGTGAACTGTAAACTGGGCAGCTGGCGGTCTAGTTTCCTTTTATGAAACCACACCAAAATGGCAAGTTTATAGCCTACAACAAAGAAACAAGAAGTTGAACCATGTCATTTACAAATCCATGGGGCGGCTGTGGTGAAGTGGGTAAGGCGGTCGTCCACTGGGTTACAGGGTCGGTGGTTCGATCCCCTGTCTCCCCGCTACATGTCAAAGTGTCCCTGGGCAAAGAGACACAGAACCCTAATTGCTCCCGATTGTTAACTTGTACCCTGCATTATAGCTGTTGCTATCCATGTATGAATGTGTGTGTGAATGGGTGAATGTGTACAAAACAATGTAAAGCGCTTTGGGCCTGTGAAAAACCAGGAAAAAAGCTGTATAAGTGGAGTCCATTTACCATTGTACAGACGAGCCCTAACTATCTAACTTCATTTTTACAACTAATGAATTGTGCCCATAGTTCAGAAGGCACAAACACATTAATTTTCATGCACATAACTTAAGAGAGCTGCTTAGATGTGCATGTTCCCCCAACAGGCGACAACGTACCACAAAGGGAATCTCAGTTTGCCACCACGCTGCTGTTGAGTAAATAACTATAATAGCTACAAGTACAGAAGTCAGCATGACTCCGGGTATTCTGCGACTCCGTTCCAGTTTAACCCAGATTTATATGCTAAATTAGCTCTGAGCAGATTTTAGATAAATGTTAAAGCTAATATTCAGTGTGTCTCAATGCAAGATTTATTTTTTTACTTCTACATCTGACCGATACAATTGATATTTCAAAGGGACAATGTGTGTAAAGATGGTGATTCTTCAAAGTATCTGTATCTGCTATTACATCTTCAGGCCATAATCTTTTATCTTGATGTATTTCCTTTGTTTTGTACTATCTCTTAAATGCAATTTCTACTGTCTTATCTTGATGTATTTTTCCGCCCCTGTAAAGCACTTTGAATGGCCTTGTGTCTGAATTGTGCTATAGAAATAAACTTGCCTTGCCTATCAAATAAACTTGAAATGAAAATGAAATGAGTATCATGCTTTGGCTGTTCCCCTGTAGATATTATTTCAAACCACTGAAAAACACACCACACACACACACACACACACACACACACACACACACGCACAACCACACACACACACTCTCACACACACACACACACACAAAACAACCCACTAAAACCTTGCAGCAGTAGCGGCTGTATTATTGCTGGCTCGTCATTCCCGCATCTTTATCTCTAAACACAGCGTTTATTGGAGGGTCTGTATGAAAAGTTGAGATAACCTGTGTGGGCGCAGAAACCAGCTTACTTCACACAACAAGGTGAGGGGCTTAGCAGACCGGGATTAACTCAATCTGCTGCTTTTTCCTCTGCACCGATAGACAGAAAACACAGTCAGCCCCTTTCATAAAGCCGCCCTATGGATGGCCCAGTTACAGTTTGACCATTGCATGAGCCGAAGAGCTGCCTAGAGGGCTCCGGCGTACAGCGAAAATAACTTCATCTTTCCACCTGACCTATGAATCCCTCGCTACCTGGGGTAAGCTAGGGGGGGGCGGTGTGTGTGTGTGTGTGTGTGTGTGTGTGTGTTAGTGTGTGTGTGTGTGTGTGTGTGTGTGTGTGTGTGTGTGTGTGTGTGTGTGTGTGTGTGTGTTGGCTGTTGGGGGGGGAACATGACATTTGGTGGATGCAGCAGGGTCATCCTAGTCCAAAATACACAAACTTCACATGTTGCCTGGGAGATAAGGGCATTGCTGTGTGTCAAGATGTGCTCAGTGGGGCATATTAATTTCCCCAAGGAAATGAATAAAAAGTATCTGTCTGTCTGTCTGTCTGTCTGTCTGTCTGTCTGTCTGTCTGTCTGTCTGTCTGTCTGTCTGTCTGTCTGTCTGTCTGTCTGTCTGTCTGTCTGTCTGTCTGTCTGTCTGTCTGTCTGTCTGTCTGTCTGTCTATCTATCTATCTATCTATCTATCTATCTATCTATCTATCTATCCATCCATCCATCCATCTATCTATCTATCTATCTAGTATCTATCAGATTTCTCATACATCCATAACGTTCATACTCACAGTTCAGCAAAAGTACAACCCAATAGGCTACATAACACAACAGTCAAAACAAACTCAAAATATTTATTCAAAAATGAATTTCTTTACAGTTTTCTCAGTCGCTTTGGTGCTTTTCTCACATCACTATTAACATGTGCACAGCAGTTAGTGCATTTCTCAAACAATTACAGTTTTTTACGATCGCACAAACACTAAAATCAAAAGTATTACACAATTATCAAAACCTTAAACTCAAGAAGCAAACCATTGCTATATGTGCACCACTATAAGCACAAAGTCAGCCTCACACTTTTGCAAACAATACACACAGTGATTTGCAAAACACTAAAACACTTAAACACATTAGACACAGGAGGATATCATGATGTCACCTCATTGCAATTCCAAAGCACTGACTGTCAAACTACCAAACACATGAGCCAGTCAGTAAACACAGCCATTAGGTGCGCAAACACATGATTGCTTTATTCTAAACACTCCAATCAGGTTCAAGCACTATACAAATGGAGCAGGTAAGTTCACCTGCCTTTACAGTAACCAAAACGGAAGGAGTCAGAAGAACAGTGAGAGTGAGGGTGAGAGGGGGAATCCACAGAGGTCCACAGATCCGTCATGCCAATATTAGCCCTTACAACACACCTCACATACTCACATTTTTAGACTGATTGCACAACATAGTCACAGCAGGAAACCAAATGCACCAGATGCAATACATTGTCATCTGGGACAATGTGTCATTCCATCGTGCTGCTCTGTCCAAAACTGGTTTCAACACCATCCACAGTTCACAGTTCACAGTTCTATACCTTCCACCATACTCTCTGAAGGATGTGGATGAAATTCTCTGGACAGATCCAGCTAGGCGAAGAGATACTACAATGTCTAGTATGTTCTATACTGTATTTTCTGTTTCCTTTATCAGATTTTTTTATTTATGTATTACACTATCTGTAATTTGTAACCTGTACTGGATACAGTATGTTATGGGTGTTGTTGTTTCCTGGGATAACAGTGTTACTGTATGCAGACTACTGCACACATGTTTGGTTGTGATTTTCCATGTTGATTGATTTGGGTGTATGGAGAGAAATAAATGATATTTTCCTCAGTCTGCAGCATTGGTCTTGTCAAGTGTTTTGTGAACTTCTTGTATATTTGCACTTTCTCTGTGTACTTTATATACATTACTCAAATCACTGAGAAGTAGAATTACTAAAAGTGTTTAAGGTTAGCAACAGCAGTGTGTAACTGGTTCAGACAGAATTAAGTTATATGCAAAGTGTGTGTTTCATATGGCGACAAAATATGTTTTTTATAAAATAGTGTATAGTTTTGAAAAGAGTATTTCATTTTGCAAAGGGTCTGAGGTGTTTTGGTAATTGGGTGTTTAGTGTGCTAATTGTGTGTAGTGTTTTGAGAAATCGGGCCCTGTTTTCAAAATCGTGCTTAAGCAATCGAAAAAAAACTGTAGTGCAAACTGCAAAACCTAGTGGATAACCTGCAAAAGTACGTCACTTGCTCAAAATGGACGGTCTATTCCTCAAAAGCAAGTATTCATGTCAATGAAACTGCCAGTGTCATCAAAATGAGAAGTCTTGACACCATCGTTTATGAACAAGCGTTCTCCAGAATCACTGACTCCAGCTTTAGCAGAGTGTTCATGCATGCATGCCTTGTGGTGTTGTTGTGTGTGTGTGTGTGTGTGTGTGTGTGTGTGTGGTGTGTGTGTGTGTGTGTGTGTGTGTGTGTGTGTGTGTGTGTGTGTGTGTGTGTGTGTGTGTGTGTGTGTGTGTGTGTGTGTGTGTGTGTGTGTGTGTGTGTGTGTGTGTGTGTGTGTGTGTGTGTGTGTGTGTGTGTGTGTGTGTGTGTGTGTGTGTGTGTGTGTGTGTGTGGAGCTGTACTGTTTTCATGTGCGATCTTTATAATATGGGATTTAACACAATGCCCTTTTATTAGCCTCCATGTTTCTGTGAGGAACTCATTTTTATCATCTAACTTTGGTTGCCTGGACAACCGCCATTTTAAAACACAACATAATTTGCATAAATTAGAATACTGATATTCTAGAACACACACAAACAAGGGAAAAATGCAACAGATATATTTAGAACATGACATATTAAAGAATAGAACTCTGTGATGTCATCATTCTGAGGGAAAAGCTTCATTTCTGTCCTGGACACTGAAGTGATAAGTCACAGAAAAACCAAAAGTTCACAAAACTTATCGAGTTATCTACAAAACCGAAGACAAACATGTCGTCATTACAGAGACAGATACTGGAGAAGAACCATAGGATGTCTCAACTGACAGAGGTACAGTATTAACCAACCAACTCACTACATTTACTTTACATGGACACGTGCTGTATGTTCTTGTAGCCTACATTACGTGAGTATTTTCATTGTATCCTTTTATTGCACTAAATATGAAAGGGAAAAAACCCACAAACTAACTACATTTACTTTACATGTAGGCCTACAAGTGCTGTACAATTTAGTTTTGTTTGTTCTTTAATTGAGTATTTTCATGTTAAACTACTTTATAATTCTAATATACTAAGTACATAAGGGAAATAATTTGCTTTTTACAGCATTACATTGATTTTAGAGCGTTATTTTTCCGAATTTTAGGTTACAAAAACACATGAACAGTAGCCTACTTCAGGAAGATTTAGTCTTTCCTGTAGTCTGCTTACATTTTAGGCTTCTTTATAATAAATATACACTCAAAGGTTTGAAAAAAACAAAAGTTTACATACACAATCTGAGCCATCATGCATGTAAAAAGTGTATCTAACAGTTTGCCACTTTTCCCAGGTAACGGACACTGAGGCAGAAAGCCTAGGAGACAGTGGACCAACCTCCAGAGCCTCCAGGAGGAAAACCAGGAGGTGTGTCCCTAGGAAGGCCACCAGAGCAGAGGCTTACCTGTCTGCTATCCTGATGGTCTACCAAGAATCTCAGGAAGATTCCATCATGGAGGAAGAGGAGGAAGAGGAGCCTCAAAGCGCTCTGGACTCTGACCGTCTGGTATTGAGACTTTTACTTTAGTAAACTGTGTGAACCTGAATTCATTAACACTGGTGTGTATCAGAGCTAAAGTTAAATGATCTGTTAAGGCTGACAACATTACAAATGAAATGTATAGACCTCTATTAATTAACATAAATATATAGCGCTTAACTTTCTGTTAGTGGTGCCTTAATACAGTAGTTAAAAAAAGATAATATATATATACAGTCTATATATATATTACTGTGTGATTATATCAAGTGTGAAAAGTATATCTAACATTATATCACTTTCTTTCTAACAGGTTGAAAATGTCGCTGGAAGTCCAGACAACATTGAACAGGAGTTAGAAGTCCTAGTGGAGAGTGAACCCACCTCAGCAGAGAAGGAACAGGTAGGACAACATGTGGTCCAGGCTGCTGCTATAACTGTGTCTCCCTGTCCTGCAGTTACGTCTCCTCGCGTCTCATTGGCTGAATCCAAATCAGACCGTCTGGAGATCGGTGATTGTGGTAACCAGGACGATGTCATCACACCAGAGGCCGAAGAAGTCCGCTCAACTTTTTCCCCCACCGGCTCGTCTGCTAAGCCACAAGAGGTACGTACATTTAGAAAAGTAGTTACAAATAGAAATGTATTACGGTAGAAAATGTTTTTGGTGCATATGAATAAAATAAAATAAAATAAAATAAAATAAAATAAAATAAAATAAAATAAAATAAAATAAAATAAAATAAAATAAAATAAGATAAAATAAAATAAAATAAAATAAAATAAAATAAAATAAAATAAAATAAAATAAAATAATAAAATAAAATGAATTGAATTGAATTGAAATGGATTATTAATTAAATTCTTCTTCTTGATGTGTTTTTTAATTCTCTTTCCACTGTATTTAGATACCGTACCACACTGGAGTGATTCAGATCAGGGTCTCCAGCAAAGAAAGCTCAGAAGAAGAGCTTGAAGCTTTTCAGATCATCACGGATGATGATCTTAATTTCGAGGACACAATCGATAGTCGTGAGGCAACATCTCCGACTCCTTCAGTTGGTTCTCATGACGACAATGAGGTAAAATATAACGTAATATTGTTCTGTTTCATGATCAGTATTGTATCGTTAACTCCTTGCCAATAGCCATCCCTCATTTCTTAATGGTTTTTAATTCTCTTTCCACTTTATTCAGACTCTGTTCCAAACTGCGCCTGGAGTGATCCGGATCAAGGTCAAGAGCAGAGAAAGCTTTGACGAAGAACTTGAGAATTCACAAGATCTCATGAAAACTGACCAGAATGATACAACCGTTCCAAAGGAGACAACTCCGGCTCCTTCAGTTGGCAATGACGACAATGAGGTAAAATATAACGCAATATTGCGATATATCATGATGAGTATTGTATTTGTGAACTCCTTGCCAATAACCAAACCCTAATTTCTAAATGGTTTTAAAATCTGTTTCCACCATATTCAGACTCTGTTCCAAACTGAGTCACTGAACGAGACAACTGCCACCTCGTCAGTTGACCATGAGGACAATATGGCGGCTTTAGAATCAGACCTGAGCCCCACAGCGCTGGTGCTAGAGGATATTGAAGAGGAGGACTTCACTACCCAAGATGCACCAGCAATGACCATCGAAGCCCTGAGAGCTGCATGGCTCGACGGCGCAGGTGAATATGGTTCATTTTTCTCACTTAAAGATTTCATCATGAAACGTTGCCAGTTGATTACCCACATTAAAGCAATTCATTCTTTGTATTATAGTTTTTTTTCCGAAATGTTGTATTACAGTTTTTTTCACGAATTATTTGTAAATATGCAAAATTTGAATGTGCATTTTTTAAAATTCCCAGCAGATAACCACGGTAAGAAGCGATTCAGCCCGATCATGGAGGAAGATGTAGAAATCATCCAAGCGTTAGAGACACTGCAGGTGAATATTGTAACATTTTTAACTCATAGATATCATTATGGAACTTTGCTAGGTCATAACATTTTGAGTTACAATTTTGTTCATAAGAATGCAAACGTGGTAATATACAGTATGTCAATGTTAACCCCTTCGAAAGCCAATAATGTAGATGTAGATAATGTAGATGTAGATGTGGATGAAGCCAGAGTTAAATCTTTATTTGGTCTTTACAGCAGACAGAAAGGAAGTCGCTGCTGAACTTTACTCAGTGTCCAGAATTCCTTCTAAACTGGACCGGCAGAGGAGCCTTGGAGACACTGCAGGTGAATATTGTAACATTTTTAACTTAAAGATCATCATGAAACTTTGCCAGTTGATTATCTACATTAAAACAATAATATTTTGTAATCTCAATGTTTGAATATTTATGCAGATCTGGTGATATGTAAATGTGAATCCCTTCAAAAGTCAAAAATCTAGATGTTGGATAAGAGCCAGAGTTAAAATCTTTATTTCAATTTTTACAACATTTTAGGTTCCAAAGTTCCTCAGAAAGCCGAGCAGCAGAAGTCTCCCTGGTGGAGCTTCTGTCGCAGATCGAAGGTCAACGAGGAAAAGACAGAGAAGAAGAGAAGCAGAATCTTCTCATTCTTCTGCAAGGTACGAAACAGAAAACGTTTCACTGATAGATGATGCAAAAATACACACTGCACCTTTAAACGTAATTCCGATTCAACTGTAAGTCTGGACACATTGCAGAAATTGACAATAAAGTTGACTTGACTTAAAGGCCGAGCAAATCCAGCTGGCTTCAACTTTGGGTCATCTCCTGTTGTCTTAACATTGAACTACAAAAGTTTATTTTTGTTTTATCTCTTAAACTTACTCTTTCTTCCTCTTGTTTTCTTTCAAATTTCCTCAGAAGGGCAAGAGAAGAAGGACCAGTCTTTGGATCAGGACCAGGATGAGGCCGTTCAAAGCAAAAGGCCGTCTCTACTGGAGAGAATGGAACAGTTCTGGTTCAGAGGTGGAGACCACCCACTCCTTTGTCTCTATATCTGCTGACTCACCCCAGACCCACAAACCCCTTACAATACCATTTACATACAATACGATACGACATACGATATGAAATGACTGAACTGCCAGAGCAAGTCAGAAAATGTGCCTTACATCGCATGAGCTCCATTTACAACATCACAGAAAGATCAAGAAACAAGACTTCAAGACAGGAAAATACATCTATTCAACACACCGTTACAACAACAGAAGACAACACTAAAGGGTGTATTAGATCTGGGATTAAGTTTGAGAATTGACTTGTGCACAAAACAGTGCTTCAGTCCAACTGTTTAAAATGTGGAACCCTATATCTCCCTATAAGAAATTGTACTGTGTTCAGAATGTGGTTGGAGTAAGAGTAAATGTTGTTGTCCATCCTTATCATGTTTTCATGGTAGGATTGTTCATACAGTTTTTTAAGTGGTTGATCCACTATCTTACCTCCTTTACCCACTGACCATACATTGTTTACCCCCAAATGATCTCCCCTATCCCCCTTAACCAACGTTATATCTAGATGGTAAGAAATTGACTTTGTGCTCAGGATGTGGTTGGAGTAAGAGTAAATGTTGTTGTCCATCCTAATCATGTTTTCATGTTAGGATTGTTCATACAGTTTTTTAAGTGGTTGATCCACTATCTTACCTCCTTAAACCTCTTACCATAGTGACGTTATACCCCCTAACCCTCTACTATGAATGAATGTGTGTGAATGTGTACATGCGACTACAGTGTTAAGTGCTTTGAGTGGTCATGTATGGCTGGCAAAGTCCTTTATAAGCACAGTCCATTTACCATTTATTTCCCCCTGACCCCTAACATATCTCCTGTTTGATGGTAAGACATTGGAGTAAGAGTAAATGTTGTAGTCCATCCTTATCATGTTTTCATGGTAGGATTGTTCATACAGTTTCTTAAGTGGTTGACCCACTATCTTACCTCCTTACCATCTTACCCACTAACCCTGACTTTCTCTATTGAGGGCGGCTGTGTCTTAAGCATCTAGGGCAGTCGTCCACTGATTGCAGGGTTGCTGGTTCGAATCCCCGCCCCCAGTGTCCCTGAGCAAAGAGACACTGAACACCAAATAATTGTTCTGATGGGTAATAACATCTGCCATCAGTGTGTGAGAATGGTTTAATGTGACTACAGTGTTTTAGCGTTTTGAGTAGTCAAGCACGGCTAGCAAAATGCTAAGCACAGCCCATTAACCATCTATTCAACCCTCTTACTCCCTTATCTCTTTACACCCTTACCTGCCTTGTGTTGTGGCCATTTTCCTACATTAACATTCCAAGTGTTGTATTTTGTCTGATTCTGTTGAACTGTCTTGTCTCTTGATTTTTCTGCAATAAAAGCAATTAAAGGCAAACATGTGAATCTTGTCCAATCTCTTGTAATCAATCTCACCATATAAATGTGCTACTTTTTGCTGTTAATGTTTGAATATGCCAGACAAAATAAGTGCAACATTGTGCATGTTCTATCGTCATTATCAATAATTGAAAAGTCTCAGAGTTTTGACAACAGTGGAGGACTTCTGATGCACTGATATGTTCATGGAAACAAAGGGGGCCCACTGTAGCTATAGCAACATGCCCGTTTACAGAGTCTAGGTTGTGTATTACAGCTGGATTTTTTTCAGCGCAAACAGACAGTAAGGACAGGTGGCCGATCGTGAGGAGATATTCACCAATTTTGACAAACAGGCATGCAAACTCGTCACCTTTCGGCGAAATTTGCCATTTTTTAAACGAAATTGGCCATCTATGTGATTCGTGGAGATCTGTTGAGAAAATATTTGAGGGGGGGGGGGTCTGATGGCCAGCATTGTGTGTGTGTGCATGGACCTATTAAGAAAGTGGAGTGACAGCACTATACACTACTTGTACAGCCATTTGAAAACTACAGTAAAGTTACACATTGCTGTAGTTAGGGGAGTAAGTGAGTAAAAGACACTGAATACGTATGTTTCACATTTTTACTGTATATGCTCTTTGCAATTCTACAGCATTGTGCAAAAGAAAAATACACTTCAGTCACTTATTTAGAAAAAACACCCTTTTGGTAGAGCTGTGCACAAATGTGAACAATATAACAGGACATATTGTAACTGATCATATATAGGTAAATCATTCTGGCACATCCAGACGTTCCTGTCTGTCTGGCCACATATTTTCATCTACATCACAACGGATATTATCCCTTGCAATGCAGCGAGGAAAGTCATTGGTTACAACTAATACTTCACACACCTCCTCGTGAGTGAAAGCTGAAGTCCACCTGAGAGCAATTGTTCAATTTAGGAGACATTTCCAGGAAAAAATTATAAATAAAGCTATAAAATGTGCTTGACAGAATTTGATAACTAGTTCAACAATTTTGTATATAATGACTCAAGCAATGAATTGAAGACTATTAGTTTTATTGGGAACGACTATTCAGCATCCATAAGTATAGTTAATTTTGACTGACATGACATAAGCAAATGACAATGTTATATAAACAGCAGAGAATTGTATGAAAGCAACTGATACATGTCCAAAAGCATTTGCAATTTGTTCAGAGGAAGGAGAAATTGCTACTATGATGTGCTCAAATGACTAAATGTTGCGGAGGTTGAACTAATAGTTATGAGAATTTTCATTCTGATCTGAGAAAAGCACCAAAGCAACTGAGAAAAACTGTAACCAAAGCCTTTACTCTGCTGCATGACAAGTGTGTGCGAGTCTGTCTGTCTCTGGACACCGGTGTGGTGATTGGTTGGTTGGTTCTCCCTTCCAAAACAAAACCTCTCGCGCCATCTAGTGACGGCATGCTGACTAACGTGATGACGTCACTACTAGACGTGACCACCGGAGGGCAGCGTTCGTCTGTAATCCAGTGTAGTTTATGAGTGCGTTTTATTTCAATAAGGAAAATGTAAAGTATTATAGAAAACTTGATTATATGTGAGATTGCTACATTATTTTGTATTACTCATTCTTGCTAAAGCTGAATTTGCAGCTGGGTAAGGTGGATTTTGCATAGGACTGATATCAATGAGTATTTTCTTTATATATTAATGTAATGATGTTTTTATTCATGAATTGATTGTTCGGTTTGTAAAATAAATCCAAAAAATGTTATAATTAAAAGGAGAAATGGTGTGCACCTTTGCATTAAAAAAAACAATAACATAACTTAGTCAATAGCCAATTAATTTTCTGTCAAATGACCAATCAAATTGCTCCCGATGGTTCAGAGAGCGCCTTGCATGGCAGCTACTGCCATCGGTGTATGAGTGTGTGTGTATGAATGTGGTAAGATATGTAAAGCGCTTTGGGGCTGAGAAAATTGTCTAGAAAAGCGCTATATAAGTCAAGTCCATTTACCATTTACCAATCAAAAACTGCTAATGAGAAGCCATTGAGCAAGGCACTTAACACCAATGTTCTACACATGTCCCACTAAAATGTAGTTTTTTGAGTGAGAGCCCCCACAACTTATGGCCTAGAAACTGTAAGTGTAGCATGTAGGTCAAAAGTGAAACGGATCATCACACATCAGCTGACTTCAAGCTAAACGAACCCAAAGACTACTTTACTGTCTAGTAGCTATGACACCAATGTGTTTAAAACAATCTGCACTAACCGTATGCACTGTCTGAATAACAAAACATTACATTAAATGTCACTTAGCAGACGCTTTTATCCAAAGCAACTTACAACTGGATGCTGGCTAACTATCAGGAGACATTTTTAGGGTTCAGTGTCTTGCTCAGGGACACTTTGGACATGTGGCGGGGAGACAGGGGGATCGAACCACTGACCCTATAGTTGCAAGACCCTAAAATAAAGTTTTGGCGGAGTTAAAATAAGACAAAACAATACAAAGACTCAATTTTTATTTAATTCCTGTAAATATATAAATGAAACGTCCAAAAAAAGAGTATACAGTAAAACAGTCAAAAAGTTTCATCAAGTTTCCAGCATTCTGATAAGAGTTGTTGACAGGCAGTCTTTCATTAATAGGCACAGTGGACCATCGCACTGTTAACCACGAACACTTTTAAAACATGAGAACAGCAGTTTTTATTTTCCAAGTGTTTACAGCATTTTTTTGAATCAAAAGAAAATACATAAAAAACATCTCAGGGAATGTATTTGTTTGGTTACTTATTTCTACAGTACACCACCTAAAACGTCGCTAGCATTATTATTGCACTCTTACCCAAAAATAGTGTTGTGTAAGAAAGACAATCAAGTAGTTTTATATGCAAACGGTACTTCAACTCACACGTCAACATTATATGGCTTTATATGGGATGGGAGCAGGATATAACAACTCCTTATAAGTACATCCGCATCTTGTGATTTTAACTTCAAAAACATAACGTCTATTGAAGTTATGTGCCATACAGTTATCAGTTAAGTGGCTACGAAGGCAGCCTACAGTTTTGTTGTTCTCACGGCACCTTCCTTGACAAAAGCGGTAGTGTTTTTCATAAATTGTTTGGTCAAGTCATACTAGCAAGACATTAGAGGACTACTTCACCGTTTGAATATGAAGTTATGAATTCTGAGATCCAGTATAATATGCGAAAAATGAAATCGGTCATCCTACTGGAAGGAGAAGAGTGTGTTCTGTGATGTCACAAAAGAGAATATAGGGAAAAAAACTCTTCTGCTTTTTAGTGATGACCGATTTAATTTTTTTTGCACATTTAACTACAGAGGAACTCAGAATTCATACACCTTCATCAAACGTGAATAGCTTAATAATAATATATATAAAATAAAAATATAAGCTTTTTTTCGCTGATGGTCTCGTTTGCTGTTAGCAGGTCATTGTTTTTGATCATCAGATAAAAAAAATTAGACTTGTTTCATGAACATTTTCAAAGTTCCTCGTAAGGAGGTTTAAAGAAGTAAATTCCTAGCTTGTTTCGCTCTCTGTATTAGCGCCACTGCACTACAAAAACTACTTCAAGTATCACCAGTGTCCATAATAGTTATCAGTGTGTACGGCTAAGTGTGACTGCTAGGATTAAATGTATAGTAATAGTCATAATAAGGCCGTTTCTTGAAATGCACCAACCACGATATATAAAGTTGTGTGAGAACCAGGGACACTTCAGAACTGTCTTCACAAAGCAATAGAGCTTTTAGCCACAAGACTTAGTTCAATTTCAAAGTCAATTTTTTGGTGGATCTCAGAAGTTCGGTGGTAGTCAGTCAGTCAGTGTAGTATTCTGTGGAGGTATCTCTCTGGGTTGCTCACAGCCCCTCTCCTCAGTCCCGAGCTGGATTCTAACCGGTCTGTCAGGGGTAACTGGATGGCCCTGGGTCTCCGCAGCAGGCTCCACGGTCGCCCCTGTCCCGCTACATCCCGTTGCCCCGTCGAAGGTGTCTCTGTCTGGGTCTGGGCTGCTGCGTGCTGCTGCCTCCGAATCACCCTGGTCCTCCTCCTCTACGGGATCCTTCGCCGGCTGCTGGTCGAACTCTCTCCGATCCTGAACAATAAACAGTAAAACAAATGTAAGTTAAGTTACTTTTATTAGTCAATTCACACAAGGCAAAATTGAAATTCATCTTTTCGCATATCCCCTCTCAAGTTACCACACTAAGAGGGGTCAGAGACAGGGTCAGCCTAGTAAAGCGCTCCTGGATCAGTTGGGGTTAAGTGTCTTGCTCAAGGACACAATGGTAGAGATGGTGGGCACCGTAGATGTAATACGCCACCACTAGTTTTACTACTAAGCACCTCCTGTCCGGTGCCGGGGATCGAACCAGCGACCTCATGGTTACTGGTCTGGCCCATCTTCCTCTAGGCCATCCTACCACCCCACCATACCATGTTGTCATGTTGATGCCAAGCAATTCAAACGTTACAATGTGTGATGTTGTGGATTAGGGCTGCAATGTCAATTTTTGCAAATGCCCACTCTTGATGTATGTTATGCCCTGTTAAGCACTTTGAACGGCCTTGTGTCTGAATTGTGCCTATAGAAATGAACTTGCCTTGCCTAATAAGATGAGCAATGGAACACGTTTATCATTTATTTCAGTTAAAGCGCAGTCTCTGCAATACTTAACCACTATATCAACATTCACGATAACGATACAGTTTCCAATTAATATATGTGCAGCCCTATTGTGTAAGTAAGCTATATTACGCATAATCCGTTTTATCGTTTTTCCCCCTACCTGAGGTGATTGAAGGCCCGTAGTCAGTGTGATCCCAGCAATGGAATATACCATATACCACTAGACATCAACATTCACAAAAACATACTTGTTTTTGGTATATTGTGCAGGCCTAATGTGTGAGTAGGCTTATATCAGAGTTATAATCCTATTATCGTTTTTCCACTTACCCCTAGGGCTGCAATGTCAATGTTTCCCAATTAAGTAAGCACTTTGAAACGCTTGTGTCTTTAATGTGTAGTATAATTGAACTTGCCTTGCTAATAAGATGAGCATGAAACGTGTATCATTATTTCAGTTAGAGCAGTCTTTGCGATACATACAGCGTTCTTTCCCATACCTGAGGTATTGAAGGCCGTAAGCCAGTGTGATCCCAGCACAGGAATACAATACCACTAGACATCAACATTACAATTAACGATACATTTCGGTATATTGTGCAGCCTAATGTGTGAGTAGGCATATTACCATAATCCTTTAAAACATTTTCCCTACCTGAGTGATTGAACGGCCCCTAGCCATGTCCAGCATGAACAGTATCATTAATTTGTAAATGCGCATATTTAACATATTACAACATTAAATACGATACAGTTTCTAAGTTATGTGCAAGCTAAATAAAGCTATATTACGTTATATCCTTTCTTCCCCCTTGTTCCCTACTGAGTATGAAGGCCCGTAGCCAGTGTGACCCGAGCACCTTTCCCTCCCGTGGTCCTAGTCCCCTGCGGTGCCCTCTGGCTCTCAGGCCGATCAGAGCCTGGGCCAGCTCCGCCTCGTCTCCCTGGCAACACACCAGCTGGGCCCGCTGCTCCGCGTCCTGGTCCCCCGCCGCACGGAACAACCTCTGGAGCTGCAAGGCAAGAGGCAAGGTGTGTGAGAGAGAGAGAGAGTGTGTGTGTGTGTGTGTGTGTGTGTGTGTGTGTGTGTGTGTGTGTGTGTGTGTGTGTGTGTGTGTGTGTGTGTGTGTGTGTGTGTCAAGAGGCTAGTTTTATTATTTTTTTTTTTTTTTAAAGATTATTTTTGGGCATTTTCCAGCTTTATTAGACAGTACAGGGTTGAAATGGGGAGACAGAGAGAGAGAGAGAGGGGGATGACCTGCAGTAAAGGTCCACGGGTCGGATTTGAACCCGCGACCACTGCTACGAAGGCCTGAGCCAATATGGCACACGCTCTATCCACTACACCACCGGAGCGCCCGGGCCCGGCAAGTTTATTTCTATAGCACAATTCAGACGCAAGGCCATTCAAGGTGCTTTACCAGGGGCATGACAGCATACAATACATGCAGATTAGAAATACCTGCCACAGGTTGACGCTGCTGAAGATGTTCCCCGACCCAGCCTTCCTGCTGCGCCGGTCAGCCAGACGCCACAGTGAGGAGGGGCCGGCCGCCCTGGAGCCCCCCGGGGAGGGGGGCCCGCGGGGGGAGGGGGGCCCGCGGGTCCACTGTCCATAGGGGGAGAAACAGGGGGGACGGTGGCATGCACTGGCTACTGTGCTGTGGATAGAAGGGAAAGGAGAGTTAAAGGGTGCGCTACTGTATGTAACTTTGGGTGTGTCTATGTTCCCACAGCCCAGTTGTCCAAAATGTTCTAAGTTATATAACATTTTCTAAGGTAAATTCTCCTATCTGAATTAAAAACTTTCCTCACAGGAAAAATAGATCCCTTAAAATGTGCTTATTTAAGCTTTTCGTATAGTCAAGTCAAGTGTGACAAAGTGATATTTTTTAGTTTTTCCATTTTAGGGCTGTTCACATTGTGTTCACCGTGTGTTTGCAACACATTCATTTGGAATCGCCATTCTTGCATTAAAGATTTGTCCGTTGCCATAGTGGATATATCATGTACCATATTGGCTCCGGCCTTCGTTGCAGTGGTCGCGGGTTCAAATCCGACCTGTGGACCTTTACTGCATGTCATCCCCCCTCTCTCTCTCTCTGTCTCCCCATTTCAACTCTGTACTATCCAAAAAAGCTTGAAAATGCCTAAAAATAATCTAAAAAAAATAAAAGATGTGTGGACCAGCTATATAACAGTCAATGGAGGTCAGTAATGGATCAGACCTGTAGCCTGCCGTAACAACACCTTCACAGCTGTCACACCTCACACACGGCCAGTCAGACGCTCTGATTCCTTAATCCTGCTTTAGGACGTGAGCAGATGGCAACTTTGACTTCCATCAGTTACATATGGCTCTAAGTGGGACGCTAATAGACAGGTATTAGCTGGGCCAACGGGTCACCATTGCATGTGGGTCAGTGCGGCCTTTCCACTGACATAACTTAACGGAATAATCCCAAATAAAAAAAGTTAAAAAGGTGCAACGAGGAACTTTTAAATATTTCTGAAACAGTCTCATCTTCCCTCTGATGATCATGAATTAAATGTAACAGCAAACGAGACCATCGGTGCAAAGAATGCTATTTTTATATAGTTTTTCTTAATGCCTTTGTCATGGGTATACGCTCACCCAGGAACTACTACAGCTGGCGTAGTAAAAACACTACCGCTTTTGTCCAAAGGGGGCGCAATAATTAACACAAACTGAAAGTTCCTCGGAGCACCTTTAAGGTCAGTCACCTGATTAGCTTGTTGTTCTGAGCTTTCAAAAACAAATCATCAAAAGTGTCAGATCACCTATTCCCTAAATCAAGAACAAAGTGTCTCATTATTTCTTCTAGTCAAGCTTCATAACCTAGAGGTCCAACTCCTACTGTACTCATTCACCATTCACTATTATGTATTCTATAGTTCATAACTGTCATGTACAGTATGTGCACACTGAGACATATAGGCCTACTGGAGCTATGTGAGTTCACTTTTGACACCCATTCACAAAAAATTAAGAAAAAACATGACATATTCAGTGAATTAAGGGGAAAACGTTACACTGTCTGTATCACAATCAATTTATGAGCTATAGTAATAATCTACAGGGGTTGTTTAAGGACGCGCGTGGAATTCTTTCATACCCCCAGTATGGGATGCAGCAGCTTTTTGCACAGACACAAAAAATGTGTTTTGCATTAGATGACGTACTGATAAACAGGAACAAAGAGCCTCTTGCTTCTGCCCCGTGTGTTGACATTTCACTGTTTGCTGTTTGCATAACAAACTGTTGCGCCCGGTGCAGCTATACACTGCAAAACCATAGCCTCAAAAACTATGTCTAAATCATTGTCTAAATCCTATCTGTAATAGTAAGTAGTTCTACCATAAGACCGAACTACTTACTGTAGGCTACTACCCAAGTGCATGCCGGGATTTCTTAGACAGTAAGAAAAGAGCAGTATGATCCTTAACACAAATCGCCTGAGTGTCATGTGGATAAAAAGGACATCTGCTTACCCGAAGATTAACAGCTCTTTTCGGCTCGACTTTCACTGCATCTCGCTCTCTCTGTGCGTTGTGCACATAGTCGCTCCTTGTCAATGGAAGCTTCCACAATGGCTGAAATGTAGCCTATGTAATGTAGCCTATTTACGCAGGGCCAGTGTGTGTGTGTGTGTGTGTGTGTGTGTGTGTTTGTCCAGCTCCAAACTGCAGCCAGTTTCTGTGTCTTTGTTTCGACTGTCAGTCACTAATCAACGTTTCCAAATGACCAACGAGAGATCGGGATATCCTTTGTCCCCTCGTGACGCGGCTGGGAGAGGGATTTATTTGGACCAATGGCTGGGTGTTTGTGACGTAGGAGGGACTGGAGAGGGAGGCGCGCGCTCCGCCTTCTCGGCCACGTAGGGTGTGTACGTTGGAATCATCCATTGACGTCATTGAGCCTGGCTGGGCACGAGGAGCGCCGGTCAATTACGCTGATACCATCGATGTGTTGGTGACATAGACAGTGTATAACAGGTTGGTGAGAAAGCACCACGCGCAAAATTACGCACAACGGATGATCGCATGGAGTATTGCACATTTGGGCCAAGAAGAGGCGTAATCTAACAGACTTGTGAAAGGCTACTGTGTCTGTGTGTTATGGTTAATATCCATTAGAAATGTAATTATATACAAATAAATATAGGGGAAGGTGGGGTGATTTGTGCAACTTTTTACTCAAAGTGATTTTAAAGTGAGGCCTTGACAGTTATGTCTCCAACTCAAATATGTACATATATTTCAGGATGTTGTGCATCCCTGGCAATAAAAACTTTGGATCTGGAATAAACTGTTTAAGAAATATAGCTTTCGGAAAAAAAGTTGTCTTGACGCACAAATCACCCCACTATGTGGGGTGATTTGTGCGTCATTGTGTCACAATGACAAAGTCACCATCATCATCTTTCTGGCCATCTGAACTCTCATCAGTGGTGTCGTTAAGTGGAATTGAGATGTCACTCTCTTCTGAGCTACTGTAGACAATCACTTTCTTTTGGTGACCAGCGTATACAGCCATGCCACTGGCACAACTCTCAGAAATGTACTTTGCACTAGTTGCTCCGTGCTTGTGGAACCAACTGCCACCTGACAAATGTGATTCCCCTACATTTCTGCCTTTAAATCAAGGCTCAAAACCCATATGTACACCCTGGTGTTTCCTCCCCATTAACTATCTTACCTCTGCACTACTATCTGTGTTTATGTGGATGTATGGGCTTTACGTCTTTTATTTTGGTTATTGTTATTGTACCTTCATTGTTTACCTACTGAATGCACTATGTACAGCACTTTGGACAGTGCAAACTGTCATAAATGTGCTTTTATAAATACATTTTACTTACTTACTTACTTATAACTCACCCAGGCCCTTGCGCACAAATCACCCCATCCCCAGAATTTTGGATAATAGGCATGATGCAGCAATTTAGGGTTGACATTGTGCTAACTATATAGACTCAAAGTGTAGCATACCAAAGCACTAAAACATGTGTCAAATGTTTTCAAACGTGTCTATAATTGTTCAGACACAATAATCAAAAAACCTTGATCATGGAAATTTTACTTTGAAAGGCAAAACACAGTTTTTTGAGCTTAAATGTGCTTATATCTTATTCCTTGTGTCTCCCTTCTTTACAGGATGAGTCAAATGGATGGCTCTTCTTAAATATGTGGTCACATTTCCAATTTCTTCCACGGTTTTCTAGAAACAAGGGGTTTTGCAACTTCCAAAATGCACAATTCACCCCACCTTCCCCTATAGCCTATATGGAAAAAGTTGCCTGTTTCAGTTGGATAAGGAAAGATATTGTTGAATCCTTTATAATATAGGCCTATATACTATTGATCTTTTTAATCAACTCCTTGCTGTATTTACACTTCAAATTTCTGCTCTGTGTTGTTTTATTCTTGTATTATTAAAAGTCAATGTGTGTTCATTTGATGTTTATTTTAATGTGAAGTGTGTAATGCGTAATTTTATCATTTTAAAGCACTTTGAGCTGCATGTCTTTATGGAAGGTGCTATATACAAATACACATTATTATTATCATGATAACTTGAGAATGATTGCACTAAATGATTATCTTACCGTATGTACCTTTGCACTTGTAGCTATTTATTCAGATGTGACTTTAGTATTTCCATGTAAACATTGTGTCAATGACTGTATTCATTTGTGATTTTCTATTATGTTCTCAAATAAAGCTAATTTGATTTGATTTTGATTTGCTATAGTTCAGCCTACTTCACTATATGCCTACTGTATACTGTATACTTCTTTACAGCATAACGGTCCCATGCTAACAGGGGGAAACTGCTGCACTATATGAGCGAACACATCCGCAGATGAGCGGTGTGTCATGGATGTATCCATCCAGCAGTCCAGAGGAGGAGCAGGCTTTGAATTACAGGCCGCCCCCCTCTCTCCTCCCACCCCCCCCCCCCCCCCCCCCCCCCCACCACCACACACACACACACACAGACACTACAGTCAGCGGAGGAAACGGAAGAGACGAAACATAGCAGGCTTCACTACACAAGAAGGTTTTTCATTTCAAAACCCCGGGGCTGTGGAAAGAACAGAGAGTTCCTTTTTATTCACACCTGAACTTCTAGAACTTTCTCGGACAATCTCGGACTTCCATTCAAGTCTTTACCCACGTTTTGCGCATCTTTTTCCCCCAGCTGTTTTCCCTGCAGCTGGCTGGCAGGACGCACCCGCCCTGTTCGGGGAATAGGGGGACCGAGAGAGTGACCGGAGGAGGAGAGAGAGACAGAGACTGAGACAGAGTGAGAGAGAGTTGAGATGCCAGCGCCAACAACACTCGCGTCCCAGGCGCAGGTGAGGGCCCACATCCAGAAGTTCCTCCGGAGTTTCCTGGGAGTCATTCGGATCCTGCAGATCGCGTTCGGCGCCGGGCTGTGGATCACCATCGCCGCCAACAAGTACGAAGGCTCCATCCACTTCGTGCTGTTCGTGGCGGTTCTCTTCTGGCTGCTCACGTTGGGCCTTTTCTTCCTCACGCTCCTGGATAAGCAAGACCTGGTCCCGCTACTCGGAGGGGACCGCTGGCTGTGCACCAACCTGGCGCACGACGTGGCCGCCGCCGTGCTATACGTGCCGGCCATCGGCATCATGATCTACAAGACCAATCGCAACTCGTACTGCAACCTGGAGCAGTACACGCAATACTGTCTGTACAAGGGCTACCTGGCGGCCGCCGTGTTCGCCTGCCTCTGCTGCGTCGTTTACGTCGTGTCCGTTATCTATGGAGCGTGTAGGAAGTGTCGAGGAGAACAGACGGTGATTTAAGACTGGACTTTTTGGGGGATGCGCGCGCAGATGGCAACATGGGGTGGCGAGGGGGGTTTGGGTCCATCCACAGCAAGATGAGGAATAGTTAACTTCACTGTACTTTAACTCAACTGTTGCTCTATTCAAGCTTATCTCTACTGCAAACGTTCCACCTTGGTGTGTGTGTGTGTGTGTGTGTGTGTGTGTGTGTGTGTGTGTGTGTGTGTGTGTGTGTGTGTGTGGTGTGTTGTTGGGAGGCAGAATCTCCCCAAATCCCTATGTGGCCTTATTGTCAGTGTGTTTAAAGTTGGATAAATAATTCTGGAGGATGCCAAAATGTTGTCAAAATCACTTTTTGTCAAAATCAGGGAATCTCTCCTCGCATTCCACTACCTGTCTGTACTGTGTGTAAACGGCATGTAAACAAAGGGTATAATGTAAACAAAGGGATTTTGACAAACAAGCATTCTCCAGAATCACTGACTCCATCTTTTTAAGGTTTGCTGAAATTTAAAATATCCAAGCAGCTCCTGGTGCATTTCATTGCTATACCCAGGGGATATGAGCGCAAAGTATTGTACCCATTTATTAAGGCTACAAGTGATGTGTTTTTGTCCCATTGTGGTTAAAGCCATGAATCCAACTTTTTTTCCCCTCAGTTAATTAGGGCAGAACACTGCAGGTGTATTGTGTAAAAAAAAAACAGTAACTTATAGATATCATCATGACAGTTGATTATTTACTTTAAAACAATTAAAATGTTTGAAGAAATATGCACATTTGACACAATTGTACTAATTATACATAGACCTACATTTGAATTTCTTCCAAAAAACAAAAGTCCAGATGTTGGTTGAAGCCAATCATGAAGATGTATAGTATTGGAGGAATATAGATGCAAACAGACAAGGTTTAGTTCATGAACGTAAATCCGGACCTTTTATTTGACCTATAGTATGAAAGAAGATGTTATGGATGCAAAAAAGAAAAATATCTCCACATTGACCAGTGCTTGAAAAAAAACTATGTATTTCCTGCAATGTCTCTCCTTAAGGCTGGGGTATGTGATTTCTGATTGGTCAAAGTTAACATGAGCTGTACACTTTGTCCAATCAGAGCGAGGCTCCGATTCTCTGTTCTAATTGGCTGTTGGGACTGTCCATTCACTTTGGCAGACTTTGTTGGTGTAGAGCGTGTCAGTGAGGGACCAAAGAGAACAAGTGGAGCGGTTGAGGTATTTGGATTCGAATCTCTATCCCGAGCCTTAATGTAAGAGTGCCTTTGTAAAGAACCATTATAATAATCCTGTGTGGACGTGTTACAATGTGCTAGCAGTATATTCAGTGTTACAGGTTTACAACTCAAAGGCCTCGACGTACGCTTTGTAGAGTTTGTTTTTTATGATTACCTTTATTTTAAAGTGTGTATTTTCTATTTTGTAAGTGTTTACATGTTTTTGTTTAAGCAGCAAACAGTTATTGACGCGTGATGGACTAAAACACCACTTGCTGATATAATTTTGACTAGTTTTGTTTTAGTTTTTTACGTTAGTCTTCTCTGCCTCAAACATTGCAAACAGTATATTTTTTAATATGTTTTGTATCAGTGCCTTCTGTCAGGATGTTAAAACAACGAGGTCGCGACAGCAGGCGACCTCAACAATATAGGTTGTGATTGGTGCTACGATGTGTATGCTGAACAAAAAATATTCATCATGTATAAACCAAAGAGATTTAAAAAAAATACTAAATGTGCAAGAATAAAGACCAGAAAGTGAGATCACAGTGAGAGTTTAGTTTAGTTTTGTTTTAAAGCTTTGGTGCGTAAATTCTGTCGCCCCCATGAGGAATTCTACAACAACACTATTGGCGCATCTACATGAGGTAAAGCCTTCAGGTGATCGCACATGGATTTTAAACCTCATGCAGTACGTCCAGGTTTTTCCTTAGCAGTAGAATCAACAACTGAAACATTTCTTGGGATTTTCTGAGCTCCTGCACCAGTGTCAGGGGGCGATACCAGTTTGTAAACGCTGCCATACTGAGAAATACAGAGAGAGTTTTGTGGAGCTGATAGGCTTAATCAACTTTGTGACTTTTATTCATATGAAAAAATAGTTACGACATTATAGCTTTACTTCTTTGAGTACTGCAGAAAGTACGTAGCACTTCATTACTGTAGAAATCAATGTAAATAAAGGGCATTGGGCTGTGTATGTGCTGTGCTTACTGGCTCTCTGTTGTTTAAATGAAACACAGATTTAGAGGGGAACAAACAGACGCCCCGGGAACTTCCTGTTGGGAGATAAAAGCTTTTGTCCAATCAGAAGAGAGCAGCTGTATGACATGCCACAAGACAGGCAGAGATCCTTAAACCTGTCTGTGTCTATAGCAGGCAGTGAAAGAGTGACAAACATAACACACAACACAACACACACACACACACACAACACACACACACACACACACACACACACACACACACACACACACACACACACACACACACAATGTTTATGCATGTGCTGTATGGTAGAGAGAATGTGTGTGTTTCATAACGTAATCCTTTAGGCTGGAAAAAGCGTGTGTGTGGTGTGTGTTTGTAGGGTGTTTTTTCTGTAGCTTCCATACATATAACAATTGTGTATGGTATGTGTGTGTGTGCGTGCATGGCATGTGTGTGTGCATGTGTGTGTGTGTGTGTGTGCGTGCGTGCGTGCGTGTGTGCGTGCTTGTAACAATCTGAAAAGAGAGGCGGTTCTGGCCCTAGAGGTGGGCTAAACTCTCTGCCAATCAAAACAAAGCCAGTAAAAGATGATTCACTGTCTCATCTATTCCAGCCAGCAGTCAGTTAAAAAAAACAACACCAAAAAAAAAGCATGCTGCAGACAAGTTGCATTTGGTTTACTTTCACACAGTCAGCAAAATGATTATGCCATGGCTACGTGTGAACACTTGTTGCTGGCATTATGCATGTTCTGAATGTTGCACGAAAAGGCTGCAGATTTACTCACACCTATACACACACTCATCCCTTATTTGGGCATCTATCTTTTTCGTCTAGTACGCTTCCCTTTTGGGTGAGATGATGAAGTTATTCTTGGAAAGGACTCGGAGCATTATGTTAAGTTTCTTTATTAGTCATTTGACATCGAAATTCGTTCTTCGCATATCGCCTCTCAAGTTACCTCACTTCAGAGGGGTCAGAGCGCAGGGTCAGCCATAGTACAGCGCCCCTGGACCAGTTTGGGGTTAAGTGCCTTGCTCAAGGATACAATGGTAGAGATGGTGGGCACCGTAGATGTAATAGTAACACTACGAACACCCTCCTGTCGGTGCTGGGGATCGAACCAACAACCTCATGGTTATACTGGTCGGCCCCTTTTTCCTCTAGGTCATCCCGCCACCCACTGCTCCAGATTATTACATTTAAATATCAAAACAAAGACTATGAAAATGCAGTGATTAGAATCTAAAAAGCTACAGCAATGCAACCAACTTAAAGCAACAAGTGGTGTTTATATTGTCTTTGCCTCACAGATGGTCTGATGCTCCATGGCTCTGACAAGTATCCTTGACGTATTACTGCCAACATTTCAAAGGCAAAGGGAGCGTAAAAACACTGACCATATAAAGGCAGAAACTGATCAGACTGTGAGCTGGGAAACGGTCAAATTCATTGCCTTATTTGAGCTTAAAATGGGTATTTTATCTAGCTTGTGATTATTGGGGTAAATCATGTGGAATCAAATAACTATGCAGTGTATCGTCCACTGGGTCTGTGTGACTCCAGTGTGTGTGTGTGTGTGTGTGTCTGTCTGTCTGTGTGTGTGTGTGTGTGTGTGTGTGTGTGTGTGTGTGTGTGTGTGTGTGTGTGTGTGTGTGTGTGTGTGTGTGTGTGTGTGTGTGCGTGAGTGTGTGTGTGTCTGTCTGTGTGTGTGTGTGTGTGTTGTGTGTGTGTGTGTGTGTGTGTGTGTGTGTGTGTGTGTGTGTTGTGTGTGTGTGTGTGTGTGTGTGTGTGAGTGTGTGTCTGTCTGTCTGTCTGTCTGTCTGTCTGTTTATTCAATACTAAGAATTACATGTAGAGAAAATATGTTTTGTAAACTAACTGCAGTCTCTTCAAATGTAAACAAGTCCCCCTCCACTGAAGTCAACACATCAATAGGTATATTTATCAAACAGCACACATATTATGTGTAGGAGCCCATTTTAACTTAATCCCTTAAACATCACATCCATGTCCAGACAAGAGGGCCTTGTAATCAGGTAATAACATGGATGTGTTATTATGAGAAGGGCGTGGGCACCGCAACAGTGACGTTTTATTTTTTTCCACTTACCACTTACTTATGCTTACTTTTATTTTATTTTATATTTTTTCTTGTTATAATGCTGTCCTATTTTATATACTGTAACTGTACAGTATATACAATTGTTTTTATTGAAGAAGCTGACTGAGGGAGATTCACACAATGGCAAATGGCAATATTCTATTATTTTCTATTCTATTCTATTCTATTCTATTCTATTCTATTCTATTCTATTCTATTCTATTCTATTCTATTCTATTCTATTCTATTCTATTCTATTTCTTTCCAGCTCTAAAGGATAAAGAAAAACCCAGACAACTTGGTTTAAGTGCCTGAGGAACCAGGCGCTTCCCCAGAGTGCAAACTACTGTGTGATATTAGTGTTGGCCTCTCCAGCTAAGAGACATTTCCTGTATGTGCTCTCCCACCCGTCTGCAAGAGACCAACCGTCTAATAGCACTCACAACAACCCCTCCTAAAGGCTGCTCTGTGCCCCGCCCTACAAGCATGGCATCATGTTAAATGGATTTCACTTATATTGTAAAGCGCTTTTCTCTGGTTTTTCACAGACCCAAAGTGCTTTACATTGTTTGGTACACATTCCCCAAATCGCACACATTCATACACCGATAGCAACAGCTACCACGCAGGGTGCAAGCTAACTATCAGGAGCAATTTAGGGTTCAGTGTCTCTTTGCCCAGGGACACTTTGTCATGTGGTGGGGAGACGGGGGATCGAACCACCGACCCTGCAACCCAGTGGACGGACCGCCCTACACACTTCACCACAGCCACCCACTTACCTGTTGCCATGGGACTGATGGAAATTGAACTGAAAAATTGACAAAGAGATCCCAGCCAGAAAATGTAAAAAGTCCATTCAACAAACCGATAACAAGATTGTGGCTAAAATTAAATCGCTGGCAAGATGGTTGCTATAATTCTTCCTCCTGTCCATAGCAACTGTGCAGATGAGAGATTCGTTCCTATAGTGATTCCAGTGTAAGTGACTGGGGACATAAATCTACATTCCTTGTGCGTGAACAAATGCCTTCGGAATTTCACAGCCTAGGCTCTGTAAATGGACATGTTGCCCCTTTGTTTACACAACATTTTACAGAGCCTAGGCTGTGTATAGCCAAGATTAATTGCACTTAATCGTTAGGTCTATTGTAGACCTGTGTAGTTGTTTTGTCTGCATCCACACTATTTTCATTTTTATATATATTACGTTATACTGTTTGTTATATTGTATTCAATGTGAAGCCCACTGAGGCAAATGTAAATTTGTGATTCTGGGCTATACAAATAAAACTGATTTGATTTGATTTTAATTTATCAGTAGTGGCCTTTGCATATTTTACTGTTCACTTTTCCCACACATTTTCCTAAATCAGAGTAAGTCAAATGAAGTGGGTCATTTTCCAGTTATATGAAGATATTTCCAGTTCTAGTCCTTTCTGTGCATGATGGAAACGCAGTCTGATGAAACACAAGGGAACCTTTCACTACACAGAGTTTGTAATGTGATTAACTGCTGATGCTTCAATAGCGTCAGTTGAACTTTGGAAAACTTTTTTTTGTTGTTGCACAGAATGACGTCTGACTTGCCCCAACGCCCAATATCTTACGTAGGAATAAAATGTTAGGGATGAATATGTAAAGTAAGTGTTTTTTCAAGACATATATAGGGGGGTGGGGGGTGTTTTGGATTTTTTGTATATGCTCAAAATTATTCAGGAACTCTTCAGATTTGAAAAAAATCCTCTCAACAGCCAATGTTTTTTGCAAGACTTCCTCACAGACCAGAGTCTGGCGTAACACACCGTTTAATGAACCAGGTGGGTGTGTTGGTGTGTGTGTGTGTGTGTGTGTGTGTGTGTGTGTGTGTGTGTGTGTGTGTGTGTGTGTGTGTGTGTGTGTTGTGTGTATGTGTTTGTGTCCAAAACCAGTAGAGGCCCATCTTTATTTACTCCACCCAAATTCTGGTTGGGTATTCCCAGTGGAAGTGCTCTATCATGCCCAAGTGTGTCTGCACCATTTCCATCTCTTCCCCCCCCTCTCTCTCTCCCTCTCTCTTTTCTCTCTCTCTCTCCCTCTCTCTCTCTCTTTCTCTCTCTCTCTCTCTCTTTTTCTCTCTCTCTTTTTTTTTCTCTCTCTCTCTTTTCTCTCTCTCTCCCTCCAGTCCTTGTCTACTATCTCGTTTTGGGAGTCTACATGCACACACATGAAACATGAAAAACACAGACACCGACACACGCACACACACACACACACACACACACACACACACACACACTCACACACATGCACACACACACACACGCACGCGCGCACACACACACACACACACACACACACACACACACACACACACACACACACACACACACACACACAGCACCCTTGTTAACCACCCTTTTACCAAAACCTGCTGATATGCACATTCCAGTGGAGGGGAGAGGGACACACACATGGGGGCTGCAGCAACACAGATGGAGAGACTGACAGAACAAGAGGAGATTTTGAGATTTAAAAAAAACACTTTATATACATTTATTACGGGAACAATGTGCATATATTTTCGTTCGTATAAAAACACAAAATCTCATCTTTTTAAAACATGTGCCTGTGTCATTTTCTACAATAGAACAGACACTGTTATTATAACACCAGCTATTTTTAAAGGTGCACTATGCAGTTTCAGGGGAGGGATATTTGTTTACATTCACAGAGCCCTGCAGTTAGTTTACTAAACATATTTTCTCACATGTTATTCTTAGTATTGAATAATTCTATCCTCATGAATCAAACTAATTTATTTTGATGAACCTGGAACCAAACGTATAAGACTAGAATATGTTTGTTAACAAAACTGTGGGCCCTGCTGCTGTAAACAACAACAGTGAAACAGTAACTTTTCAGGAAGCTTTCTAACTTCAAACACTGTTCCAGGGATCACTTTTTCCTGTGAGTAGGCTACAGTTTGTTTGTTCAGTTATGAGAATATACCGCTTAGAAGGTGTTCAGTTATCTGACACATCCAAAGTTACATAGTGCACCTTTAAAAGTGTCCAAATCCTAAATATTAAAAACAAAAACAAAAAGAAACATATCAAACTCCACCAATCGACTCACTTTTTAGAGAGGAAGATGCCTCATGGTAAAAAAAAAAAAAAAAAAAAAAAAAAAAAAATCAATCAGAGTTCTGAGACTGACATTTCCTGTCTGTGTAAAGGCATGAATCGCCCGAGTGTTCAATGTTGTGTAGTTCGCCTTCAGAGAGACACTTATAGTTTCCTAACAACATGGTAACTATGGTGATACTGGTTCCACATCTGTTCGCAGCGGCTTCTGAATGGGCCACAGTGTTCCGTGTGTTAGCGCGAGGGCAATGGCCGCCAGTGGTGGGAAATGCTGCTATTTATAGAGCCACCGCCGCTTCCTCTACTCTGCCAATCGTTAGCCAAGCTGTTGAGTGTGTGTGTGTGTGTGTGTGTGTGTGTGTGTGTGTGTGTGTGTGTGTGTGTGTGTGTGTGTGTGTGTGTGTGTGTGTGTGTGTGTGTGTGTGTGTGTGTGTGTGTGCGTGCGTGTGCGTGTGTGCGTGTGTGCGTGTGTGTGCGTGTGTGTGTGTGTGTGTGTGTGTGTGTGTGTGTGCGTGTGCATTACAGAGTGAGTAAGTCTGGGAAAGTTACAGAGAAAGGGAGGGGATGGGGAGTTTTTGTAATGCTCACTGGGTGGATTCATTTGCTAAAGGTGGAGTCAGCGATTCTGGAGAACGCTTGTTGTCAAAATACATTTTTGTCAAAATCAGTGAATATCTTATTATCTGCTATCTGCCAGTACGCTGGAAAAAAACAATGTTAATACACATACGCTGGGGGGGAGGGCGGGGGTACAGTGTAAATAAACAGCCTAGGCTCTGTAAAAAGGCATGTTGCTAAAGCCATGGCGGGCTCCTTTGTTTACATACCAGTTTACAGAGCCTAGGCTGGGTAAAGCCGAGATCATTGCACTTGTTAATGTGTAGGCCTATCATATGTAGGCCTATCATATGTAGGCCTATTTGTTTTTAGTTTTTTTTTTATCAGTAGTGGTCTTTGAATATTTTAATGTTCACTTTGTTTTTTTAAATTACTATTACTAATATATATATATTTTATTTTATTTTATTTTATTTTATTTTATTTTATTTTATTTTATTTTATTTTATTTTATTTTATTTTATTTTTATTATTTTTATTATTTTTATTATTATTATTATTATTATTATTATTATTATTATATTATTATTATTATTATTATTATTATTATTATTATTATTACATTTTTATTTAATTTGACTATTATTATTTATTTTGCTAAACTAGAAAAATAAAGCGCACAAACACACACTAATGGCCTAAATTCTAATCCCATTCATTGCATTCCACAAATACCAAACTTTTGCCTGTCAGTCATGTGGGCACCAACCACCAGTAGCACATGACTTTCTTTTAGCTCACTGATCACCGGGCTCCTCGAGGGGGCGATGCACCGTCAACAGCCCGACGCCCAACCCATGTCACACGGGTCGGCTACAGGCGTCACGCAGAGGCAGTAGCGTGTGGTACAAGAGAAAGGAAGTGTATGGAAGTTACAGAGAGAGTTTAGAACGATAGCGAGGGCTCCATAATACCTCCATGAAACACTGAGGAGAGAAGCCGAGATTTGTGACGGAGACGCCGGATCGAGGCTGTGACAAGTCGGGGAGGGAGAATCGCCTGGCGCAGAAAGCACAGAGTGAGTTTGTTTGTTGTGCTTTTATATGCTATCTATGGTTGTGACATAAACTGAAAGTGTAGCGTACTATACTGGGACATCAGGGAAGTTTGGTAAAAAGGGGAAGTAACTGTGAAAGGTTTAAAGTAAAACGTGGGGTGTAATCTACGGATCGGATCATATGATAAGACACAAACAAATAATAGTGGTGCAGCTGCAGTAGTGAGGCAAAATTGAAAAAGCTTCAGGTGGCATTTTTTATTTTATTTTATTGGTTTATTTCAGGGACATTGCACACTAATCAACATTCAAAATCTAAGTGAGTCAGAGTTAGCCTAAGAGGCTAGTTTTCATCTGTTGTCCTCTGCCAGATATTTAAAAGGCAACCTAAAATTACAGAAATAAAATGCATGTATAAACAAGGATTAAAAAACAACATAGTCGACTCAGAAAATACAGTAACACATAGTATTTTATGATCCATTCAGGAAGAGCAAGTCATATGTTTGTGACTAGTAATGTTCCCACCTGTCATGCTGTGTTGAGGAATTGTATTGACATATGTATGTGTCGATTAATTGATTAGAAAAATCTCATTTGAATGGCTGTATGTCAGGCCAAACAAAGTGACACTTCTTATTTTTGGAAACATTGTCCAGTCTGCTCTGTAAACAGCTATGGTGCTATGGTGGGCCGCCCTTTGTTTACATACACTTTGTTCATGTAGGTCTACCAGTTTACAGAGCCTAGGATGTGTATTAACCATATTAACACAAGATTTTCAGCGCATAGTACAGACAGGTAGCGGCTCATGAGGAGATATTCACTGATTTGGACAACAAGCGTTCTCCAGAATCACTCACTCCACCTTTTAAGGCTGATCTCACTACATCTCCAAACCATACCAGCAACATGCAATCACCACTTACTTTCTAAAAGGTCTTAGGAGAAGGACATAGATCTGTATTTATATCTATGGGAGAAGTATATAAACATATCTCCTTATGAATGTGAGTGCAGTGGACTCTTCTATCTGCTGTGACTGATAGTGTCTTAACTCCCCTCCCAGTTGCCATGTTTCTCTGACCTGTTTTTTCTGCGCTCTGGACAGAGTGTGTCAGTGATGGAATATCAACTCACAGACACTCGGTTTATTTTAGACAGAGGAGTGTGGGAAAGAGGTTTGTCTGTCTGTCTATATGTCTCTTTATCTGTCTGTCTGTCTATCTGTATGTCTTCTTCTGAAAATAGTTTATTCAAAACTGAACTTTGAGTGGCATTTCAACATACTGTGTGATCAGATAGAGCTATGGTTCCTTCCTTCCTCAAACTCAACCTTTTAACACCTTCTTCCTCTGGTACCAACTCCAGCTTTCAATAGCAGCACGCCAAACCTTTTATATTTAAATATTTTTATTGGTTTGTCAATAATCTTTTTACCTTTTTTACTTTTCTTTACAGAATGCATGTGTGGTTAGTTGGAATGAATAGTGCAGCGTGGTAAAGCCGGACCGGAGTGTGTGTCTGCGTGTCTGCGTCTGCGTGCGTGTGTACGTGTGTGTGCATCTGCGTCTGCGTCTGCGTGTGTGTGTGTGTGTGTGTTGTGTGTGTGTGTGTGTGTACGTGTGTGTGCATCTACGTCTGCGTGCGTGTGTACGTGTGTGTGCTTGTCTCCGTGTGCCTGTGCGAGTGTGTGTGTGTGTGTGTGGTCCAGATGAAGTGTCTGCTGATAGCCAGTGAGAATGCAGAGATTCTGTTCCACTGGACCGACCCAGAGTTCCGACAGGCCATCCAGGACCAGTATGGGGCTTCGCAGGAGGAGGGGCAGGGGGTGAGTGTTTGGCTTTTTATATTGTCTGTTTGGTTTTTTTTAAGATTTTTTTTTTGACATTTTCAAGCTTTATTGGACAGTACAGAGTGTAAATGGGGAGACAGAGAGAGAGGGGGGATGACCTGCAGTAAAGGTCCACGGGTCGGATTTGAAGGAGGAGGGCCAGGGGGTGAGTGTTTGTCTGCGTTCCAATCCCCATACTTCCCTACTATTTAGTATGCCAGAAAAAGGTGTAGGATGTCCCAATACATGCACGCCAATAATTGTAGTATGCTGAAAATACATAAATTCCCCCATAACTTCAATAGCATTTTGGAGTATTTGTCTTTATTCTCGACATTTCTCGACATAATGAAAATAAAAAACTTAATTATTTGATTTTTTTTCTCTCTCACGTGGCCCTAAAATACTCTTCTGTACTTTAGTATGTAGTATAGTAAAAAGAAAAATTATGTGATTACAGGGTTTGTTTTTTTATATCGTCTGTTGTTATTGGTCTGTCAGTCTGTCCGTCATTATCTGTGTCTGTATATATTTGTGCTTGTAT
>CM047514.1:5863256-5880756 GCA_026122265.1 Ammodytes dubius | reverse complement strand
TGAAATGAACATTTAGTTTTTATAATATAAACTACTGACAACATTTCCACCAAATTCCAATAAATATTTTGTCATTTAGAGCATTTTCAAAAAGTTATTTAGAGAGGAAGATTTACCGGTAAGAAAAATCCAGACTGGTCTCTTAATTTTTTCCGGAGCTGTATGTAAATCACTGGTACTTCCATAGTCATGAGATTCTTGGAGAAGTTTTGAAATTTGAAAGGTTTGTTAGGCATGGCAATGCTTTGGAAAAGTTTAGAATTTCGAATTTTTCTTTATATTATTTTGCCATCCAATTTTGTAAAGATGTTTTTTATTTTATAATGTGGTTATTAATATTCCATCTCTTCCCTCTTCCCTCTTCCAGCCGCAGTGCGAGCTCCCTCTCCACCTCCGACCTGCTCGCTCTCATCATCATGGCTCAGAACATGTATCCTAGCAACACAGACCTGGAAGACTCAAGCCCGGAGGTAGAGACCGCTGGCTAACACTGATCACTTTAGCTCAAATAAAATAAAAAAATTCATTTTCAGTATATAAATTCCGACATTTTTTCTTTATTTACAGAATATGTGTTTAAGTTAATATTGGTACAAATGAAACGCTCATGGTTCTATCCATATCTGTAAAGCTGTCAACTTGGCTGTATAGTGAATAAGCCGTACCTTGACATTTAAGTGATTTCTAAAAAAAGTAGTTCCGAAAATGTTTCGGAAGCACCCAAACCCAGGGTGATTGTAATGTTTTGTCATACTTTACAGATTTTAACCCAATCCCCCTCTCCCCATCCTCTCCATTTACTCTCTCTCTCTCTCTCTCTCTCTCTCTCTCTCTCTCTCTCTCTCTCTCTCTCTCTCTCTCTCTCTCTCTTCACCTCTTCCTTGTATTCAGATCAAGTTTAATTTATATTTTATCTTATTTTATTTACATTGTTGATTTGTTTATTGTCTGTTTCTTTTGCCCGTTGTGTGTTTGTGTGTGCAGGACATTGAGAGCACGTCCGGTTCTGGTCATGACAGTTTCTACACTCCGGAGCCATCTCCTACAAACAGCCACTCAAACAGTACAGGTGGGATATGCAGCACTGGCTTTCATTTCCTATTTATCTAGTTATTTCTATATTTATGTCCTTCTAATTAAACTACAGTTTAATCTTAAAGGCCTACTTCACCGGTGGGAATATGAAGGTGTATTGAATTCTGAGATCCTATGTAGTATACATGTGCAAAAAAAATTGAAGTTGGTTCATCCTAGCCTGAGAAAAGGCAGATAGAGTGTTATATAGTCTCACTGTCTAACCCTACATTTCTCTTATTATTTTGTTTTACTGTCTGTGTTTCTATTACTTTGAAATATTATTTTTTATTATGTTTAAGTAGTTCTTGAACTGTCAATCAAAGTGTGAATTGAATCACTTTATATGCATGATCGCATTATGTAATTTATAATGTTATAAACATACATTTAATGTAATTTATGTTCCATGTGTATAGGTGCTTTGTGGCAAGTGCTTTTTTTGTGATGCAGTGACTTGGAGCCCAAGACAAATTTCCCCTTTACCGGACAATAAAATCAAATCAAAATCAAATCAAATCAGTTTTATTTGTATAGCCCAAAATCACAAATACATTTGTCTCAGTGGGCTTTACATTTCATACAATATGATATATGATACAATATGATACCATATGACACCCTGCCCTTACACCCTTAGCTCGGCTGAGAAAAAACTCCCAGTAAAAACCTATCTTATCTTATCGTACCTTTTAAACAACAGCGGTATGAGTTGTATTATTTTGTGTTTTATTATGTTGTATTGTCGTGTGTCAGTATAATCTAACAGGTTTACAGTTTTTCTTAGTAGTATTTAGTTTTATAACAGCTGTATTTCAATGACTTTTCGCAGCAGACCCGGTTTGAGTCCGGCCCGCGGTCGTTCTCTGCATGTCATTCCCCTCTCTGCCCCATTTCACCTCTGTCTCTCCAAACTGTCTAACAAAAAAGGAAAAATGCCCCAAAAAAATTATCTTTATACAAATATCAGTATGTTGTATTTCTGTGTGTCACCAGATATGCCGGTGAGGGGAAGCACTCCGTTGTTTGAGTTTGTGGACGCAGACATCCAGGTGAGGGTTTTATTTTCAGTCTCAAATTCTACGCAAAGTAAACTTGAAGTATAAACAAGTAACAATACAATTGTCAAAAGTAATATATACCGTACTTTCCGCACTATAAGACGCACTGGACTATAAGCCGCAGGTGTTATAATGTTTGATTACCATATGTAAGAATTCCTGCACAGAGGGGATTGTCGGGAAAGAGATGGCTGCTTGAGGAAGCTCCCATAATGCTTCTTGTCAAACAGTCACAGTTACCATTATTTTTCACAAGTTTAAAACACATTTTCCTAACTGAAAGTAATTAAATAAGCGGGCCACAATTTAAACCGATCGAGTAGGTCTGCGGTGGAGAGAAAAAAAAGAGAGAGAAAAAAAGCATGGGCTGTAGTTGGCTAACAATCAAAATAGACACCATTTAAAATAAGAAGGGCAGCAAATACAATAAAATTATTGTCCTACAATTTAAACACATAGATAGGCTAAATAACTCACCAAAGCAGTAGAAGTAGTAGTTGTAGGCTATATCCAACCGCGTATGCTCACTCCGTGTCCGTGACTAATTACCGCGACTAATACCTCGTTAACGGACCGTTACACCGGTCGGCTTTTGAATCTCAATCCTATATTCCATAATAAAGGCTTCTTAACTGTCGTTTGCTCGAATGTGCCCGAAGTCAGCCTGGCTTCTTTACGTGACTATCCAAGTTTTCCAGCACCGCATTCAGCTCCGCGGTGCTGTGGAGACCACACACACTGGCTGCGCTGCACGGAGGTGGCAGTTATTTGCGGTTGCTGTTTGACACAACGCTTAGTTTATTTAACTTGGATCAAAATATTTAATTTTGTTAAACTTTATTTTATCCGTTTTGTGCCGTTTTGTACACGTATATAACATTTTAAAATAGGGGCGGCCCGCCGGCCGGCCTAATGGCTACAGACACTAAAAAAAACAAAAAACGATTTTCCTCATCCACCAATCGAGATCATTTGAAACGAGGAGTACTCGAGTACTCGATTACTAACGCCCATCCCTAGTAGCTACAGAACATATACTGTGCTGTGTAATAACAGGGTCGAAAAACGGGGAAAAAGTCGCGGCTTGTAGTCCGAAAAGTACGGTATATATACAATAAATAGTGTCTGGATATTGCAAAAGGTAAGGCAAAAATCAAACGCTATTAAAAAAAAATTAATTGAAATGTGCAATATGAGAAATAGTATTTACAATATGTGCAATATGCAGTATATTGAATAAATTGAAAGTGTAGACTAATGCCTTCAGATGGCAGAGGTAGAATGGCTGCAATAAAAATACAAATGTGTGAAAGTACAATATAGCCTAATTAAAACAGTTACAGGTAGAGTTCGGCAGATTTAAGATAATGTCTAAATGTGTTAAAGGATATGATTTATTTTAATGTAGAAAACACTATGGAGAACAGTATCTCGCTTCCATGTATGTCGAGTGTGTATAATGGTGACAGTAATCAGTTGATAGTTTTAGGAAGCAGCTCAAGACGCATCTCTCTGCTGCTGCTTTTAATTAATTACACCATCTATTTGTTTTATCCTTTTTTATGGTTGTTAGAGAATAAGAATCAGAATCAGAATCGGAATCGGATTTTATTGCCAAGAAGGGTTTTACACCAACAAGGAATTTGTCTTGGTGAATAAGGTGCATACAGTTAGACAATAAACAATGAACGAACAGTGACTGTAATATATACAATATAACACAATATATAAACAAGTGATAAGTTAAAATAGTATAAAATAGAATAAATTATCTCTAATATCTTTGTTTTATGCATTGAACATGTTTTCATTCATTCATTATTTTTATGTATTTATTTTATCTTTTGCTCTGTGCTTTTTTTGTATTATCTTTGTTTTGTATTATGTAAAGCACAAAGCTGAGCTGCATTTAACTATCCAGGCTGTTATACAAATATAGATTATTAATAAATAAAACTGATTGTGATAATCCCGTCAGATGGCAGAGGACAGCTTGCGGACCCTGGAGGTTCCTCCCCCCGACCCCCCGCCCCCCGCAGAGTCTTCCTGGAGGTACAAGAAGCTAATATGAGACATTGAATTTTTTGACAAGAAGCTAATATAATATTTATTTAATATTTAATAACATATTTATGTTATTTTTTGAGCAGTGGAAAAGGGGTAGGATTAAATAAGTTTATACTTCTTCTTACTACTTATTTTCATGCATATCCTATCAATATTTGTACATTTCTTTTTCCTTTTTTTCTTTTTTGTGAAATAATTCAAATATAATTTTTGTGTATTGTATTTTCATGCTTTTCATTTTGTTTTGTATTTTTTTATACGTCTGAAATAAATTGAATCGATCAGGTTTCTCTGAAGGAAGGGCTGTATCCCATGATGCCTCACTCCATGTACTGTCTGCCGCTCTGGCCCGGCATCTCGCTGGTGCTGCTCACCAAGGTTAGTGGACATTAAAACAGACCCTCGGGGGGCTCCGGTGGTGTAGTGGATAGAGCGCGTACCATATTGGCTCCGGCCTTCGTTGCAGTGGTCGCGGGTTCAAGTCTGACCCGTGGACATTCACTGCATGTCATCCCCCCTCTCTCTCTGTCTCCCCATTTCAACTCTGTACTGTCTAATAAAGCTTGAAAAGGGCAAAAAATTATCTTTACCTGTAAGGAAAGTTTGTTAATGCAGTTATTAGAATATACCTTAGCACATGTTCACTCCTCTGACACACCCCAAAGTTACATAGTGCACCTTTTAAGCATCTCCATCTCTCTCATATTTTTCATTCGCTTTTTTAATGTCTATTTTATACTTGATGTGTTTTAATCTTGATGTATTTCATGCCCCTGTAAAGCACTTTGAATGGCCTTGTGTCTGAATTGTGTTATATATATATATATATAAACTTGCCTTGCCCCTGTGTTAGATTCCCACCAGTGCTGTGGCCATGTCTGTGTATAAGTTCTTGGAGGCGTTTGCCAAACTGGAGAAGCGTCTAGCTGAGGGCCAGGAGGGGTCAGCAGCCACCAGAGGCCAGCCCACCATACAGGACGTCCGCAACAAACTGGACAAGTTCATCAAAGCCCTGGGTCCTAGTGAGATACAGGTATGGGTCTCATGTGTCTCTGTCATAATGAGCACTGACTGTCAAACACATGTCTAACAATGGCCTGCTTTTAAAATTAAGTTTGCGTAGGTTCATTTGTCAAATATGAAAAAATAACACAAATTTTTGAAAAAAACAAAAAAAACACACTCACTCACTCGCTCATATCACTCACTCACTCACTCACTCACTCACTCACTCCATCACTCACTCACTCACCTCACTCACTCACTCACTCACTCACTCACTCACTCACTCACTCACTCACTATTATATTATTAACACGTCAGTATAAATTTAAAAAAAAAACTAATATGTAAATATTTTTGGACCAATAAAAATATGTTTTTCTTCCATGACTTCCTATCCAGTCGGGACAGTTACAACATGCCTGGAACGACTTCAAGTTCCAGGCCTTTGGCAAAGGAGGGACCGGCTTCAGCAAAGAGTGAGTGGTGCCTCAGTAGCACATGTCTCTTAGTATTGGCTTTGGCTTGTTGTTTTTGCTTTTTTTGGGGAAGTTTGGGGGAAATTTAAAGTAAAAATTGTGTTTTTTCTGCTTGATTTTTCTCTGTATATACTGGGTGATTTAAGTAAAGTAAAATGTATTTATATAGCGCTTTTCACAGACAGGGTCACAAAGTGCTTTACAATGTGCATAGAAAATAAACGCATAGCGGAGGAGTGAAAAACGTATTTAGTCCTACCCCTTAACAGATCAATAAGTTAGCCTGGATAGTTAGTATTATGTCAGTGTATATATGATAAAAAGCTATAATAATAATGCATTATTTAAATATGTCTGAACTGTGTTTGGTTCCAGTCTGATCCAGAAGTGTAAGAACATGAAGACCCAGCTGTGTGGGATCTACAGACAGTGTTTCCTCATAGACTGTGGACCGGCCGATGTTCCCCGGCGTCTGTCCCCCGCTCTGCAGGAACGAGCACAGACACTGGTGCAGTGAGTAGCAGCTGGAGGAATATTTTTGGGACAATTTTTGTTTTTTTACGTTTCATATATTAATTGGTGTAGAATTTTTTTTTAATCTGTTTATTTTTACAATTTTTTATAAGATATATCTATTATGCAATTTTTTTTCAACATTAATATCAACCGGTTGGATAGGACACCTAAATTAATGAACAAATTGACTAATCCGATCCCCCTAACCTGTGCCTAGACCCTGTGCAGCAATGCGTATCATTGGATGTCCTTTGTTTTGCATTTTCTTTTTTGTCAAAATTAAAAAAAAACAATTTTTTGGACAATTTTTTTTTTACTATTTTAAAATATTAAATGTGGAGTGATTTTCTTTTTAATCAGTTTTATCTTTACAATTTTTAATAGATATTATATCTATTATGCATTTTTTTTTCAACATTATAAGGTTAATTGACATTAATTAAGAGACTCCTAAATATGACAAATGACTAACCCCTAACCTGTGCCTAGACCCTTGTGCAGCCAGTGCGTATCATTGGATGTCCTTTTTTTTATTGTCAAAATGTAATTTAAAATGTTCATAACTAAATCCTGTATCATTTTTTTGATTCAGTTTTTTAAAAAGTTATCTATTATGCAAAATGAAGTGCTTTTTTTCACGGTTCTTCAACATTAATATGGGTTTGTCTAGGGAAGTGTATCTCCTGTCTGTCCTTGTCTTGTACTGTGTCACTGTCTTTTGATCCAACCCCTCCCCGTCTTTTGTGTTTTGATCCAACCCCTCCCTGTCTCCCCCAGAGAGAAACTGATGGACTGGAAAGACTTCCTGTTGGTGAAGAGCAAGAGGAACATCACCATGGTTTCATATCCTCTCAGAAAAAACGTCATGTCTGATGTCTGACTGTTTTGTACAGTAAACTCAATTTGAGCACGGATATTTTAAAAGAGTGATCCTGGAGAATTCTTGTTGTCAAAATCAGTGAATATCTCCTCACTATCAGTTTGTTTTTCAGTGCACACACAGTACTTACTTACTTACGCCTTACACCCCTACTGGGTATAGACCGTCAACAAGGGACCTCCAGAGTTCACGGTCACTGGCGTTCTTTTCTATCTGCGACCAGGTGCCTCCCAGTCTCTTGGTGTCTGCCTGGAGGTCCCGGCGCCAGGTGTTTTTAGACCCCCCGTCTCTCCCTAGAGAGTAACTGATGGACTGGAAAGACTCTGTTGTGATAGAGAAGAGGAACATCCCATGGTTACATATCCTTCAGACCAAATTCATGTCTGTCTCTGCAGTTTTGTACAGAAACTCAATTTGGCATGGGTTTTTTAAAAGTCAGAGTTTCTGGAAAATGCTTTGGTCAAATCATTGAATCCGTTCGTTTTTTCAGTGCACACACAGTACGTACAGTAGTGAATCGTGAGGAGATATTCACTGATTTTGACAAAAGTGATTTTGACAAAAGCATTCTCCAGAATCACTGACTACACCTTTAAAGACCTTCATAGAAAGTCCTTGGTAAAATACAACCCCCTGTCTCCCCTGAGTGTACTGGTCTTAACCCCGCCTCTCTCACGTACCTGGAGGACTTCCCGGGTCTGATCCACTTCATCTGCATCGACCGGTCCAGCGGCCAGATGATCGCTCCCTCGCTAACCGTCACAGAGCGCACCACCTCAGAGCTGGGCAAAGGCCCGTCGCTCAGTTCATCAAAAACAAGGTAACATGGGGCGCCTTTAGCTCAGTTGGTAGGGGTCCCCCTCCGGGCCGGGCCCAGCAGCAGACCCGGGTTCGATTCCCACCCGCGGTCGTTCTCTGCATGTCACTCCCCTCTCTGCCCCATTTCAACTCTGTCTCTACACTATCAATAAAGCGATAAAAATGCCCAAAAAATATCTTTAAAAAAAAAAAATGGTAACATTTAAAAAAAAATCTCTTTTCCTTTTCTTTTATGTATAAAGTATATGTATAGTATGGACAGTATTGACATTTTTATTCACTTTTAAATGTATTATTATTATTATTATAATTATAAAAACAATCCCTAAGTGCTAGAGTAAAACAAGTAAAGACAGGTTTAAAATTACGAGCATTAAAAAGTTTGTCCATTCACTTTTATATTTACTGTATAGATAACACAGAGAGCTCTAAGCCAATAAGCTTGATTCCCATAACGTTTTTGAACTTTTCCTTGCAGAAATTCCCCAATAAATCACTAGTTTTATTCATATTCGTCTGTTATGAGGAAATCAAGCAGAGTGATACGTTTGTAATGGCAAAAGGTTTATTTTCAATCAATAGCAAGAAACTGCGCACTTATAAGTCTATAAAAGATAATAACAATGTTTCCTATTGCATTAATAAGTATTCCAACATTTGATGTCCAGAATATATCTTATGCAAAAATCTTGCCACAAAAAGTCCTAATCCTATCTCCTTTTATATTTGTTTTGTCAGTATGCTGACTCTTGTTTTCCTTAATGCTTTATTATTTTAATCTTGAAACATACTGAATACTTTATGTGGCTTAAATTTAATTTTATATCTGTTGTATATGTATATTTTTTAATTTTTTTTTTTTTTTAACTCATTCTGTTTTGCTTATTTGCTTTTTAGGGAGCCTAATTGTTAATCGCCAAGGACTCAGATGGAAACTAGCCTTACTGGCTAAAAGTCATGCAATATTTACTGAATGTTATTAATTTTCACTGTCCCTGCCCAAATAAACAAACAATAAAATAAAATAAATACATATTTCTTTGCTCATCCGTGTTGCAGGTTTGGGGCTTGGTGAGGACAACGCGTCACTATCTCCAGAAGGGAAACTCCACCGTCACATTCCGCGATGGAGATTTCTACTTCTGCTACTTCCTCTGGTTCGAGAATGAAAGCGTGAGTTACTGCTATGTTATGTGTTAGTAACCATAGGGCTCCAACCGGTCATGAAATGTTGCTAAATGTGTGAATTTGATAGTTTTCCAGACTTAGAAATTGTTGGCATTTACTGGATGTTTTGAATTTACACCAATGTTCGCTTGTGTTTAAACATTTTCTTAAAAACTCAAAACCTGTCTAAGGTTATGCAAACATAATTTTTTTTTTTTTATTTAGAATTTTTTTTGGCATTTTTATGCTTTATTGATAGTGTAGAGACAGAGTTGAAATGGGGCAGAGAGGGGAGTGACATGCAGAGATCGACCGCGGGCAGGAATCGAACCCGGGTCCACTGCTGGCCAAGGCCCATGGGGGGGGGACGCCCTACCAACTGAGCTAAGGGCGCCCCATGCAAACTAGTTTCTTGAATAACTCATTTCTAAAATAAGTGCTGCGCAGCCTAAGTTATGGAAATTGAGTGAAATGTCATGATTTTTAATTTTTTTTTTCATTGTTAAAAATATTTGGGAACCCTGTATCCAGCAATACATTTTAAAAGAAATCAAATTCAGGCCATCGATACTCTGAAATTCAGAATATGACATCATATAATGTGTCAATCTTATCACTCAGGGTTATAAGTTAGAGGCGGGGGACATTCCCATCCTACCCGATGACTCAGCCCCCATCGGGATGCTGGCCTGGGACTACTACAGGTAAACCGCATCAACACAAACCAGGTCACACTTAACTAACTATATTGCTTAATTATTAACGTAGTGTATGCTTGGTTAGGCGTTAACTAAGCATATAGTCGGTTTAATGGATAGTTAATGCGTATTAAGGACTGCTAAGTTAGTTGATGTTTAGTATGCATTTACTAAGCATTAACTAACAGTAATTGATGTACCCTTATTGCAAATTGTTCCCAAAGAGTGACACATGCATCCCTCTCATGTGATATTGCTTAATTAGTGAATGCTTAGTAAAACGTATTAAGCGCATATTATTAAGTGTTACTAATGATGAGTTAGTGTTTAGTATGCATTTACTAAGTCTTAGGAGTCCATTTTGTCCAGTAGGTAGTACATAAGCATTTATTGACCGTAAATTAATGAGGTAATGTTTAGTATGCATTTACTAAGCATTAACTAACAGTTATTAATGTACCCTTATTGCAAAGTGTTACCAAAACTATATCTGGAGTGCTGCTGACATAGGAAGCCATTTTGTCCAGTAGGCAGTATATAAGTATTTCTTAAGTGTTAGCTAATGATGAGTTAGTGTTTAGTATGCATATTACTAAGTCTTAGTACGTCCATTTTTGATCCTAGTAGGAAGTATTATACGCATTTCTTAAGTGTTAGTCTAATGATGAGTTAGTGTTTAGTATGCATTTGCTAAAGCCTTAGTCATACCATTATCTGCCAAGAAGTGAAGCTGCTGCGCTACTACAGTAAGAGCCATCAGTGTGTGAGGTGGTGAAGTGTTACGAGCTGCTGACGGTTCACCTGGGCGTCATCCCCTCTGAGGTCATCCTGCAGCACTGCAGACAGCTGGCCAGCAAGCTGTGGGAGCCCTCACGCAACCCACTGCTGTAGACCAGACACACAGACAGGCAGACACACAGACAGACAGACACAGACAGACAGACAGACAGACAGACAGACAGACAGACAGACAGACAGACAGACAGACAGACAGACAAACCGCAGGCAAAAACACACACACACACATACACCTACCGTGACCATACCAACCCACACAACACATACTCATACCAACAAATCACAACACACACACAACACACAACAACGACATACAACACACTACACATACATACATAAACATCACACAACACAACACACACACACACACACACACACAAACAAACGCAGGCACGCACCACAAACACATAAACCACACCACAACAACACACAACACACACACACAAACTCCTACACCTACAACTCCTATTGTACGGCTATACTTGTGAAGACACTCGTTGATATAATGCATTCCCTAGAACCGGACAAAATGTCCTCACTTTCCAAAAATGTCCTCACTCTTATAGTGTTAAACTCAAATTGGTTCTCACATAATAGTTGTACAAGTACACACACACACACACACACACACACACACACACACACACACACACACACACACACACACACACACTTGAACAAAGTGACTGTAGCCAATGAACACATTTGTTATACTGCCAAGAGCCGGGAGCTGAAAAGAAATACAGACAGATACTCTCGCTGTTTCCCAAAATGTCACCGTTTAATATTATGTTTCATATGAAGAAAAAAAGTCGACGTGAAATAATTTATTAGAATAACTTTGTTTATGATCAGCACAATCAAACAACACATTGTGAACTCATGCACTGGTTTACTGTATGAAGTATTGTCACCATTTTAAGCCTTAAATCTGTGTAGAGATTGTAAATATATTTTTGGATTCTCATTCATAAACTGTTTAATATTTATAAGTAATTCTGTATAAGGCTTCACTGTATATGTTTTTTTTTCACTTTTTACAATTTGCATCTGATGATTTTTATAAATTATATAAAAGTCCTGCTATGTATTTGCCTTAACTTCTACTGCTAGTGTCAGGATGTATGAATGAAACATGCAACAGCTATTACTGCATGTCTCTCTTAATATATATCAATGTTTTGAGACAATAAATATCAGTGTTATCAGTTTAAACTTGTTTATTGAGTCATTGTAAACAGAATTAAAAAAAAACAAGAATAAAAAAGCACTTTGTAAACCATCAACCATTGCATTCACTTTGCAAAACCCATCCAATCGCTTAGCAGGTTCCAATGTGTGATGTCACAATTATATGACAATTGGGTAGCCTTTAGCTCAGTTGGTAAGGCGTCCCCCTCCCGGGCCGGGCCCAGGAGCAGACCCGGGTTCGATTCCAGCCCGCGGTCGTTCTCTGCATGTCACTCCCTCTCTGCCCATTTCACCTCTGTCTCTCTGCACTATCAATAAAGCATAAAAATGCCCAAAAAATATCTTTAAAATAAAAAAAAAGTACAATTATATGACAATTACTCAAGCAGTATCTCACGACAGGCTGTGGAATGTGTTCATTACACTACAGGTAAAGGGCGTTGTTAGGCCCGACCCTCCACAGCCAAAGAGTGAGCCTCCATTTTGCATATACTAGTGCAGTGCCCTAGGAAGCAGTTAAACAAAGAAACATATTGGACAGAGCGGACTTGTGTGTGTGCGCGCGGTCGCGCTCGGGCTTTCAGTTTAGATTTTAAACGATATTTTGTGAAGCATCCGAGACCGTGCTGTATTATTACAGTGAAAATAGCGTGAAGTGCAGTCTTTACCACTAAAGCGGACAGGTGGAGCAGATGAGGAGTTGATGAGGATTGTTGAGGAAGTAAGGCTGTGTCGGTCTGCTTGTGTGTGTGTGTGTGTGTCCCGCTCGTCAGGGGAGGCGGGTTTAGTCGGCTCTGTGCGCAGTCTTTAGCGGACAGGTGGAGCAGATGAGGAGTTGATGAGGAGTTGTTGAGGAAGTAAGGCTGTGTCGGTCTGCTGTGTGTGTGTGTGTGTGTGTGTGTGTGTCCCGCTCGTCAGAGGGAGGCGGGGTTTAGTCGGCTCTGTGCGCATGTAAGCTACTATTCGCCAGCATGATATAAATATGATAACTTCTACAACTTCAAAATTAAGGATGAAGGATGAAGGATGCACACCTTCGTGCTGTGTTTAAGCAATATCCGGAAGCTCATGCCGATCTGACCAAAACTCAGAGAGATATGCGAGCCACAGACAGACACACAGACACACACACAGACAGACGTTTCTTGCTTTATAGATAGATCCATTTGTTTACAAACTACCGGCGTTACTTCCTCACAAAGTCGCGTAGTGATATGGAACTCTGCAAACTGATTGGACGTCATAGCTATATATACGCCCATTATACAACAGTAAGGAACCAATCATATCGCTGGACTTAAGCCACCCGTTTTATAATATACATTTTTATACATCAGCTAGTGACGTAGTGAGTTCATTGAATTTATAAATGGTGATTTCTAAGACCATGAGCTTGCCCGACCTTTGCACAGTTTATTTGTCTCCCTCACTATGCAACCCTGGAGTCTTGTGAACGTTCTAGAAGGTCAGTCCATGCTGCGTGGAGCCTTCCAGCTGCGTTGTAAATCACATACTCTTTATACTTTTTGTTCACTACACTTCATTTATAAGTATGTAGGTTTTTTTTTAGTACACAATATTTTGTCAACGTAAACAAAGCATGTTGGCTTTCATACTGCAAAATGCGATGTGGTGTAATAAGGGATTTTGCTATATATTTTACTACACTGTACACCCACACACACATACATTCATAATATGTGCACATACATTCATACACATAAGAATACATTTTCCCATACGTACTACTACTACATACAAGTATATACAGTTAAAAAAATAATGCAAATTTTAAATAACTGCAGCCAGGCTTTTCAGCATCAACCCCGGGATTGAAATACAGAAACTGTTTCATTCATTAGTGTGCGCATTGTAACTGTTTTTTAAATTGAATTGCCAATTCCAAACATGCATTTTGACAAGCATGTATTGGGAAATCCTAAACCTTCCTTTCATGTGTATTGTAACACATCCAATGACTCCATACACACAGGCCCACGGTGACACACCACACACACACACACACACACACACACACACACACACTCACTCACACTCACACTCACACTCCTCACACACACACTCACACACACACACCCACACCACACCACACACTACACCTCACATCACACACACACACACACACACACACACACACACACACACACACACACACACACACACACACAGGGTCCGGTCTGTGACTCAGAGAGCTCCCGTGAGGTCTGTCACCGCTCCGGCAGACACCAGCTCCCTCAGGAAGAGTTTCTCTGCACTGATGTCATGCACCACCTGGGGAAGGGAACGCAGTGAGTCATGAATGAATCACTGCTCTGAAACCATGAGGCCTTAAAGCTATAGTACGTAACTCCTGTCGCCCCCCCATGAGGAATTTCTGAGTAATTACAACAATCTACAACAATCTACTTGAGGTAAAGCCTTCAGTACATGGATTTTATACCTTCTGCTGTACGTCCAGGTGTTTTCTTAGCAGTAGAATCAACAACTGAAACATTTTGTTTGGCGCTTCTTGGGATTTTTTAAGAGCTCCTGCGCCAGTGTCAGGGGGAGGGGGGGCGACACCAGTTTGTAAATGAGAGAGAGAGAGATACTTTTGTGGGGCTGACATTCTCGATCACCTTTGTGTCAACTCATTTGGCGATGGCTTGAATGTAACCAACATATGAAAAGTTACGCACTATAGCTTTAAAAGAAAGTTGTACCACTGTTTGTTTGAACCTTCATTGCGCCATGCGTAGCGTCTCGTGTAGTGAAAGGCTTAATACATTTTGTGTCAACTCAATTGGCCATGGCTGATTTTAACCAAGAAAAGTTACGCACCATAGCTTTAAAGAAAATTGTACCACTGTTTGTTTGTGGTTATGGATGAACGTACCTGAGCCTTCATGGCGCCCATGCGTAGCGCCTCGTAGTAATGCAGTGGAGCCTCTGGTGCTGCATGTCGTAACCAAACCCCGCCAAGCTCACCTGGTCACACAGCTGCAGCGCCAGCACCACCGCACTCGCTCCCAACGTCGGCACCATCTGCTCCACCAGAGGAAACATCACTCTTTTTTTTTTTTTTTAAGATTATTTTTAGCATTTTCAAGCTTTATTAGATAGTACAGAGCTGAAATGGGGAGACAGACAGAGAGAGAGAGGGGGGATGACCTGCAGTAAAGGTCCACGGGTCGGATTTGAACCTGCGACCACTGCAACGAAGGCCGGAGCCAATATGGTACGCGCTCTATCCACTACGCCACTGGAGCGCCCCAGGAAAAATCACTCTTTGTCCTATTTCTAAAACCCCAAAGCAATCTCTAAAACAATCTAAACTGTTGCACCACTAAGGGTTATGTAATTGGACTTCAAGCTACAGGTTTGTAACATTTCTTCTTCAAAAATACAATATCAAGAGACAGACTATCTGTGTACGCTGTTGGCACCATCTAGAAGAGGAGAGAAAATCACTATTTGATCCATTTCTGCTACCAGTACACTGTCAGAAATATGGGTATGGTAGGAGTCCATGTATCTGCTCCACGGTACAATCTACACTATTAATTAAGGTTAATTATTGGTCATTAAAGTACATATGTGTAACGTTTCCTTCACATTTTATAATATAATATCAGGAGACATTGAATGTGAGGCCGAATACAACAAAAAGTTAGATTAAACTCTTCATTTTACTCTTAGATTTGAATATTTCACTGTGCACTGCAGATTTAGGAAACTGCTTTAATTAATTTCTTAAATAAAATGTACTATGTTATGGGGTAAAATATAGATTAATACATATAATGTTATAACTCTTCTTCTTAACCTTTATTTATACAGGTATATCCCATTGAGTCCGAAGACTCTTTTGCAAGGGAGACCTGTTCACATTTACACGTTACCATTCACACACAGATAGCAGGCTAACTATCGACATTCACACGAGGCAAGGTGGGTGAAGTGTCTTGCCCAAGGACACAACAACTATGACACAGGTGGCAGGGCGGGGATCGAACCTCCAACCCTTTGATCATCAGCCGACCTGCTCTACCAACTGAGCCACAGTCGCCCAAACTCACTACAACTCACGTTTCCCTGTTTGAGCGTGTAGTTCTGCAGGACTTGTCCCGTCTTGTGAATGATCTCCGGGTGAAGGATCCTAAAGTTCTCCGGTCTGAGGGGAATATCTTCAACCACCTCCCGCCAGAACCACAGTTTGGACCAGAAGCTCTGTCAAAAAATAACATTATCATCATTTGTGTGTGTGTGTGTGTGTGTGTGTGTGTGTGTGTGTGTGTGTGTGTGTGTGTGTGTGTGTGTGTGTGTGTGTGTGTGTGTGTGTGGTGTGTGTGTGTGTGTGTGTGTGTGTGTGTGTGTGTGTGTGTGTGTGTGTGTGTGTGTGTGTGTGTGTGTGTGTGTGTGTGTGTGTGGTGTGTGTGTGAGTGAGTAAGTGAGTCTCTCTCTTTTATTTATCTGTATGTATATGTTTTAATTTTTTCCATGTTTATACCATAATAATATATTTTTTTTTTTATTGAAATATACTCTGCACTTTTCTATTTTCTATCTAGTGTACTATAAGCTCAGTCTTGTGAAATTAAATTAGATGACATAACAGAAGTGATACTGTTACTAGGTGACCTATATGAATCTATGTTGATACTAAAGAAAATGTAAAGATATAATGTCACTAATAGAAATAATGAATAACACAGGAGGTGGTGCATATCGTGTGAGTCAGTGAGTGTGATACTGTGAGTGGGGAGTTGCTATGACACTAAGGCCAGGCTTATGTAATACACTATTTCTGTGTGCAACTGTTCCAGTGATGTCCAAGCACTCTAGAAAGTATTACTTGTGTGTTGAATATTGTTGTTGCAAATGTGTGTGTGTGTGTGTGTGTGTGTGTGTGTGTGTGTGTGTGTGTGTGTGTGTGTGTGTGTGTGTGTGTGTGTGTGTGTGTGTGTGTGTGTGTGTGTGTGTGTGTGTGTGTGTGTGTGTGTGTGTGTGTGATTTGTGTGTTGTTGATTATACAGTGTGTGCTTGCTTATGTTTGTTGACTGTGTCTTGTGTTTTTTTTAAGATGTTTTTTGGCATTTTCAAGCTTTATTCGATAGTACAGAGCTGAAATGGGGAGACAGAGAGAGAGAGGGGGGATGACCTGCAGTAAAAGTCCACGGGTCTGATTTGAACCCGCGACCACTGCAACGAAGGCCGGAGCCAATATGGTACACGCTCTATCCACTATGCCACTGGAGTGCCCCTGCTGTCTTGTGTTTTTTTAAGCTACTGTCATGTGCCCCCTTTTAAACTGCCTCTCGGGACGAATTAAGTGATTTGAATTGAATTGAATTGAATTGAATTGAATTGAATTGAATTGAATTGAATTGAATTGAATCGAATCGAATCGAATCGAATCGAATCGAATCGAATTGAATTGAATTGAATTGAATGTAGGCTTACCAGGGGCTGTTTGGTGATGACAGAGGCCAGCCAGTAGAGGTCCAGGCTCTTGAAGACCACCAGAGCCACTATGGAGGTGTGTTGGTACTCGTCTGCAGAGTGGGGCGCCCCCTCTGGGTAAGTCAGACGGATGGTAGTGCGGGAACCAACGTCCCTCACAAAGCCCGGCACTGGAGCGTTATTCAGCCTGGGAGGGGGAGGAAAATGAATTGAGGAAATTGGTTGTGTTTTGTTGGTGCAGTGTATTTTCTTGTATCGGATATGGATAATTGAACCCCCATTGAT
>CM047514.1:5785756-5858256 GCA_026122265.1 Ammodytes dubius | reverse complement strand
CGTCCAAATGCTTTTAGAAACAGGATCTGACATCAACTCTACAGATGCAGTAGAGACGTGTCTGTAGGTCGTTTGCTAGTCAAGTTGTTGATGAGATTTGGAGAGATTAACTTACACTTACTAACACTGTAAAGCTGCAGCCGCCAGTGGCCTGAAGTCACTGCTATTAATAGGCCACTCTAGTGTGTGTGTGTGTGTGTGTGTGTGTGTGGTGTGTGTGTGTGTGTGTGTGTGTGGTGTGTGTGTGTGTGTGTGTGTGTGGGCTGTCCATCTGTGTATGTGATAGCTATACGCTCAGGCCTGCTGTGTGTGTGTGTGTGTGTGTGTGTGTGTGTGTGTGTGTGTGTGTGTGTGTGTGTGTGTGTGTGTGTGTGTGTGTGTGTGTGTGTGTGTGTGTGTGTGTGTGTGTGTGTGTGTGTGTGTGTGTGTGTGTGTGTGTGTGTGTGTGTGTGTGTGTGTGTGTGTTGTTTGTGTGTGTGTGTGTGTTAATAGGACGGGGCTGTCCCACACTGAGTCAGTGATTCTGGAGAATGCTTGTTGTCAAAATCAGTGAGTATCTCCTCTCAATACGCTACCTGTCGTATATGTGTGTGTGCTGAAAAGAAATCCAGTGTTAATACAAAGGATGGGTCTGTAAAGTAAATGGCATGTAAAACCAAGGGGGGCACCGTAGCTATCAAGTTAGATATTTTTTTCGCGCACACACAGACAGTACATACACTGTAGAGCTAGTGGATCACGAGGAGATATTCACTGATTTTGACAAAAAGGGATTTTGACAAAGCATTCCGATCCCTGACTCCACCTTCAACGATTGACATTTTGCCTGTGTCCTACTTGTGTGTCAGTACAAACACTCTGGTTCCCATACTGAACACACACAACACACACACACACACAGTCGCTCCTTTATATGTTCTTACGTCGATTTGCATAAAAATTACTCAGTCACACTGTGTCCGTCCGTGTCCGCATTGCAGTTTTGTGCGGCACTCCCTCTGCTTGTTGCCACGAGAACCGGTCATGAGACCATTCTAGAATACCTGCTTCCATTCTGATGTATGTCTGGCACATGTGCAGATATTGACAATAAAGCTGACTTTGGCTTTGGCTAAACATAACATAACACATATACACATTACACACGCACACATGCACACACAACACTAGCACACACAACACACCACACATGCACACACACACACACACACACACACACACCACACACACACACACTACACACACACACACTAGCACACACACACACACACACACACACACACACATACAAACAAAACGTACAATATCATTATGTAATTACCTCTATGGCTTGCACAGTATATATGTCAAATTTTAAAAGTATACATTCGTATTTGCTCATCAAAATAAAAATTCTCTTTCCATTTTGCTTGCTGTTAAACCTCTGGGATTAGTCTGAACTCTAACACTAAGGAAAATGCCGGCTTACATGTGACAGATTCTAGAATGACCTGCTTCTGTTAAAAATATGACGAAAAAAAATCCAAATTAAGAGAAAAAAAATATGGATTATATATATATTTTTATACCAGTTGTTGTCATGGTTTCGGCTTTTGATATTGTAGCTTCAAAGGAGTTTTTTTGGATCTAAGAAGCGCTCTCATGACGGGTTGTGTGTGTGTGTGTTGTGTGTGTGTGTGTGTGTGTGTGTGTGTGTGTGTGTGTGTGTGTGTGTGTGTGTGTGTGTGTGTGTGTGTGTGTGTGTGTGTGTGTGTGTGCTCTCATGACGGCCTACGCTTGATGTCTGATTTGACATGCCTCAGAAGTTGAATACTATTAATAGATAGTGCCGTACACAGGCTTATGTTAGGATGTATGCATCAGAAGGCTTTGTTTTATGAGGCGACGACAGAGCCACAGTGTAGAGTAGCAGGTGTGTGTGTGTGTTGTGTGTGTGTGCGTGCGGTGATGTGTGTCTGTGTGTGCGTGTGTGTGTGTGTTTGTGTGTCTGTCTTTCTGTCTGTTGTGTGTTTTTGTGTGTGTGTGTGTGTTGTGTCGTGCGTGTGTTGCTGTTGTGCGTGTTGGCGTGCGTGTGCGTGTGTGTATGCATGTGTGTGTGTGTGTGTGTGTGTGTGTGTGTGTGTGTGTGTGTGTGTGAGACATCAGCTGACGATAGCAGAGATGACTGGTTTGCCCCCACTAGAGTCAGTGTTTCATGGGGAGCTCAGCGGACATATTTCTTTTCCTTCTACCATCAGTGTCTCAAATGTTCCTGAGGGAGGCTGCTCACACACACACACACACACCCCACACACACACACACACACACACACACACACCACACACACACACACACACACACACACACACACACACACACACACACACACCACACACACACAAGCAAACAAGCAACCACTTGCTCCAATGCTTGTTGTTTACATATGCCTACAGTTAGTATTATGCAACCAGCCATTCATTCATGTGAGCACATTTTGTTCTAATATTGTGCTACTGATGTTTTTTTCCTTCTCTATAATATGCAGTGTTGGGGAAGTTTGAATCTGCTGAAACTCTCAGCTCTTTTAAATCGGGTCTCAAAACGTTCCTGTTTCCCTTTTAACCTGTAATTTTTATTTTTTGTTCAAATGTTATATTTATTTTATTTAAATGTTGTATTTCTATCCATGTTTTAAATTGGTTTCTTTTTTGTATGTGTATTCTATATTTTATGTATTTAAATGTTGACCCTGTGAAGCACTTTGAATGGCTCTGTGTCTGAAATGTGCTACATAAATAAAATTGCCTTGCCTTGCCTTGCCTAGTGCTGTTGCAGGGAGCTGCAGTGGTGTGAAGGGAGAAGGGGGATGGGATAGCTAACCGGAAGCTAACTGCTCTGTGCTGTTTGTGGAAGCCAGAAACCAGAGGAACCTGTTTACTGGCCTGTGAACTGGTCAAACATTTCTCCCTACAGCTGCCAATGTTGCACTCTTCAGACTTTATACGCAGTTTTGATCATGTGTTATTAATCTATCTATCTATCTATCTATCTATCTATCTATCTATCTATCTATCTATCTATCTATCTATCTATCTATCTATCTATCTATCTATCTATCTATCTATCTTCTCTCTTCTCGCTTCTCTCTCTCTCTCTCTCTCTCTCTCTCTCTCTCTCTCTCTCTCTCTCTCTCTCTCTCTCTCTCTCTCTCTATCTTCTAGAACATCAGAACATGGCTGCACAATCCTTGTCCCTACAGTACAATACTACAATACCCAAAAGAAAAAGAAACATGTAGCCATTTTGAACACAAGGCTTTATTTATTGAACAACAACCATCAACCACTTACCACCTCCGTGACACATCCTCATACCGATCCTATGAGCATGAGAGGATATATATACTGTGTGTGGTAGTAAGAGCACTCAAAGCAACATTTTATTGTTGCTTGAAAAAAAAGGTAACCATGGCAATGATATTTTTTTCCCAGGCAGGTGATAGGTCTAGGCAGGCACCATTTGTTTTCAGTTGGAAAATGGATGGACAGTCCGTAAGATCTCGGTGAATTCGAAACCACTCACACTATCCCTGCGTTCCAAATCACATACTCTTTCTTTTTACTACACTACATATAAATACTAAAGTACAGAAGAGTTTAAGGGCCACAGCAGACAAAAAAAATCAGATGAGGAAGATTTTTTTTTTTTCATTATGTTGAGAAATATCAAGAATAAAGACGAATACTCCAAAATGCTATTGGAGTTAGCTGGGCATTTATGTATTTTCAGCATACTACAACTTTGGGACATCCTACATCTTTTTTTGGCATACTAAATAGTAGGGAAGTATGGGGATTGGAACGCAGGGTATGTCAGTGGGGGTGAGTGGGCAGACAAGGCTTGGGCAGACGTGATTGCCAAGAAAGCAGAAAGGAGGAAAAATGCTAGTTACAGGATCTGAAATACAGGAGATTTCAGACTTTGTGCATACAGCAAATTAGTTAAGATAAGTTACTTTATTAGTCAATGGCTACATTCAAATTTGTCTTTCCGCAAACAAACACTTCAGTATTACTGTGTGCTAGTAGAAATTGGTTGTGACACACTAGTCTGCCTTCTCTCTCTGTGTGTCCAATATTGCCTTACATGTTCTTGATTGTTTTTTGCAGCACACTGCCGTACCAAATGGGCTCGTGAAAGCAAGCAACAACATTGGCTCATGATATTGAGTATTGATTTTTTTTCTCTGTTGAAAATCATTAACTCCAATAATCCAGGCTGGACATATTTACAACAGAATGTCACATCAATTCTCTGTTTATTTTTCAGTCTACAATTCTGTTTTTTATTCCTTGCGCACAATAGCCCAAGGTGGATTTGTCCTTGCTGATTTGTCATATCAGCATATGTTGAATTAACATACTTTGTACTGAAATGAACACTACTAAATTCCCATATGAATTGGTTGTAAACTGAAAAGAAAGTGGTCTGGGGTTTAGTAAGACTTTAATTGTTTGTTGTGATAATTTACACATGTACTGTAATTCCTTTTGACAACTGTCCCCAAGCTTCCTTGCCAATATGATATCACTCGGTTGATCTTTGGTTGACGTTTCTAGACAAGCCTTGGTCTACAAAACGCTTGTTAAAGGCCTATTATTAACTACTCAAGTATGCACTGAATCTGCAGTCACAGGATATCTGTGATCGGCTATTAGGGCTTAATATATTACATTCATAAAACAACTCAAAAAACAAATTCATAACCACACTGTCCTAAAGGTGCTCTGAGGAACTTTCAGTTTGTGTTAATTCTAGCGCCCCCTTTGGACAAAAGCGGTAGTGTTTTTTTACTACGCTAGCTGTTGTTCCTGGGTGATCGTAACCCATGACAAAGGCATTAAGAAAAACTACACAAAAATAGCATTCTTTGCACTGATGGTCTCGTTTGCTGTTACATGTAATTGATGATCATCAGAGGAAAAAATTAGACAGTTATAGTTATAGTTCCTCGTAGCACCTTTAAAACAACTTAATTGTCTACCCCACCAATTATACAATCATGTCTTAAGTCATTTGGAATGTCAATATAAACACAATCAATGACAATGTATATACAGTATATACACCTCACAGGAAAAAACACGTACATCAACATTACAGTCTCATATATGATTTATACATTACTGCATTCAGCTGCCTCAAGTAGGATCTATGTTTCTGATTTGATACATTTCAAGGTGGAGTCAGTCGATTTCGGAGAACGCTTGTTGTCAAAATCAGTGACTATCTCCTCAAGATCTACTACCTGTCCTTACTGTGAGTGAACACAAAAAATATATACACAGTGTTAATATAAAGCCTGGGCTCTGTAAACGGACATGTTGCTAAAAAACTGTGGGCTCCTTTTGTTTGCATACTCTTTGCTTATACATGCCAGTTTACAGAGCCTAGACTGTGTATTACCACATTTTCAGAGCACACAGACAGGTTGTGGATGGTGAGGAGATATTCACTGATTTTGACAAAAAGTGATTTTTTTTTTTTACAAGCGTCATCCAGAATAGCTGACTCCATTTTTAAATTCTGATTCTTATTCATCAACTCTAATGACGTTCAGTCGCTCAAGTCTTTCAGGTAACACAGTCGAAAACATGATGGAATTTTGCGGTGAAGTTTAATCTGCTTCCAATTGATTTCCATGGAGAGAGGGAGGTTTATATTGGACAGAGTAAAGAGAGATATCGGTCTAGTGAGTGAGAGTATAGCTCGCAAAGGCAATCTTCAAGCAGACCTCAAATATATTAGGATGACAGGAACCTCAGGGTGAATGATTCAGAGGGGAGAATGGGGACAGAAAGGGCAACATGAACTGTTCCACCCCTTGTTCCCAAAAATGTCTTTAAGGCAAAAGTGAATTCTAGTCCTCTACAGGGAGTAACACCAGTCACAAAATGCATTCCTCCAAAGATGATGTTTTCAGCAGCATTAAAATGAGCTTTTTTTTTTTTTAAAGGTGCCCTGTGGAGTTTTTTTCTTTTAAACAAATAAGTTTAAATTAAATGTCTTGTCACCAACAGCATGAGACATTTGAGACCAGACTGATGCATTCAATGTATTTTCTAAAAAATTGTAAAGCAAAGCATATCCAGTATTTTACCACACATGCGCATATTCTCTCGAGGATAAATAAAAGTTAAATAAAATTATAAATAAAATAATATATTTTAGACACTGTATTTTTTCCTTAATTCTTAAAGCCTTCTTTAGTGAGCGCATTTAACCACCAATTTAAATAGAAAAGTCCATCAGTTGGATAGCTTGCACCCAAGCCAGTGGACGTTTTTGTAAACAAATAAATGTTTTAAATTTATTTTATTTAACCAAAATCACCAAATCTTTGAGGTGAGATACATTGAAGGCATTTTCTAAAACATTGTCACTAATTCCAGTATTTTACACAGATGTGAATATATTTTAGACCTTGCACGTTTTCTTAATTCTTAAAAGTCTTATGAAAACACAGCTCCATTGCGCCACCACTGGTCGAAACAAGGCACCTTGAAGTATCGCTCCTTTGCAATATTTTGAGCATTTTTTTTTAAAGGAAGTGTATACTTCTTCCTGCTCCTTTTCAGGCATATCACATCAATACAGATAATTTGTTTTATTTCATTTTTTATTTTTGTGAAGTCATTTAAACATAAATTGTTTATTGTATTTGTATGCTTTTCATTTAGTTTTGTATTGTTTGTGATATGTCTGAAATAAAATAAATAAATAAATAAAAATAAATAAAGCTGAATTTATCTCATTAGTGGCTCATCTCTTTGACATATAGAATGTCTTTACATCTCCTTCCAAAAGCAGCAGAAAAGCAAAAGCTCTTTTAAGCACCAGATGTGCAACAACATGGTACGGAGAGGTCGGAAACACATTGTCACTGATGTATGAAAGCTAACTGAACCGACTACAAATAAAACACTAAGACACTCCTAGTCCTTATGAGAACAGGAGCTAGGGGAAAACAGCAGCATTTTTAAAGTGTTTACAGTTCAGTTCAGTGTGTCAGGTTAAAAGGTGTGCTTCAGGGTGTTGTGCATTTCAAAGTCATTACAAAAAGCCATTGTTTGGTCAGATGGCGTGTACATTCCAGGCCACTGCCGAGGCTAAGCGAGAGAGAGAAACAAATAAAGAAAGTGGTGGTGAAAAACGAGAGAGAGGGCACACTCACACTTGGCCCAGTTGATCCATGCCATCCCCCTTCCCTCCCCCTCTAGCCTTGCCCGTCCTTCACTCACACTGCTACTAAAGTTATCTATCTATCTATCTATCTATCTATCTATCTATCTATCTATCTATCTATCTATCTATCTATCTATCTATCTATCTATCTATCTATCTATCTATCTATCTATCTATCTATCTATCTATCTATCTATCTATCTATCTATCTATCTATCTATCTATCTATCTATCTATCTATCTATCTATCTATCTATCTATCTATCTATCTATCTATCTATCTATCTATCTATCTATCTATCTATCTATCCTAGGCATGATTGCTTCTTGCTTGGATTATCTTGGAGACAAATTTGCATCAAAACATTCCATTTCCCCATCAGACCAATGTGAACTATTCGGCAATTTTTTTTTTTTAAATGTCCGTTTCGTGCATTGGACGTATTTGGTCGCGGTTTAGGGAAAGAGTCTGATATACCTGTAAATTGATGTCAGGATCGCCGGCTATGCATACCATACCGTACCCAAGCACACCTCTCCCAACTGTGCTAGGCCCAAGGAAGTGTACCCTGCTTGAGTACAGTACAGAGCATTCACACTGGTCTAGACAAACTAGACTTTAGTGGGCACACATCAAACAGTGGATAAGAGAAATCCAAGTCTGTGACTACCTTTAACTTTTATTATTGTCTTGTGTCACTTGTGCCTCTCTATTTGTATATGTGTTTAATTTGAAATTTGTCTTTCTCTGTTATCTGCCTAGAGACAACAGAAGGAAACTAGCACTTAACTGCTTTAATCTATAATCTGGCATTTTTACAGCTGTAATTGTTACAGCTATGTTACATTAATATGCACTGTCCCTAACAAAACATTCAAAATTAAAAAATGTAAAAAATACTTTGCCACCATATGTACTTCTCCTGGTTAAATAAAGGTTAAATAAAAAAAATAAAAGTATGAATGCCTAGTGTGAGTGCGCCCAAAGACACAGAGCGTATATCAGTAGGGGAGTATACAGTACAAGTACACATCCCTGAGGTCCTAATGTCACCGTGCCTATCCTAAAGGTCCCGGGACAGTCAGAGAGCCAGGCCGCGTGCGCTGGCGGCTGCAGCCTGGGCGCGCTGCACTACCCCCCCCACTTCTCTCTCTTCTGCAGCTTGTGGTTCTGGAACAAGCCCTCGTTCCGTGGGACACCGTGAGCCCGTCTGGGAACGTCAACAGTCCTGAGAAGAAAGAAAGGCCACAGACAAGACGGTTTGCTGGTAAGAACAACAGAGATGTATCGACACATTACACAAAACAGACACAGACACACACACACACAATATACACAATACACATAGAAACAAACACACACACACACACACACACCACAACACACACACATGAACACACACACATGCAAAATCACATGCACACGCACACAGACACAAAATAAATACATCCACACACACACACACACACACACACACACTCAATACACACTGCTGGATGGAACAGCAGTTAGAGTGGCGTATCACACTCACCATAACCCTCAACACGGCCATCTTTGAATTCTCCCTCAAACTTCATGCCGTCATAGCGACCGAACACTCCTGTGCCTTGGAACTTTCCGTGGGCAAATTCTCCCTCGTACCTGAAGTGGGGGAAAGAGAGAATATCATACGCTTCCATTTTAGTTTGTCCTTCTTGTTGCTTACACAAGGCAAGGCAGCTCTATTTGTTTAGCACATTTCATACTCGTGCTTTACAGATTTACAATAAAACATCAATACATCAATAGATTCATAAACTTTGACCAATTCAGACATGTTATCTTAAACCTGCTAAAAACTACTTGCAATTATTTTTGTTTTAAATAACTACAGTTTGTTATGTTTTCATTCATCTCATTCATATTGCAGCTATTTCACATCACTGTCTCCTTCGTTACCTAATTGTTTTATAAATTAAAAAATTATGATATAACCGTAGGGCTGATTAGTAATCTTGTAATCAGTTATTTAACTAAATTTAATTAAAAAACATTTTTTATTTAATATTACATGTTTCAATGGTTTTGGCTCTTTTTTATCAACTTGCAAAACACACACACACCCACCCACGCACGCACACACACACACCACGCACGCACGCACGCACGCACGCCACGCACGCACGCACCACACACACACACACAACACACACCACACCTGGATCCATCTGTAAAGAGCAGTACACCAGAGCCATGGAAGAGTCCATTCTCAAACTGTCCCTGTAGCAGGTTCCATCATGGAACTTCAGCTGACCGACACCATGCCTCCGACCTGGACACACACACACACACACACACACACACCACACACACACACACACACACACACACACACACACACAACACACACACACACACACACCATCAAAGTGAGTAGGAGAGGCAAGTGTATTCAAAAAAGCACAATACAGACACAGGGCAATTCATAGTGCTTTACAAGGGCATAAAAATAACATTAAAAATTAACAGGCTGAGAAATTGTTAATTTTTTTTTAAAGAAATTTCATTTCTTTTGCAATAATAACAAGCAAATAAAAAGTCTCAAGTTAAAAGGAAACAGAAAAGTCTTCACATTTGATTGTAAAGAGCCAAGAGTTTCAGCTAACCTCAATTTTTCTGGGAGTTTGTTCAAAATATGTGGTGTACTGTATAAAATTGTGTATATAGTAGCTCAAACTTCAAATAGATGATGGAAACACACACTGCCTTGACGGTTATCTCCTTTTACAAACCCAGATTTAATCTACACACATTGGTGTCATCACCCTGCCTCATCTAACCATTTATCCTCCTATGGATTACTCTCTCGTAATAGTGACTTAACATAGTGTAACACCCACAAAAAAATTTGCAGCGTGACTTTTGAACTTGAGCGATTCGGCTCAAGGGGGTTTTACATTCACTTGGTATATTGTAAGAGCCACTACACATATGTCACAAGTCAGTATGTGCTTGGGTTTAAGTATCCAACACACACCCACACACCCACACACACACACACACACACACACACACACACACACACACACACACACCCTCTGTCAGCTAAGGGTTTACTACTGAATTAGGAGTCCCATCTGCCTAGGAATTACAGCACACTCTAATCCACCAGATTTTTTTAGCAGGGATTTCTCTACTTTAGGAGCCAGACTGTGAAACCGTCAATGAATGTATGTGTGCGTGTGTGTGTGTGTGTGTGTGTGTGTGTGGTGTGTGTGTGTGTGTGTGTGTGTGTGTGTGTGTGTGTGTGTGTGTGTGTGTGTGTGTGTGTGTGTGTGTGTGTGTGTGTGTGTGTGGTGTGTGTGTGTGTGTGTGTGTGTGTGTGTATAATTGCATATACCAGTCGCAGTAGCCTATGATCTACAACTAAAAGCTTATAATCATGTCAGTAGGGCAAACACCTACAAGTGTCTAGAAAAACCGGCTACAACTGGCTTACAAGAGTGACTTTGGCGCACTGGGAAAAAGCCTTACAGTCTATGGAAAACTGGTGTATGAGTAGAAATCAATATATATGGAAGTTGGATGTCTCAATAAGCTTTTACAAAAATGTGATTGAATATAAATGTTCATAAATGTGATAAAACTAAGTTAAAAATATATATATATGTTTTACTGTCTAGACCGTTTGACAGGACTGTGTGTGCGTGGCTGTGGCAAACATTCTCCAACAGTTATTGTTTTTTTATAGAACGTTCGGGCAGAGAACTGTCCTTATTGGTTCAAATACTTATTATGTCTTCAGGCGCTCCGGTGGCGTAGTGGATAGAGCTTGTACCATATTGGCTCCGGCCTTTGTTGCAGTGGTCGCAGGTTCAAATCTGACCCGTGGACCTTTACTGCATGTCATCCCCCCTCTCTCTCTGTCTCCCATTAACTCTCTAATAAAAGCTTGAAAATGCCCAAAAATTATCTTTAAAACAAAATACCTATTGTGTCATCAGAACCAGAGCATAGCCCGCCTCATCTAAATTTGATAATTGTGCCTAACTCCCCACATTACATAGTTCGAAGGATTTTGTGGATGTGGGTTCACAGTTACAGGGGCCTTTAAAGGGTGATGGAAAGGAACCAGTTAACATGCCATGGACAGTGTTAGAATGTAAAGCATCTTAAATCATCACACACTCGATGCCAAGACATAATAAAATGTGTTTCTTGTTCCTATAGTCTAGTCCACTGATTTGGTTTCTCAACAGCCGCTGACTCAGGACTCTCTAAAGATTTCCCCCAAACATGTTCCCAAGTCTAATCCAGAAGATTTGACAAAAACACACACACACACACACACACACACACACACGCACACACACACACACACACACACACACACACACACACACACACACACACACACACACACACACACACACACACACACACACACACACACACACACACACACACACACACACACACACACACACACAGAGCCAGAGCTGGTAAATCTGGCTCCATTAGTCATGCGCTGCCAATGCTAGCTAATTGGGATTTTGGGATTGGGCTTGAGCTTGCGTGTCAGTAGCATTGCTGTGTGGGTCTGTGGGAGCAAGTTAAAGCAGGAGCATTTACCCTCATTATCCTTACGAAAAGGTGGACATTTTGACAGGATACAATATTTCCTGAAGGCACACCTCTTCTCAGAGGCCTATGACCTCTAACCCGCCCCCACCCCCTGTGTACACAAACACTGTACTTCCCCCCTTTTTTGTGAAGCGACCTTGGGTACCTTGAAAGGCGCTATATAAATTCAAATTATTATTATTATTATTATTATTATTATTATTATTATTATTATTATTATTATTATTATTATTATTATTTCCCCTTCACGAGAATATTTAAGTTTCTAGTAATGACACATGCAAACAGAAATCACAGGATATTTATTTGACACTGGATCTTGCATTTGCTCCTGCTAGATTATCTGTAGTATAACAACATGTATAGTTATGTAAATACAAATAGTAAGGACTCTATGGTAAAACAGTATGGCCTTCATAGCAGTGCTTTGTTATGTGTAGCAAGAAAGACAATGGTCATGAAGCCCACAGTAAAGCTGATGTCACCTTCTGTCAATACAGAAGATATTGTGCACATCCATATGTGGCTGGTGCAGGACCAACATGTTTATTCAAAGAATGGTAAATGGACATGACTTATATAGCGCTTTACAAAGTGCTTTACATATCTTACCACATTCACCCATTCATACACACACTCATACACCGAGTGTGTATTCAAAGAAAATAATTTGGCACAATGTTGAGTGTACATGTGCAAAGACACACGCAACCATTCTCACCCCATGAGGAAGACCAAACTATTGGTCAAAACTTTGTGTGTTTTCGGACTGTCAAACGTGTCAATCTCCTGAGTTCTGTTAAGCAATGTTCAATTGACCTGGATGTGTGCATGTTTTTAATTCTAGAAATATACTGCATTAGACATCTAAACGGTTAAATTAAATCATAATTTTCCTCTGCGGTACATAAGCTACAGTGATGTGTGTCTCTGCAGTGAAGTTGATGACGCTTTCACACAGAGGTCGCGTTCCGAATCGCATACTCTTTCTTTTTTCTATTCTACATACTACATACGACAATAAAAAGAATCTAGTTAGGATGCAGTATGCATACTATTGGGACATACTTTACTCTCTTATTTCATCATAACATTGCGCCTTAATCTTGCCTCTTGCTTTTATATCCGTCGCATCCCCGTTTGTTTTCATATTGGGGTTGCGTTCCGAATCGCATACTCTTTCTTTTTTCTATTCTACATACTACATCCGACGATAAAAATAATCTAGTTAGGATGCAGTAGGCATACTATTGGGACATACTTTACTCTCTTATTTCATCATAACATTGCGCCTTAATCTTGCCTCTTGCTTTTATATCCGTCGCATCCCCGTTTGTTTTCATAATGGAGGCTTCGTCGATGTGACGTCACTTCACGTGCGCACTGGATTGTGGGTCAGAATCGCCCAAATAGGATGCAGTTTTCAACACTAACAATCTTGGCCGCATGAAGTAGGACATCCGGTGACTTCTAACCATCCTAAATCTGGCCACAAGAATCGGGACATCCTAAATCTTTTTTCTACCATACTATATAGTAGAAAGTATGCGATTCGGAACGCAACCAGACTTTATCTCAAACAGAGGAGCAGGACTGTCTTGCCTTCTTTCCAGTCGCCGTGATACTCCTCCCCGCTGGCGTAGGAGAACGATCCTCTGGTCAGAGTCATGTCCGCCCTGTTCACACACACACACACACACACACACACACACACACACACACACACACACACAACACACACACACAAAGATACATACACACACACACACACACACACACACACACACACACACACACATACACACCACACACACACAAACACACACACACATACACATACACATACACACACACAGACACACACACACAAACACACACACAGTGTCAATGTGGCTAACGGGCTCAAAAACGAACACATCCATATATATATGGAGACCTGTAATTTAAATTTCATAGAAAAGCAGGACACTTTTTTTAATTGCGTGAAAAAGGGTCTCTGTGGTGTCAATCATGTAACTAAGTGTATATTCATCACATATTCTGTTCTGAAATGTATTTGTAGCTGAGGAATGTTTAGAGAATTCCCATTTCTCAAGGGAATTAACATGTCCTCCACAGTCTCTTCCATTTAGCTGACCATGACCTTAACCTTTATTTATACAGGTAAATCCCATTGAGACCGAAGACTCTTTTTCAAGGGAGACCTGTTCCCATTCCCACGTTACCATTCACACACACATTCATACACCGATAGCAGGCTAACTATCGTCATTCACACGAGGCAAGGTGGGTGAAGTGTCTTGCCCAAGGACACAACAACTATGACACAGGTGGCAGGGCGGGGATCGAACCTCCAACCCTTTAATCATCAGCCGACCCGCTCTACCAACTGAGCCACAGTCGACCTCTGACCTCTCTGTCCAGAGAAGTCAATGAAAAGATACATTTGCAATTTGCATAATGCTCAATGGGTAGGTACTTAAAACCTGTTATAATCACTATCTATGGTTATAATACAGTCAAAACCGAAATTATTCATACCCCTGGCAAATTTCGGCAATTTTTGTTTTTGTTCAAATGTTAATAAAAGCTGAACATTTTTTTTCCACAATGATGCCTCTTGTACATCGTCTTAATATATTTTGGGAGAAGCCTGTGTCATTTCCAATCAAGAAAAAGCCTGCTGGTTTCATAAAAGTTAAGTAACTTTAAGTCCAAATTTGCCAGGGGTATGAATAATATCGGTGTTGACTGCATGTCCTTGGTTAAGACAGACATCTTGCATTTGGCTCATGTGCTTGTGTATTCGATCATACAGTAGACATCACCATTAATAATGAATTAGTCTGTATATTATGTTTAAGGATTATGCAGCTCTAACAATGAAATACCTGAAGCTGTTATTTTCTGTTTTTTTAAATATGGTGAAAGTAACTGTCAACATTGTTGTGGGGTTAAGTCCATGTAGTGGAACTTTAAATGTGGGTCTGACCAAGTTACACCCCAGACCATTCTACAGTGACTCCAATATAATAAGACTGTTATACTGTATAATGCCCGGTCTAGTGATGCTATACGCCCATTATAAAAGCACACATCCCTTTATATAAAGAACCAGAGCAGGCGGAATAAACGTGACTGTTGCGTGATTGCAGATATACAATCATATAACTATTGCCTGATGACATATTTCTATACTAACCTCCTAGCTCTCTTGCTTTATAACTGACAGTGTTGTTGCACAGAATGGCAGGCAGGTGTAGTTTTACCACCACAACCCATGCGGTCGCCATTAAATTATTAATTAGCTCACAGTTCACACCAATACCCGGTATACTGTACATATCCACAACTTGGGCTGTCATTATGTTTCGATCAGTGCAGCAGCCTTCACACATATCGTATTACATGTTACAGCATAGGCTATTGTTTTAATGGTATTGGTAGCCTATGTCCACAGTAACCTATGACAACACAGATATAGGCTAAGCAAAAAGCCACTATTAATTATTATAATTTACCTGCAAGCTACGTTTGCCGTCTGTGAAGCATGGAATCCCTCGTAGAGGACTGGAGGGGCGTAACAATATAAAAACACCGGCTGAGAAACGTATGTCGCATTCAGGTACTGCTCGTAAGCTCCGACATATGAGCTGGAAATTCACACACGAGGCTGCAGGTGCATTTGTGACAGTAAAATCTGCTGCAAACGCCTTTTAGTGACTGTTATTTTTAGTTGTTGAAATTGAGAGGAACTTCTGTGTAGCAGCTAAGCTCATAAGGCAAAACTTTGCAAAAGAGCCTGATGTTAATTGTGCCTACGATAAAATTTAATCGCAACATTCTTTGACTTACTTCATATCCTGTTTGAAATCTAAAGACACAACTTAACAACATTCATAACAACCCATTTCCTCTCTACAAGCCATGTGTAGGCTACGTGTGTGGTTGTGTTTAGTTTGTTTGCATATTGGCAGCCTACTGTAAAAAAAAAAATAGTTTTTTGTGGACGTTCAAAACCAAACTACAATAATTCCGAACGTACCTGAACGCAGCATTTTACAACAGCATCATTGCAGCCTGACCGCCGGCCGCGCTGTTTCGTTGCCTGGCAGCTGCTGCTGTTGGCTCTCAATGAAAACTTTCCTCTGATTGCCTGGTCTGCTACAGCTTACACAGAGTGGCAGACATTGCTGTGACAAGCTGTTTATGTGTGTGTGTGTGTGTGTGTGTGTGTGTGTGTGTGTGTGTGTGTGTGTGTGTGTGTGTGTGTGTGTGTGTGTGTGTGTGTGTGTGTGTGTGTGTGTGTGTGTGTGTGTGTGTGTGTGTGTGTGTGTGTGTGTGTGTTGTGTATGCATGGGTCTGTATGTGTGTGATCGTGTGTTACAGTGAGCGTGTGTGGTGGTGTGCTTGTCTGTGTGTGTGTGTGTGTGTGTTCTGTGTGTGTGTGTGTATGTGTGTCTGTGTGTGTGAGTGTGTGTGTGTATCTGTTACAGTGTGTATCTGTGTGTGTGTGTGGGGTGTGTAAGCCAGAGACTGCATTTAGAAAAACAGATTTGGGACTTTTGGAACCATATCTAACGCCAGAACCATTATATTATTAATACCTCTCCAAACACCACTGCGTCTCGGCTATTAATAATCACAAGTGTTATTGTTTATAATCCGCATGTAACCGACAGATTTGGACAGAAATACATTTGGAGCAGATGATGGCACCAGATGAAAGGTCAAGGGGATAAGTGATGAGGATTTATGATGTCATCACTGAAATCCATCCGATGGTTGGTAAGACATTTAAAAATAAATAATAATAATCAGGGACGTCAATCTCACAGTAGATAGATACAGGGTCAGGGGATCACCAAAGTAACCGTGCGTTCCAAATCACATAGCTACTCTTTCTTTTTTACTACACTACATACTAAAGTACAGAAGAGTTTTACGGCCACAGGAGAGAACCAAAAATCAGATAAGGAAGATTTATTTTTCATTAAGTCGAGAAATGTCAAGAATGAAGACGAATATTCCAAATTGCTATTGGTTAGTGGAGTATTTATGTATTTTCAGCATACTAGAATTGACTTGCATGTATTGGGACATCCTAAATCTTTTCCTGGCATACTACATAGTAGGGAAGTATGGGTATTGGAACGCAGGGTAAGTATTCATTCTAGTAGCCCAGTGGATTATTACCTCATTCACCTAGAATGGTGCATTTTGCGATAAAAGCATGAAACTTTGCTTACGCAGTTTTTAATCATGTGTTATTAATCAATCCATCTATCTATCTATCTATCTATCTATCTATCTATCTATCTATCTATCTATCTATCTATCTATCTATTATCTATCTATCTATCTATCTATCTATCTATCTATCTATCTATCTATCTATCTATCTATCATATCTATCTATCTATCCATCCATCCATCCATCCATCCATCCATCCATCCATCCATCCATCCATCCATCCATCCATCCATCCATCCATCCATCCATCCATCCATCCATTCCATCCATCCATCCTCATCCATCCATCACATCCATCCATTCCATCTATCTATCTATCTATCTATCTATCTATCTTTCATTTCTCTGGATAATATATTTGGAACCATGAATAACGGTACAAAGGTGTTGTTGAGATATCTCAGTCTGTACCAAGTCTGGATCAAAGTTGCCATCTCCAGAGGCACGCCCAAAGCTTGGTTGAATATTCAGAATCTGCCTCGGGGCGTATTAATCAAATTGTCACACATTGAATACAGAATAGGTAGTGTTAGGGCCACAGGAGAGAAACAAAACTGGAGGAATTTTCGTTATCTTTATGCACTTCAAGAAAAAAAGACGAAATGTCCAGAATAATGTTGAAATACAATGTTGTGATTAAACTTGACAATTCATGACTGCGGTAAAGTTAGAAAGATGTTGACAGATTTGAACTTTCGGGATCCATAACTCATTATATTTACAAGTACAGTTTTTTAAAATGACAAAAAAGTGAATCTTGATATTTATTTTAAATGGATATACATTTGTTGTTGTCATTAGTAGTAAGTTTAAACCATTATCTCATTATTCATTGTGTATTTACTTACTGAGTCACTGATTGAATTAGCCCTATGATGATGTGTTTTGGTCACTGAACCCCTCTGCGCGCCCCCGACACAACACAGAGGCGCGCGCGTTCACATAGCCGCCCGCCGTGCTTCCTCTTCCCGTGGTGGTGCTGGTGCGCGCCAGACAAGAGCGATAGAAAATGGCGAGTCAGTGTAAAAGGCAGCAATGCACTATAGACAGGCGCGGCTTTCGACAGGAACTTGACTCGTGGCGACACAAACTCATTCACTGTGTAGGTAAGGACAATCTCACACACACACTGCACTGTTTTAATCGATGTATTTCGCCTCGGTGCGACCGCTACGGGTGTAAATACCCCCCTCCTCCCCCGCTATTACTGCACTCCCAATCGGGGCATCTCGACTTTTGTGTCCCTCAACTGTTTCCTTTCTCACGGCAGCCGACTAGTTGGTTAAACGCTGTTGTTTGTGGGGGCACTGTTGCGCTACTTCCGGGGTTGTAATGTTGTTTTTTAATGTTGGCGAATTCTAACTGTAGACTTTAGTTAATCTTGTGGCGTAAGGTTAGTTTGTTTAAAGGGCACCGTGCTTCTTGTTAAAGGGAGTGTCTACTCTGTACGTTGGTTGCGTCGGCTAAAGACCATGTTTGCTAAAATGCGCGCTCCCGAGGATGATACTGTATTTTGCAATGGGGGGAGGGCGATAAATGCCCGTTGTAGTGTAGTGGTGGATGTTTTCAGTTAACGTTTTAGCTTGTTTGCTTTTAGCCAATGCTGTTACTGCATTGAGGAAGTGTCTGCAACCCCCCCACTGCTAGGGAGAGCTGCCATTGTCGACCATGTTACAAAAATAAAGTTTATATAACGTCAGTGAGGCTACTTAACTTACCCAGGCCCTTTTTAATAAAAACAAATGATTAAAAATACATGGTTTATTTTAGGGAATACAGCTGGCTGCACTGTGTGTATTTCAGTATGGGGTGGGCGAGGGTGGGTTTTGTTGATGAAGCTAAACTATCAATTTGTAATAGTAGCCTATAGCTAAAGCATTATCATAAGTGGGAGTGAGCAGCATATTACATAACCTGCCATAGGGGCCTTTGCAGGAAGGGTTTTTTCAAGCAATGTCAGTGGATAGCTTTATGGTCAGTAATTTTGGTTCAGACTTAAACCGGCAGTGTGTAGAATTTTGGGTTTTATTTCCTAGCAGATTTTGTAGAAAGTAATTATAATATCCATAAGTACATTTAAAGCGGCAGTTGAGAGTTTTTTCACTGTAATATTTGGCAAAACTGTCATAATAGCCATTCAGCTATATGTAGGTGAAGTGGTCTGAAAATATATTTTCATCACTTTGCTCCCCCCTGCCTCTGTGTGCTGCCCCCCAAAATTGCCACCGCTCATGTTAATTTTGACCAATCAGAGCGAGGCTCAGATACTCCGTTCTTATTGGCTGTGGGACTGTCCGTTCACTTGGCAACGACGTTGATGCGTCGGTTGCGTGAGCGTTCACGACCCTAGCAGTCTGAAACTACTGTTTGGCCCTACTACGGCAGACAGCGAATAGCAATGTCTTCACCAACGAACTATCTATACTATACTATCTATGCAACGAACCCTCAATTTACCATTCCCCGGATACCAACAACTAACACGGTGGGAGGACAGTGTGTACACAGAGACTGAGAAACACAGAGGAGGAAATTGTAGTCGGGCGGCTGTTGCTGTATGAAGCCGCTCGGGGTTAGAGACGTGTGGAAAGTGAGCCAGGAGAATGGGCTTCCTTTGGCTGTGCTTTAGCTGATAAACCAAGTTAGCACCGGTCGGATAGCATTAGTTAACTCACCCGGTTGTGTGCAGCCACCACCTCCATATAATGAACCGAAACTAACTGCTAAGTCCGGGGAACTTTCACGAAAAGTACAACGAAGCACCGGTGTTTATCTACGCCAGCCACGGTCCCGTCACAGCCAGGTAGGGTAATGTAGACTACTTGCCTTTATTTTGTACTGCTGTGCACACAATGGTGCTGTAAATGTGTTTGGTATGGTGCTCCCTTGCTGTTTGTGTGAATCTGCAATGCTGTTTTAAGGCTATTTGTTCCGTTCAGTTGCTGTTAATTTGTCTTTTGGCACAATTGTTGGCCGTATTGTTGTTGTTTTTGTGCGGACGTGATCGCTGTTGTGTCGGGTCGGCCAAGGTTGATTAGGAGAATACATATATCGGGGATGGGGGGTAGACACTAGGTGCGTTGGGTGCAACATGAACGCGCTTAGCTGTCGTTCGGAGGGAGGAGCTGCAGCAGGTAGAGCGTTGGAAAAAACAGCCGTTGGGAGCCGTTGGGAACTATCAACTGCAGCTTTAATTTAGTGCATAATAGCTGAATTTTTTTTTTTATTATTATTTTTTCCCTTAGAAAGGGTCTCATATATGTCCATATTTCTGCATATTTTGGACCAAGGCCTAGTGCCGCCATCTTGAAAGTGTCATAGTTGGAATGTCATCAGGTGCATTGTTTAAAATTTAGAATTGTTCTTGTCCTTGAAGGCCACTGTAGCTTCTGTTATTATTCGAAAGGGTTGGGGTTACCCAGGGAGCGTTGCATTCTAGAACTTTGTAGAACTTTCTTGATGATGTCATATTACACACTGCACCTTTAAATATCTCATTTATTCTTTGTCCACATCATGTAGTTTTATTTTAAAACACTGATACTAAAGATGTAAGCAACATTTATTGTTAAAAAAGTTAGATGTAGGCCCTTCAACAAAAATAAAATGTCACAACAAAAATATCAGTGCACAACACCATGTGGTTTGTGAATAGTGCTGTGCAAATACATCCAAAATGAAAAAAAAAAAAATCGTTCACCTCTTGTTTACAAACTATTGTTCTGCATGTTGGTTGTTTATAAAGTTTTTTAAAAAAAGTATTTGGTTTTAGCATGCCATTGGTCAGCTTGAAGTGAAGTATAATCAACAACAACTATTACATAAATGCTTTACTATTGAAAGCATGCATTTCTGTTTGTGCCTGTCTGTTTACCTGAAGTGCTTGGTTAGTAAACTGCATAGATCCATAGGCAATATGGCGTTCTCTATAATGCGTTCTATGATTCACCCTCTAATTATTCTGCCCACATATATGGCCTCCCTTTACATTAGTAGTTTTTACACCATTTCACTGAAGGGCTTGAAGAGTGTCCATGTTTTCAGAGGGGCCACTGTAATATGACATCATCAAGAAAGTTCTAGAATGCAACGCTCCCTGGGTAATCCCACCCCTTTTGAATAATATCAGAAGCTACAGTGGCATTCTACATTCTAAACAATGCACCTGATGACATTCCAAAAACATGGATGCCTCCATAAGACTTGCCCGCTCCATGTACAAAATGTAATATTAATATTTGTAATTCTCCGTTCAGGAGGATAATTCAGATTATTGGCAGAGGTGATTTTACACCAATGAGGACATATTTATGAATGAGGATATTGAATTTAGCTAATACATTACTTAAAATGTTACACAGTGTCCCCTTTAAGCAAATGCAGCAGGAAAAAAAAATCTCCGTTGTGAGTCTGACCGCACAGTTGATTTGATTGGTCTATCCCTGTGCGTTCACACTTGAAATCAAGCCATTAGAACCAAGCTTGGCATTCTGTAAATATATATTTTTTTCAAAGCTCAAGATGAGCTAGACGCCATTTTTAAAATCTGATGCCTTGCCATCCCCCTTCTTCTTCTTGTGACTCGGTAACATAGCAACAGCCAATGTGGACACTCCGCACTGTCACACTCAGATGTAACACACGAACGAGGAGCTCAGAATATGCCTAGTTTGTTTACCTTAATGTTTACTATTGGATTCACTCATAGCTAGGTTTAGTGTTTACTGCTTTAATCATAACTCATATACAGCTCTGGATACATAAAGAGACCACTCCAAATGTTCAGTGTCTCATTTTACTATTTATAGGTTCATATTTGGGAAGAATGAACATTTTGGTAAAGATTTAAGAACAATCCAGACTGGTCTCTTAATCTTTTCCGGGCCTGTATGCACCATTATCAGTCTCAGGGATATATAGATTTATTAGTGTCCATAGGCCTGCCTGCATTTGGCTGAATATAAAATAACTCGCAACAATTGAATTACAAGCTAATTTCAAAACTCTACTGGCCCATAGATACATTTGATAGTCCATGTTTATTAGTAAGAGTCCTTGTGATATTTTATGAAATATATTTTCCTATTTTAATGCCTAAACATTCATGTTTTCAGTGTTTTTCCTAGAGGTTTTTTGGCCCGAAAGTAAAACCGAATTTGAGGCCCTGCCCTTCAAGCTACTTCAGAAGCTGCTGATCTCAAAGTGTCACATTAGATCAGTCTCAGTTAAAGTGGCCGCGATCTAAAGGTCTCACTGCAATGTGTGATGTAAAGCAAGTGACGCCAGCAACATCAGTTAATACTAACGGATACAACATTGTATACATTTGAAAATTACACTAACACATAGACAGTGTTATACAGAGTTCTGCCTGCCTGCCTGCCTGCCTGCCGAGAATTTCATGCAACTCACAGGTGCCAAATAATGCATCCATGTTGTAACTTTATTTTACCAGATTTATCAGCTCATATTTTGGATTTATATTCTTGACAGTGTATCAACAGTTTGTCAGAGGTGTATTTATTCATATAGTGAGCATACACTTCTTGGTAGGCACACAGAACTCTGCATAACACCAGGATGAAAACAAACGCTAATGCAGGTGCAGCAGCTTAAATGGCAGGTGGCACTGGCAGTGGCAACAGGTTGTCACATAAGCAAAGTTACACACGCTATCACACGAGAGCCACTCAACTCCTTTTATGTTGGAGGGAGGCTACATTATAGTTAAACAATGGACATAAGAACCATAATAACAATAATTTTAAATCATTATTGAAGGGAGCAGTTTGGATACACACAATTACTGATGTGTCGCTCAAGAAAATGGATATCCAACCGCCAGAACTTAACCAGCAACAAAGTCGCTGCCAAAGGCTCCAATACTAACTAAATAATATACAAAATCTGCAAAATGTTCGGCTATAAATGCTGAAATAAAGGTCATACACAAAGTTATATTAAAGTTAAGAAAATAAATTCTTTATAGGCCAGTTAGTAAATGAGACACTCTTAGGACATTAAATATAAACGTGTCACTTGCCATCAACAAAGTAGTGGTGAGTGAAGAGTTGGGCTTTCAGTGCAGCGTACATTATTTAGGGAAAGGTTAGACAATGACTTCAAGTGCAGCAAAACAGTCTACAGCTTCTGCCTCATGACCAGTTTAAAGGTGCACTATGCAGTTTCAGAGGAGGGGGATTTGTTTACATTCACAGAGGCTGCAGTTAGTTTACAAAACATATTTTCTCTACATGTAATTATTTAGTATTGAATAATTCTATCATCATAAATAAAAACTAAATTATTTTGAGGATCCTGGAACCAAACGTAAAACTAGAATATGTTTGTAAAACTAAACTGTGGGCCCTAAACAGAACATTCGTTATCATGTTTGGACTATAACAGATGCTTGTTGGCACTTGACACCACTTGTTATTTTATAATTGTATTTAAAAAAAATATGACTGGTGGATAAATTAAAACATAATACTGTATTGTTGGAACACGAGCAATAAAAAAAAAAGGATAGTTTGCTTCTTAGATGTATTAACCAAGTACAGTTTATATTAGTATGACTTGGTAAACTGTTCCAAGCTTGAAATCTACTTATGACATCTATTGCAGTATGTCCGTCCTGGGAGAGGGATCCCTTACTCTGTCGACTCTCCCTGAGATTTCTTCAATTTTTTTTATTCCCGGTAAAGGGTTTTTACTGGGAGTTTTTTCTCAGCCGAGCTAAGGGTGTAAGGGCAGGGTGTCATATTGTATCATATTGTATGAAATGTAAAGCCCACTGAGACAAATGTATTTGTGATTTTGGGCTATACAAATAAAACTGATTTTGATTTAAATCTGTCATGGTTTCTGCCTAGCTGCAGACCCTGGCCTGTTGAGTTGGTGCGTTCTCCCTTTATGAATGACAAATGTCCCTTGTGTGTGTGTGATTGTGTGTTTGGGGCGATTATAGTTGTTAACGCTGTACAGTACATGACAACAGCATCAGTCTGCTGGCTCACAGAATGGCATATTCTGTCACTGACAACAAGGACCTACTTTTGTTTGGCTTTTTGGTGTGTGTGTGTGTGTGTGTGTGTGTGTGTGTGTGTGTGTGTGTGTGTGTGTGTGTGTGTGTGTGTGTGTGGTGTGTGTGTGTGTGTGTGTGTGTGTGTGTGTTGTGCTTTTTGGTGGAGAGGGCTACGTGCCACCACCACCCTGCTCAAGAGCTGAAATGAACATTTTGTCTTTTGTGTATTTTAATCCGAGCCGTTAAACTGCTGGGCTAAGACAATATACAAGGCCAATTGTCCCCCATTGAACAGCAGCAACAATTGTCTGTACTGTATGTTTGTCCTGATGCCTATATACGTGTGTGTGTGTGTGTGTGTGTGTGTGTGTGTGTGTGTGCGTGTGTGCATGGGCCATTACCCAGCAACCAGCCCCCAGACGCAAACTGTGTGGATGAAAATGTGTGTGTTCTTCTATGTGGATTTCGGATTTTTCAGAAAACGGATTTCGGAAACACAAAACGAGCAAACATTAGAGGAATGCCAAGAATGTCAGTTATTCATACTTTGCATTTGACCATGTGGCAGAGAGTGGGATCAAGTATTTTCCTCAAACAAATAACAAGCAAGTGTTGACATTATGGGGCACAGATTGTGTTGTTTGTAATTGAAACTTTAGCGTGGCTTATTTTGTGCTCCCCCTTCTGGCCTACATTTTCTCCTTATTTTACAAAGATAGCTGGGTGAGGTTTTAACATTTTGCGAAACATGACAGTAGCTCTTTTAATGGTTTCATATTGATGTGTGTGTGTGTGTGTGCGTGTGCGTGCGCAATGTTCAAATGTTCATGCAGCAATTATTATTTATTTTTTTACATTTGCTCAAAGTCATGGTGGTCCCATGTTATTCAAATTTGAGCTTTGTGCAGTATTACACTTTTGACAGTCAGTTTGCATCATCTCACGTTAACTACTCATGGAGCACACACACACACACACACACACACAACACACACACACACACACACACACACACACACACACACACACACTCTCTGTAGAATAGATGACGCTAGAAGCTGCCACCTCATTGCACACTGTATTGCCTGATCCAACTGCTGTATATTGCTTGTAACGAACGAAAGCCAAATGACATCTCAAACACTGCTTTTGTTGGTTTTCTTCTTGATGGCATCACCAAAAAACTTCTAAAAAAATGATTCTGTCTTTTCACTTATTTTGCCGAATACCGAAAATGCTTTTTCTCTTCTTTTGATATTTTCGGCCAAATAATCTTTTGGTTACTAAACATTCTTTGCATTCCCTAGTTCCTATGTAATGGGCTGACTTGGTATGATAATAGTTTAGCTCAATGTTAGATCCTTTAAGAGCATTGCTCACGCGTTTTTTTGGTAATTCTGATATTTTGATAATCGTATCGTTGTTTATTATTCGTCTGTTTTGTTTGACAGTGTGTTGTTTATATTTTATGTTATGTTTTGGACCCCAGGAAGATTTAGCCCTCACTAAATAAATCAAAAATGGTTAAAAAAAATTGCTCATGCGTATATCACTGACCCTTTTCATACAAAATGTCACTCGTGAAAAAAAAAAAAATCCCAATCTTACCCTCCTCGGTATGATTTAGAAAAAAAAACATGATCCATACTTAAAAGATCAAAGAGTTATTGACCATCAATCCCCGTAGTCTTTCCTACGGCTGAGCATGCAAAAGATGGCAGATTTAGCAAGGTTTATTTAGGCTTCACACTTGATTTGAGTGTGTGTGTGTGTGTATATATGTGTGTGTGTGTGTGTACAGTAGTTTTGGTGGGGGGATGGGCCGAGCGAGTGGGGGTTGATGCAGCAATGTACACTCGAGCACTAGAGAGGAAAGGGTGGGTCATCCTCATCCTATAGAAGACCACTGCAGTCCCAAGATCAGGCTTAGTAAAAAGGCTAAATATTGGGGATTTCATGACCATTTCAAAATATGCAGACTAAGTACACATTTAAAATTCTGGGTGAGTGTTTGTAGGATTGACCTTGGAACTTCTGTCATGTGTAAAGGCCAGGACACACCAGTCCGACTACCCGAAAATGGAGTTTGCCGATTCAGGCTGCTCCAGTCTTCCCGTCGCGGCCCAAAAAGTGCAAAGAACACACCAAGCCGACTGCTGACTTTCCGTACGCTCTGCGCTTGCGCGGGACGTAATGTCTCCATAACAGCAGGCGGCGCTAATCTGTATTGTGGCCCGAAGAAATACGGAAGCCGGAAATAATGGGAAAGCTCTCTAGGCCATAAACATAGATAGAAATACGTATTTATATTTAAGGACCATAAAGAGCACCATTTTTAGCAGAGAGTGTCGAGCATGGTGTCGGGCAGTCAACAAGGGTTGATACATGTACTCGCTGAACGAAACAAACAAACATATTAAAACGATGGCTAAATGTTGTTAGCTGTTTGCGCTACCCGCCTCACTTCCGGGCTTCACTGATTCGCTAGCCCTCCACAAATAGCTCCAAATGAAAGACAGTCGGCCGCCGATTGAACATGTTCAATCGGCTCAAAGAAGCTCGACGACATCTACGACGACCGATTTCACGTCACACACCAAACAGATTCGTGTCCCCGCCCCTTCCAGACTCTCCGACGGCGGTTATCGGGCCGGTGTGTCCGGGCCTTAAGATGAAAAGGGTTTTGACCCGATTTTATGAATGCTACTTCAAGTGGAGAGGTGCACGTAGGTAGCTGTGTGTGTGTGTGTGTGTGTGTGTGTGTGTGCGTGCGTGTGTGCGTGCGTGTGTGCGTGTGTGCGTTGTGTGTGTGTGTGTGTGTGTGTGTGTGTGTGTGTTTGTGTGTGTGACCTCTGATTGTGGATTAAAAGTCTATTTATTTTGTAAATGGAAATTGCAAATATACGGCATTCACAGAATGGAATTAAACAACCTGTATTGGACATGGTGTGTGTGTGTGTGTGTGTGGTGTTGCTCAGTAATTTTGTCCATATTTTGATACAATACAATTTGACCTTTGGCCCTAAATGCCAAACAAAATAGGACCAGCAATAAGCAGTAGAGTGGGTTTTATCTCAGGCATTAAGTTAAATTGATAGTGACGTACAGCATAGGTTAAGTTTGGGATTTAGGAAGGTTAATCCGATCCTACATCTGTGGTATTTCTCTGTCTATCCTGCGTTCCAATTCCCATACTTCCCTACTAAGTATGCCGGAAAAAGATTTAGGATGTCCCAATACATGCAGGTCAATTGTAGTATGCTGAAAATACATAAATGCCCCAACTAACTCCAATAGCATTTTGGAGTATTCTTGACATTTCTCGACATAATGTAAAAAAATCTTCCTTTTTTCTCTCTCTCCTGTGGCCTTAAAACTCTTCTGTACTTTAGTATGGGTGTAGTAAAAAGAAAAAGTATCCCTGCGTTCCAAATCACATAAACTATCTTTTTACTACACTACATACTAAAATACAGAAGAGTTTAAGGGTCACAGGAGAGAGAAAAAATCAGATAAGGAAGTTTTTTTTTCATTATGTCAAGATAAAGACGAATGCACCAAAATGCTATTGGAGTTAGTGGGGTAATTATGTATTTTCAGCATACTACAATTGACCTGCATGTATTGGGACATCCTAAATCTTTTTCTGGCATACTAAATAGTAGAGAAGTATGGGGATTGGAACGCAGGGTCTGTCTAAAGTGCTGCTGGTGTGGAAGTACAAGGGTGTCACACACACACACACACACACACACACACACACACACACACCACACACACTCCAAATGTTTCCTCTGTCGCCTTATGTGATTGGCTGACGGGATTTAGGTCAGGAGAAAGCTCAAGGCCAATTCATGGATTTCACGTCTGTATGGCCACGTGACATACTTTTCATCATCTGCCCGAGTTAGTAGCCTACAAGCACTTCTGTAGGAAGCCCCAAAATATGTGACCACTGCACAGTACACACTGTCCAAAACTACAACCAGGTCAACTGACTGTGTAGGGGCTAGAAAAGTTATCTGGATGGGTTTTTTTTGTGCACTTATTTCCATACTCAAAAGTTAAGCTTACTTGCTTTGCCGCTGTCTATTTGATGGTTTTCCTAATATGGATGCTAGCAGTTTTGAGTTTCCATTTTGTTATTGGCAAAACAATCACTTATACATGTGACGTTATTACACATTGCAGCCCGAATGGACACTTTTGATACCCAAATGTATAAAAGTGAGTTTAGGTCTGAAAAGAGTCTGAATTCTTCGGTTTTTCAAACATGCCTCAATTGTCCTCAATTTGGAATTTCTTTAAGTATGGTTTCCAAAATCCAACCTAACTTGTATCTAAAATGTAGGTTGAAATATATGCAGTGACACAGCAAAAAATCTAAAAAATCTCACTCAGCCAAGAGGAATTTCTCTCCTGTCGAAAAGGTTTCCTGCAAGTGTACTTGCTTGCTGGTTTTTTAATTCTTCATTAAAAAAACATTCATATGATATTGATTGATTGATTGATTGATTGTCTTTGCTTCGAACATTTAAGCAATAAAAAACAAAGTTAAAATAGTAGATGAATAAATAAAAAACAAAAAATTAAAAACAGACACACTATCTGCATGCTCCAAATATGAATTCAGTCATTTCAGACAAACAGAACCACACTTGTAGCAAAAATAAATAGAAAATCTCATCTCTAGAACAAAGTCTAATTTATTTTTCAGTTCAGCTAAGACTTGTTGTTATTTCATTATTCATTGTTGGCCCTTTTCATACCTATTTGTGAGATTACAGCTCTGCCTTCTCTCAGATATACACGCCTGGAGGCTAAGGAGCCACAGTATGTTCTTTTTGGAGTAAACAAAAACAAGCCCGCTGGATTTGGATACGGCAAAATGGTCTTGAATAGTAATCATTCTTCTCATATAGAGCTAGATGATTGGCATTAATGACTTACTCAATAGTTTAAAATAGAGAAAAATCAATAAAGAAAAAATATACTGAATTTCAATAGTTACTAGGGCTGCAACTAACGATTATTTTGATAATCGATTAATCTGCAGATTATTTTCTCGATTAATTGATTATTAATTGATTAGTGTTTTGGTCCGTAAAATGTCAGAAAATGGTGAAAAATGTTGATCAATTTTCCAAAGCCCATGTTGACGTCCTCAAATGTATTGTTATGTCCAAAACACACAGATATTTCAGTTTACTTTCATAATACGATGGCCCCCCCTGCCATAACTCCGCGCCCCAGTTTGAAAACCACTGATTCTGGATAACTGACAAAATCCTCCAATATGTCAAATGTTGTCAATGCAATTAGGCCTGTAGGTGTGGTTTTTTTCCCCCATTTTTGCAGTGTGTGCGTGTGTGTGTGTGTGTGTGTGTGTGTGTGTGTGTGTGTGTGTGTGTGCGAATAACCTGATATTCGTCTTTCATTAAACCTTGATAACTTTTGAATATAATTAGGTGTTAAAGCCTTGAAGCATAAAATAATGGTCATCTTTTTTTTTTCTATAATTTTTCAATTTGCACCTCCATCCCCCCTCTGCTTTTTATTGTATCTGGAGGCTTATCACTTTAGTACTAGCAGCTCAACAATGGCCTAATTCCTTCACCATAATTCATTGTTGTAATGCTCCCTTTAAAACGAAACTCACCTTTTTGCAAAACTAAGCACTTCTGTTCTGTGTTATTTCTACATTCAAAAGTGTATACATATGTTACCAGTAGCTAAGTATAGGGCAGTCAATACAGTTAGGTCTTGGTGTTTTTAATGCAGTTTTTTTGCATTTTAATTTGTGGCTGCCATTCACTTTTTTTTATGAACTCATTTATTTTGAAGCGCTTGCATAACGTGAATATACATGCTATCAATATTTTATTCATTGCACATGAAGTAACTATGCACATCTTAATTTAAGTTGCAAAAGGTCCCAAAATGCATATTCTTATTGCGCAATTACATTCTTTACTCTTTTTCATCAGCCACTACTAATACACCCCACTTTGCTCTTACTAGGAATATAAGAGGGACATTATAATACCGCCTCAAATTCATTCACAGTGACACATTTTATAAATATTTTATTCATTGCACATGCAGTATTATCACCGCACATCAAAATTTAAGTTGCAAAAGGTCCCAAAAAATGCTGTGTGGTTATTACATAAAGACATTCTACTACACTACACTATATGCTCTTACTAGGAATACTATAGGGACATTCTAATATCTCCTCAAATATTCATATTCTTTTTGCTCAGTGAGTGACACATTTTCAAAACGCCCCTAAACTGAATTCCTGAAGAGTAGTTTGATGTCGTCATGGGCCCTGCTCTGTCAAACGAAAGTGGAATGACCTACTTCTCCCCCCCTGCCCTGCCCCCCCCCCCCCCTCTCATGCCTCTGAAAATATTTTCCGAAATAGGATTGGATGGCTGCAGATGAAGTCCTGTGCACTAACCCAGAAACACACTGCTGCAGCTATAGGCAAAGGCTGTGTGTGTGTGTGTGTGTTCACCATTTGCCCCTCCCATACCCTCTCTCTTTCTCTTTTTATCTCTCTCTCTCCCTCTGTCTCTTTCTCTCTGTCTCTCTCTCCCTCTCTCCCTCTCTCCGACTCTCTCTCTCTCCCATGCCCTCTCTCTCTCCCCCTCTCCCTCTCTCTCTCTCTCTCTTCTGTCTCTCTCTCTCTCTCTGACTCTCTCTCCGTCTCCCTCTCTCTCTCTGTGTTTGGCTGTTGAAAAGTGGGTGGGTATTTGTACGGAAGCAGGGAGAAGGTTTTTTAGCAGATGACAGCTTTTTTGTAGTGAATTCTTTAGTGCGTTTTAGGAAGGGAGTGCATCATGGTAAGGGCTGACCATTTTATCTCTTTTTTACTAGACAAACTGTAAATAGTCCTTTTACTATAGTATATATGTGTACTTTCACGACCAATTGAACACATTTTGCTAATATAACTATGCTACTAACAATATCCATTTCTAAACAGCCCTTACTATATTTTTAATGCTATTTTTACATGCGTTTCTCACCGTTTTTTAACAATAATCTGTTGTATTTTTTTAGACTTTTTTTGTTCCGAAGTGCTTTCCAGGGTTTTGTAATAGTACCAGTGCACCATCTCTCACTATCACTATCTCATTCAAGATTTCAGTTTGAGTAGACAGCTGTTACCTCTGACCTCTTTAGCGCTTGACTTAATGCATGCAGTGGTTTAGGGATTGGGTTATTCTGACCCGCGGTGGTTAACATACATCACATATTGGGTGAACGCACTTTTGTTGTTTTGTTAAGTGAAAAAACCTCGGCAGCATAACGCACATCATATTTCAAACAGCTGGGTCCGGGGGGGGGGGGAACCACACTCTACATCAGTAATGCATAGGATATATTTCTCCTATGAGCTTGTATAGGCATAATGCAAATAAGTATTAGTAACCAGTGCTTTATGTTAAGTTGTTCAACTGCAAACTGCCATTTATTTGATTGGGAATATTTTCGTTTTGTTTGGAATTAGAACTATAGGATATTTGGTCATCCTCTCCGACCCTAGCTGTCTTGTTTCTTTTTAATGTTACATACAACATATACACACAGTCGCTCCCAACTCTGTAGGTGCTTCAGTTGCCTGGCAACAAGGGGGGGGATGTACTATATAGTCTAGTGCATGTATTGACTGTTGAAGTAAAGAAACATGCGGTGAAAGCTTATATATGGTTTTTAACAGGAGCCTCTATGTTTGCCTGCTGCCTGCCTGCCAGGGGTTTGTCAAGATGAAACAAACAGGCAAAGACAGCAAGCCTTGGTGATCACGTGCAATACACACCAGGCTTTAACCTTTTTAGTTTTGCTAACAAGTAGGCTTATATTAATTTGGGCCCTTGGGCAGATGCTGTGTATATGCTTGTCTTAAAGAGTCATTCATTTTGAGTCTGATGTTGGTTTGAGCACCAAGCCTTGTTTGGCGGGTAAATCTTTGACATATCAAATTGTATATATTCAGTTTGCTATTTTTACGCTACTATTGACATTTAATCATATTTATTGATTTGTGTGTTTCTTTTCTCTCCAGGTTTTGAGAGCATTCTAGAAGGTCTGTTCACTCCGGAGCTGGTAGAAGACCTGCAACTATTTAAGGGTAAGAATCTCTCACCATTTTTATTGATCTTAATAGATAGATGGGGGGCTGTGGCGACGTGGATAGGGTGGTGGACCCGCAACTACAGGGTCGGTGGTTCGATCCCCCGTCTCCCCGCCACATGTCCAAGTGTCCCTGAGCAAGACACTGAACCCTAAATGTCTCCTGATAGTTAGCCAGCACCCTGCGTGGTAGCTGCTGCTGCTTCGGTGTATGAATGTGTGTGAATGCCCCAGTTGTAAGTTCGCTTTGGATAAAAGTGTCTGCTAAAATGACATGTAATGTAATGTTATGTAATGTAGATAAGATGATTGTAAGTTGTAACTACACAAACTGACCGAACTTCCATCTACTGTATGAATGACTGCCATGACTGATAATTTTGTGGTTAGAACATAATCTGTAATCTAGCCATGTAAGACAATGCTTCCCCATTGTACCATGTGGTACCCCTCTACATTCACTCACACAGACAGAGAAGAGAAGACGCCTTTTTGGTGTGTTGCTACCAAGTTGGTGTTTTGGATGTCATGGGGCCAGTGTCAAAGTCTACAGTGTCCTACAGACATTTTTAACAATGCGTGATCTTAGTGGGACAATACTAGGCTTTATTTGGGGTTTCAGTGCATTTGCATTGAGAGGACTGTACAACTCTTAGACTAGACTTTTTAACATAGTAGTTGGGGATAGAGGATGCTGAATAATCTACTTATGATTTATTTTTCAAACATTAAAACGAACCCAAGTGATTGATTATGGCCCACTCATTCATTTCATTCATACATTTCATTGAGAGAAACATGTATGATGCATGATCCCACAGGCATTGGGACAGTATGGTTGTTGTGTCAGTGATGATGCAGAAAGAGACTGCACATTAAGACAAAATGTACTACAGTATATACAGGCCAGTCAAGCATTGGAAGAACTTTTATTATTTCTATGATTTTATTGTTTTATTTTTCAATTTGGTTTGAAATACCGATTGGTTAGACAAGGCAAGGCAAGTTTATTTTTTTATTTAACCAGGTTAGTCCATTGAGATTAAATCTCTTTTTCAAGAGGACCTGGCAAGTGGACAGTGAACACAGTTACACATAAAACACAATACAAAATACAAGTTCGATATTAGGTACAGTGTACAACATAAAAATAAGATTCTTAACTAAAAACAAGTTTATTTATATAGCACAATTCAGACAAAATTCAGGTCATTCAAGTGCTTCACAGGGTCATGACATACATCAGCATAGAATACACATTAGAAAAGTGTATAGAATAGAAATAATTGTAAAAATTTATAATTTGTCATTTTGTAGCACAACTCTTTTTCATTTCCTGTCACCTGCTCTTGTGCCCCAGACTGTGAGCCCACGGCAGTGTCTGATTGGTCCTTTGATGAAAACTGTCTGTTCTGCTGTTTCAGACGAGACAAAGTAAAGGTAAGACGTCACCTTCACTCGTTTATTTCTTTATTATTTTTCGGTGGTGTCTGTCTTTCAAGAATCTGGTGTGGTAAAAAAGTAGCCCTCTTTCAAAAATGTGTGAATTTTTTATGCTTTTTTCTTTTTAATTTCTTAACTTTTTGTGATGTCTTGACACATTTCATTATGTTTTGTGGGGAAAAAAGTAGCCCTCTTACAATTTTATTTTTTTTTATTTTTCATGCTTTCAAACTGTGGAGAATGAGCAAGGGGTGATGTCATGAAGATCACAATTAATATTTGAAATGTACTTCAGTGCCTCTGGACTTTAAACGAGAGAAGTGGATTAAATGATGGATGGATGGGTGACTATTGGGAGTGTGTTAAGTGTGTCAATGCTTTCTAAGACATTTGGGTTTTCCTCGCAGACCTGAGTTGTTGTCTATTATCTATCTTCTTATCTACGAGAAATCCATTGAGCGAATACAAACATATTCCCATGTTAATGTTGACTATATACAGGCGCATCTCAAAAAAACATAGAATATCGGGGCGCTCCGGTGGTGTAGTGGATAGAGCGCGTACCATATGGCTCCGGCCTTCGTTGCAGTGGTCGCGGGTTCAATCCAGACCCGTGGACCTTTACTGCAGGTCATCCCCCCTCTCTCTCTCTGTCTCCCCATTTCAACTCTGTACTATCTAATAAAGCTTGAAAATGCCAAAAATATTTATAAAAAACCTTGGATATCAATGAAAAGTTCCCTCTATTTCTGTAATTTAAATCAAAACGTAAAACATTACATATACCGTATTCTAAATTCATTAAACATTAAGTCGTTCCATGATATTTTTTATATAAATTTTTTTTAATGCGCCTGTATGTGTTCTGTTTAACTCTGTAGAACACTGACTTAGAGTGTTGTCTTGTTCTCTCCCTCTCCCCTTTCCCCCCAGGAGGTCATTCACCTCCTACCAGGCCATTGCTTAAATGAGACATTGTTTCATTAGCAATTTTTGCCTGTTTAAATAAAGGATGATGATGATGATGAGCTTAACAGTTTTTTTCATTTGACAGGAACACTTAATCGGCTTAAGCAGCGACGGCCTTGAAGATACAAAATCAGTCCTGGTTAAAGACCAGAGCGCCATCAGCAGACTAGAGAAACAAGCGGAGGAGTTCCTCCATGCAGTGCTCAGCAGGAAAGGTAAGTCTGTCTTCCTTTTTTTTTAATATTCATTTATGAAATTGTTCCTTTTTACAAGATAAACATCACAACATAAACACACAAAGGAGGGGCGCCCTTAGTTCAGTTGGCAGGGCGTCCCCCCCCATTGGAGCCTCGGCCAGCTTCGGGACCTCTCTGCCCCATTTTCAACTCTGTCTCTACACTATCAATAAAGCATAAAAAATGCCCAAAAAATATATTAAAAAAATAAATAGAAATAAACACACAAAGGTGAGTCCCTTTTCATTGTTATAACACGAATATGCTCAATATAAAAGAACCGGCCCGCAGACACAAATAGCTGAGTTTATATGTTCCCGAAGGGGCAATTAAAAGGCATGTAGAGTAGCATTAACACAAACATACAACTCGCGTATGACAAAGTTCAAGATTTAAAGAAAAAAGTTCTAGTGTCCCCATTAAAAAAAACTCATTAAAAACACAAGACAAAGTGCTGTATAGGGCTGTGTGTTGCTTTATACATAACAGTTTTCCCCCCTCCGTATTTCTTTCCCCCCTTGTCTTTATTTATTTATTTTTTATTAAGTGATGCAGTACATGACAACACAGTTAGAAACATTACAAAAAAACACACATTTCTTTCTTCCCCCTTCTCCCAGATGTGCCAAATTTCTCGGACCCCAACATTCCAATAGTGGCTCGCGAGATCCTCCAGAGAATGATCCGACAGTTTGCTGCCGAATATACCTCAAAGACCAGCGGCTCCGCTCAGGACCCCCAGCCCTGCTCCGACCGAAGCCTGCCCACGACCCCCTCACCGTCGGGGGCCAAACCTCCCTCCAGCAGCCCCCCTGGAACCCCGGCTGGTCCAACTACACACAGCCAGGCTGGGACCCCCAAACACAGCCAGGCAGGGACCCCCGCCGCTCACAGCCTGAACCCCGTCCTCAGCAAGCTTCTCATGGCAGACCAGGATGCTCCTCTTGACCTTACCATCAAGAAGCCCCCGCCTCTGCCCAGTGACCAAGGTACTGTGAACTCAGGTTGGCTGCTAATATTTTATTTTATTTTATTTAACCTTTATTTCACCAGGAAGGTCCCATTGAGTTACAGTAACTCTTCCACTGGAGTCCTGGCCAAGACAGGCAGCAGAAAAGAAGTTGCAGAATTTGCACAAGGCCACACACACATATCAAACAAAGTACCCACATTGACACTATAATGCTAAAATACACTTCTTAACAGGCTATATAGAAACAAGCTAATACATAGAGCTTTATGGAATATGAAATATGGTTATACTGTATCCTGGGGCGTTTTTAAAAAAATATATGGTAAATGATAAATGGACTTGACTTGCATTGCGCTTTTTAGCCGATTTACTCAGCCCCAAAGCGCTTTACAATTCTTACCACATTCACCCATTCACACACACACTCATACACCATGGCAGTATATATCCTTTCTTAGTATTATTATAGTATTTATTTTAATTACCTTTATGATAAATCTGCTGCGTAATGTATAATATAATAAAAGCCTTTTAAAGATGGATTCAGCGATTCTAGAGAACGCTTGTTGTCAAAATCACTTTTGGTCAACACCAGTGAATATTTCCCCACTATCTGCTACCTGTCCGTACTGTGTGTGGGCTTAAAACAAGCTAGTGTTAATACACAGCTAGTTGGTCCCCCCAAAATGAGGTCCCCTTCATTTTGTATAGCAACTTAAATAGAAGTATGCAGCTTAAGATACTTCACAGGTAAATGACATGCAGTGATCTTGCTTGGTTTCATTTGGATCGTAGGTTGTATTGAGTTACATCGTGATGTGTTCAAGTGCTGTTCAGTAAAAATGAGTATTTAAATTTTTTCTGCTTTTATTTTTCTGTTTTTTTTTTTTTTCAAACAGATGGCGTTCTTGACCTGTCAATCAAAAAGAGTCGCAGTCTGTCTGCCCGGAGCCCCTGTCTGTCTCCTGCCCCAGCCGCGCTCAAAGGGTAAGAAACTTTCATTTAATTCACCTCTCTACTTTCCAGTCCTTAAGCAGTCATTTGTTTGATTATACAGCTCCGGAAAAAAATTAAGAGAACAGTCTGTATTTTTCTTAAATCTTCATCTCTACATAACTTATTGAAAATGCTCTTAATGACCAAAAATGTATTTGAATTTGGTAGAAATGTTGTCAGTAGTTTATATTATAAAACCAAAATGTTCATTCTACTCAAACATATGCCTATAAATAGTAGAACGAGAGACACTGAACATTTGGAGTGGTCTCTTAATTTTTTCCAGAGCTCTATATTACATTGTTGTTTAGGATGACCACAACAAAAATATGGAGTGCATTTTTTAAAAAGTTTAATTTTCATATACATTTTATTTCTCTTTGCCTCTTCACTCTAAATTCCTTAAGCAGTAATCTTTTTCTTAAAGATATATTACATTATTTTTTAAGATGACCCCAAAATAAATAAGGAATACATTTGTCGTTTCTTTTTTTTTTTAAACCAATGTGGTATGGGTATAACGTGTAGTGGCATCAAAGCACGGGCATTAGCAGAGACCCTGAAATTTGAGCCCTGAAACTGAGACCAGATCACTCACCACTAAGTTGGTGGCGTGATGAAAATGAACAGCAACAAACATGGTTGTGCTAAAAGAAATGTTTTGCCAAAAAACATGTAACTGCAACAAAGAAATCTTGCTTCTGATGCTTGATTTTTTATATTTCTGAGATAGTGAATGAACATGCAGACTGGAAGTTAATGTATTTCTTGGTCTGAGAGGTAACTGGTACTTTCAGCTAAGCACCGACTTGGCAGCAACTTGCTTGTCTGTGAGCTAATGTGGCTCTAAAGGATACTGTCAGCTCGGCCTAATTTTTGGGTTTCTGGCAAGTCGCCATTAGGCCTTATTATTATTATTATGATGATGATGATGATAGTGCTGCTGATGATTCATTACAGAGCTTGCTGATAGGCTTGCATCTTGTAACAGCCCTTGTCAAAAACCACTTTCATAGATTCCATGAAACCATGTATAGCTGCTTCTTGAAAACATGGAGGCTAATACAAATGCTGTAGAATTATAGCCTACCTTTTTTTATGTATCCTTAGCAACTCGAGATATTCTCAGTGATGAACTATTGTAGGAGTAAGGGTGTTCAAATGAATTATTTTACAATTTCATACCATGTGCCCTCACCCAAGGAAAGTTTTCATTTGTTTTTAATTTCAAAATATGCATTGCCTGTACGTTTTCCTACTGTTGGTAAAATGAGTAGCTCTCATATCCTACATGCTTCCTAATACATGAGGCCAACTTTATCTGTAGAGGATAGTCACATATACCAATTATTTTTTTTAACATAAATTGCCTTTTATAACAAATGCATCCACATGAGAGGGCTGTATATCCCATTTTTTTATTATTTTCTTTCTCTGCCGTTTTTTTTTCATTTGATTCCTAATTGAACCGGGCACTTATCGTTTTATCTAAATAGGATTCATTATTTTCTTTTGTTCTGTTTTGTTCTATCCCTTATAGCGAGTCCTCCTGATACCCATGTTCACTCATCTGGACGTGTATTTGCCTAATTACATATTTTTGATTTGGATTAATTAAGCACTAGTGGGTTTTGCATTCTCCTCGTCTGTTGCTTGTAGAGCTGATTGGAACCAAAAATCCTAATCATTGCTAGCAGAATAAAGCTGCCTCTGATTCATTTGATTAAACAAAATATTTTACCATACTTTAAGGATAATAAACAGCATGCACACTGTCCTAATTATGTTAAAAATGGCCAGTATTTATTTGAAAATCATCTATATTTTTGTTTTTAAGGAGTAGTAACTTCATAAATGTAGCTATTTCGATTCTAAAAAGGAATAGTCTGCACATTTTTTTTGTTTAAAGATACAGAGATATTAGCTTGTATTGAGGCCATTTCACCAAGCCCAAGCAATGTATATACAATTACAGCCTTTTATATCACAGACTCTATCCATTTTTTAAGTTTATAATTTTTCTAAATACATTTTTATCAGGTGAATTGTGCAAATATTTTTCCTTTACGCTCTTGTTAGTCAGCTAGGTTTTGAGTTTTACACACACACACACACACACACACACACACACACACACACACACACACACACACACAACACACACACACACACACACCCTTTCATTGCTGTGCTTGTGGTAACGTCACACTCACACAAAATGTCAAGAGCCTTATTTGCATTAGTCATTTTGTATGGCATAGTTCATGTGCCCTGCTTAACAGCTACAACGCAAAACTGCCTTACAGCGATGACAAACTCTCTCTCCTTCTGGGCTAAGCTGTCTGAGCACCAGTGAGACCTTTTAAGTACTCTATTAAGTGCCCTTTTCTTTGCTTTTACCTTCATCTTTTCGTTGCCATTTCCTTGTTTTTTTGTTCCTTATTTCTTCTGTTGATTTTGTAAACAACCGTCACGCCAAGCAAATAAAACGTTGTCACACTTGAGTTTTATTTTTTGTTTGTTCTTAAAAATCTAACACGCTACAACACGGTCAGTTATTCAGTTACTTTTTTTAAAGCCCCTGTAAACAAAAATTCAAACTACTATGACATTTGAGGAGTTAGTTGCATGATAGTAAAGCATCTGAAAAGAGTCGGGCATATTTATCAATCACAATTAAAGATATTGTCATTTTAAGTTTGATGATCTTTACAGAAATTTGGTTAAGATGAGGTGGGACTTTGCTCTGGTTCTTATGACACAATAAGTATTTTGAACTAATCAGGGCAGTTCTCTGCGTGAACGTTCTATAAAAACAATAGCCTCGTTTGAGTAGGAGCTGTCTGGCTCAGACCCGCGCGTCTTGCTGAGCGCACAGCATTTTTGCTATTGACTGTTGCCAAGAAGACTGTTAGATACGGCCACGCCCACACAGTCCTGTCAAACGGGTCGAGACAGTAACTTTCTTTTTTTTTTTTAAACAAAGTTTTATAATATTTATGAACATTTATTTTCAATCAGTTTTGTTGTAAAGGCTTATCAAGACACCCAACTCTGATATCATTTCTATTTTTTTTTTTTTTTTTTTTTTTTTACAATTTTAGACCAAATATCCAAAGGCTTTAAAATACATTGATGTTACCAAGGAAAAGGTAATTTTATATAACACAGGACTGGCCCACATCCTCCCCCCTCCCCAACCCATCCTCCTCCTCCTCCTCCTTTTAGAAAAGAGAGACAGACAAAAAAATAGCCACTGTGCAAGCTCTGCTTACACCCAATTTCCTTCCATCCAATCAGGCGATCGTTGAGAGCGGACGGACAAGTGGGGCTGTTTATGCGGAGCCTGCAGGATGGGGGGCCGAGAGGGGACCGTTATAAGCCTTCTTCCACCTCGTCTCTCGCTTACTCGCTCCACATCAAAGAGGAGCCCGATGATTTGGAGAGCGACCCCGAGTCCCCTCTCGACCGATCCCACCTCAGCAGCTCCGCGGGGCGGCCGCCGACCTTTTCACTTACGGATCTAAATCGCATTTCGGGGCTTTGCTCAAACTCAAAACAAACAGCAGCAACATTGAGGCCAGTGAGCACCTCAAAGACATTCCCAGGCTGTTGGAAGCCGCTGGACTTTTGACCAAATCCCTCGCCTACGAGAGAGAGGAGCGCAGCAGCAGCCTCCTCTCTCTCTCACGCTCGCCGTCTTTCGACCTCAAGATTCCCCAGGTGCGGAATTTCGCCGTGAACGGAACGGAACCGTCTTGGGATTCCGTTTCCGCTGAGTATTCCACCGGTTCGCTGCTTTGTGAGAGCTTGGGTCTGGGCAAGGCGCTGCGGTCCTTCTTGCCCAGGCAGCAGCTCCAGAAGAAGGGCAGCGGCGGGTTCAGCAGCTCGGGTCGGAGAAGGACTATTGGCCTTACGCCGTCGCCCGCCGCCGACACCGAGCGCCAAGCCGCCTCGGGGGGAAGCTATGCCCTCGACGCGGAGTCCGACCTCGCGAACAAACAGCCGAGAAAGAAACGCGGGCGCTACCGGCAGTACAACATGGAGCTCCTGGAAGAGGCCATCGGCATGGTGATGGGCGGCAAGCTGAGCACGTCTAAAGCCCAAACGGTGTACGGCATTCCACACAGCACCCTGGAGTACAAAGTGAAAGAGCGACTGGGCACCTTGAAACACCCGCCCAAAAAGAAGCTCAAGCTGCTGGGACAGGACGGGGGTGTTGTTGTGCCCCTGTCCCCCGAGAGGAGAGAGATACAGACGTCCCAGTGCATTGGTCCCGAGAGGAATATGTTCATCTGAAGAGAATGATGGGACTGATTTCACTCTCGCCAAATGAGAGACACAACTAGAGTACTATTAATGATGTACTTTTTATAAACCAGACAGAGTTTGCATTTGCCAAACAGTGGTAGACGCTGACTTGTTATCCCATTTAAAACCTAATAGTTATAACACGTAATCAAATATACATCTTTATTATTAACTTATTGGAAATTCTACTCATTAGCGTGCGTGTGCGTGTGTGCGTGTGTGTGTGTGTGTGTGTATGGCCATCTATTTGGAACACTCCCTAGACTAGACCCTGCCCTACATGTATTGCGTGGAAGGCATACGTAAGACACTATAGTGCGTTGTTGATTAATTTAGTTTTATTTATATAGGTGAGCCTTTAAAAAAAACTATTCCTGGCTCTGTGAATGTGTTCTTTACACACTCACATATTGAATCAAGTCTAAGGCAGTGGCGCCCCTCAGTGACTTTTCTCGGTACTGTTCACAGCACTTATATGTTTGAAGTTCTCTGTGTGTGTGTGTGTGTGTGTGTGTGTGAAGTTATAAATGTGTGTGTGTGTGTGTGAAGTTAGCAGTGTGTGTGTGTGTGTGTGTGTGTGTGTGTGTGAGAGAGCATCAATTATTCTATAGAGTTTATGGATGACGGTTAAAGTGTCGTCACTGTTTCGCAAATGCACTCTTGTCTAAATTGGACACTGGAGATGTTTAGACTAAATACAATATGTCTAAACAATACTATATTTAAAGATTTTTTTTTAAATAACAAACATTATTATCCAAAATATTTATATAATATAAAAATATTCTAGTTGGTTGGAGTAGCATGGGTTGTCCAGAATTTCACTTTTCCTGTTTTGATTTAAAAACCAAGCTTACCTTCTCAAGCATGACAGGTTTTCAAATGGTTAGATTTTTATTTTTATTTATTTATTATATTATATTTCTTCATAGCTTTTCCACTCCACTCAGGATCAATTCAAGATTGCGACGCCGTACTTGTCAGTCAATATACAAATATGTCTTATCAGATAATGGATTTACTGAACACACACAAATATACCTCAACTACAGTTATATGCTTAACAAAAACCATTGCCTCGTATAAGTTGCCTCGAACAGGGAGGGTTAGCGTACCCACGTTTGATGGTAACATTTCAGGATATCTTACTGACAAGTGTGTGTGTCCTACTCCTCAGATGTCGCTCACACTCTACCTTAACTAGTTATATCAGTAGCATTTCTGTGCCAGTGTCAGCCTTCAAGAGCATATACTCCATGTGACTTAGGGCTCTATAGATTTCAGGAATTAACTCTGGGATGCCTTTCTCTTAACACAAGAGAAAGGCACACTTTTTATTTTGATCATCAAAATAATGCAAAGTACATAGTATTTCAATATAGCATTTACACACACACACAGACAAGACACACCACACAGAACACACACACACACACACACACACACACACACACACACACACCACACACACACACACACACCACACACACACACACGTGCACTCGCTAAACTCTTGGTATCAGAGAAAAACCAAACTCTCTAAAATACATTCAGGTATTTAAAAAAAAATGTTTTTAGATTCAGGTAAACAAAGAAAACAAAATCAGTCCTGTGTTAATGTGAGTCTTTATAAAGTCTAGGTGCATTATCTGCATTTTTTTTAGAAACTTTTAGCTAATTAATTCATTCTCTTTAGAATAAAATGAACTTTTATCAAGCAATATTGGTAGACAGAGCGTATATACTGGCTGTCTGCCTAGCTTGCTATAATTTGCTAGCTAGCCAAGTTTACTAACGACCACACCTCATTCCACAGTCCGTGCCCATATATATTTATCAAGTTACCAAGGCAAAAATTCACTGAAAAAAAAAAAAATATATATATAAGTATAATCCCTGTGCAGAGGAAAAGTTCAAATTAATGTCCTGGCTATCATGTTCATACTTGACAAACTTATTGTGCAGTTAGTTAAAGGCCAGTAGAATGCAGTTGATTGCTGCATTAAAACTAAACTTTATAGATTAGTTATATTTTAATTGAAAAAGAAAATCCACCTGTCTTTAAGCCAAACATGCCAGCTGTTGGGTGGACACTGTTGTCTAATCTCACAATATCCGAAAATATTTTGTGTGAAGTGGCTATACAAAGCTCAGGCTGATGCCATTTCCCTGCTATAGAAGATTAGACTGTGGCACTGTTACCTAAAGTAACAGTAAGTAAGCTGGGGTATATGATTTCTGATTGGTCAAAGTTAACATGAGCTGTACACTTTGACCAATCAGAGCGAGCTCCGATTCTCTGTTCTTATTGGCTGTTGGGACTGTCCATTTACTTTGGCACGACTTTGTTGGTGTAGAGAGCGTGTCAGGGAGGGACCATAGGGGAGGGACCAAAGAGAACAAGTGGAGCGGTTTGAGGTATTTGAATTCGAATCTCTATCCCAACTGCCATTTTCTCCCCAAATCCTCCACCCCAGCTTTAAAGTAAATGCCATTTAATGCAATTTTCATTGGATTTTTGCCTGGTCTACTCAACATAGGGTCTCATCCATTATTACGCCCATTCAAACATCTCATTGTGCATTATCACTTAAACCTCAGGAATCATTCCTTGTTCTAGAACATGGAATCATGACCCATAAACCGTTTGTCAGGTTGATATTCACACGGATCTACCAAATCTGGGTAACATTTTTTTTTTTTTGCAAATCTTGCCGCCTTTCTAGATGTACACAAATATTGCTTAGGTGAAATTAGATGTTTTGTTTAAAGAAATGCTACCTGAACTGCAACATTTAAACAGACTTTTAAGTTATTTGTCATATACTGTATCTGTATGACATGACATTGCAAAGGTTGTAAAAATGTTTAAGGGAGATTTGTTTCAGCAGTAAAATATACTTCAGAGCCTTGCACATGTTAAGAACACTGGAACATAAATAACTAGTTTAACTTTACTAACTCGTTTTCATTAGTTGATAATATTTATTATATATGGTTTGCATTTCTTCTCACTTTAAAGGTTAAAATCTTAATTATTTGTAAATTATTAACCCTTTCTAGATTTTATATAATTCTAAGTAAGTTTGCTCCAGTTTAAAAACTAAAACTAAGCAGTTGCTTCAAGTACATAATGTAAGAGTAATTGAAATCTAGTCACCGATTCACTGTAACTAATTCAATTCTTGCATTGACAATCATCCCACATTACTCTAAAGTCAGTCTTTATTCTCATGTTTAGTTATAACTTAGTTAGTTTAACTTATAAAGAAATACAAGTGCTTTGGGTTTATTGACGGGTAAAACATGGTTTTGCTCTCATCGCCTATTGTAGCACATGTAATGGTCGACTACCTCATCTAGGAAAACCAATATCACAAGTCTACTGTTCTCATAGCTGATTCATGTAGCAACTTCTCATGTACAAAACACGCAGATTACTATGAAACTATTTGAGTTAAGGTGAATAGCTTACGATAAGAACTCTCACAGTTCAAACACATGTAAATATTTTATTGTATTATTGTAGTTAATTCCAACTTGATCTATTTAATATATTGTTTGTCGAAATTATTAATTTTTTTTCGGGTAGTAGTGGGTCACAATGTTGTTTTGAGCAGTTGTGACATAAGCATTTTTGAAGAACTCTTGCTTTCAAGAAAACTTTGTTTTTAAAATTGAAGGAAGAGTTCTCACCTCCATTGTCATACCTACTGAAACTGGTTATGTGATTTGGAGTTGTTTTTGTTAATGCAGTATTTATTAATCAATATTTATTAATTAATGATTTTATCAGCACTTAAGTAACCATGAATGTAAATTGCTTTAATTGAACAAATGATTATTAACTTAAGTGTTTGTAGACACATGTAGATGACGCTTAAAATGTATATTTAACAGTCTTACATTGATAGATGTGAAGGGGTAATATTTAAGATTGTCCCGTTTTATTCTCACACAAGTTGGGTATATTTTCCTTGGTAAATATACGATGGACAGACATCTTTACCCAACTATAACGGTGTGGATCTTCAAATGACAAGCTGTCCATAAAATAAATGTACAGATTTTATTATATTTGATTTTAGCATTTACAATGTATAAAGGAATGACAGTCACTCACTGGGTATATTTTGCATGATCGAACTGAATCATTTGTGTCGGTGGGAAAAATTGGTTGTATAATATGGTGAAGTTAATCTTTGAGGATGTTTTAATGAAACTACTGGAGTAGTGTTGGTGTGTTTACCGTCAAGTCAACTGTGAACTGAAAATATCTCTAAAACCAGTTAAAAAAAAATGTGGTTAATGGTTCACTGAAGATGTACTGTATGTTGAAAATTCCTCTTATCCCTAATGTACAGTTTATGGACATTGTGGAACACTTAAAGGCCTACTTCACCAGTGGGAAAATGAAGGTGTATTGAACCCTGAGATCCTATGTAGTATAAATGTGCAAACATTTTAGAAATCGGTTCATCCTAGCCTAGAGAAAAGGCAGAAAGAGTGTTTTATGGGACATATATTGGATCTCAGAGTTCAATACACCTTCATATTCCCACTGGTGAAGTAGGCCTTTAACACGTGTGTTTGTGGGCTTGTGAAATATTGCGTAACTGTCTTGAGTTGTAATTTTGATTTGCTTCTGGTTGTTGAATTGGTTATTTTATTACTCAGGAAGAAAAAAAGGCATTTACTTTCCGTCAGTTCCAGACTGCATATAGACACATAGAGAGAAACCCTCAGGGATCAGTCACTAACCACTCGATGTTCAGGTACTTTACTTAACTCCTAAGACCTTTGATGTTCAGGTACTTTACTTAACTCCTAAGACCTTTGCCAACAGGGATGTGAAGTTAATTCGCTTAGGAATAACATGGGTCAGGTTCCTGTTGTGGCAAATCTTATTTTTTTAATATCTAAATTTTATTTTTCTGAGCTCAAAAAGTTACATTTGAGATATTTTTTGGCATGCTGTACAAATCATTTTGTTTGGAGCCAAAAAAAAACTTATTACATCTTTTCATATTTTTTTTTTACTACACAATGAATGTCAATATTACCTCAGTGCAGGTATAATGTTGACCGATGGGTATTTAACTTCACAGTTCAGTGCCTCAAACAGCACATACTTAATCTTAAAAAAACAGCTCAATGTAACATCCTTAAACAGCATTTCAGAAAACATCAACAAAGCCTTTTTCACGACTCTCACCTCAAATGTTGTATTGTAACTGTTTTTATTTAAAACTGAAATTCGTGATGTTTTTTAATCACTCTGTTTTCAAAAAGTAGATGTACAAAAATTCCACGTTACCTGAACTTTCACTTATCACAACTTTACTGTCTCAAAATACAAATATTAGCAGCATGGATATCGGCAATGCAGTACCATGTATAGCTGTATAAACATGGTATTGGTTTGCAATTAACTATTTTCAACAACGTTGTCAACAGAGCGTCAGATTTTATTTTCAGACTACATGTTCATCTTTCAGTTGTCATAACCTCTTTCTCTGCAGTACATGTGGAAAACTATGTCTCTTCTTTTTCATTACACAACATAGCCTTGTGACCTGTCGCATCAGGAATCCAGATATGGTTTTATTTGTCTGTTGAATTTCTTGTCAAAAAATCACAGTGTAGCTTACAAAAAATAATGATTTATTACAAAGAAATGAACTTTTCAGAACTATGAGATACATTTTATTTTTGGCGTAATGTGATGGTATAAATACTCCAAAGGTGTCAGATCATAGTCAACCTACCTCACTGACAAAACTTATCCAAAAATACAAAAGCCAGCCCCCCCCAGTTGACTGATTATGTAGACTTGTATTGACACAAATACCCCACAGGTATAAGAACAACTAATCTTGAATATGTTAAGTCACTCTTGATTTTTCTTTTACCTGTAAATTTGTCTGAAGTTTTTTAGCACTTATTTTTAAATGTCACCCTTTGCACTAGCTATTAAGTACATGCAAATTTGACAAAAATGATGTACTCTTTATCTCCCCCAAATGTATTTGCTCTTAAAAGTGATAAACGTGTTTTAATCAAAGTGGGCCACCCGTACTAAATGTCTTGTGCATGTGTGAAATTTTCTTAATGTACACTGTAACAAATAGCACCACGGTGCAAAGAAAACTTTAATGGCTGTAACAATGTAATTGTTCAAGTTCACTGGATGAAAGTTTCACTTTTAGAATCACCTATTCTTCTAATAAATATGCAATGATAAACATTCTAATATATTTGTGAATTATTCTACACAAACATTCAGCTACACAATTTCATAACAAGTGTATTGGGTAGATGTAGAGATGAAGGAACATTTTACTTATATGTTGTAATCACATATTAATCAATTGTATGAACCAATGTTGCTTCTTCCGGATGTGCATTTATATTTATTATTTTCTTTTTTTCTCCTCAGTGAGTCTTCAGACTTGGCTGTTACGAGGGCAAAAGACCTGCAGTCCACCTCCACACTGGAACAGTTCATGGCCAAGCTCTGCCCCCACCACCAGAGACAGATCGTAGACGCCATAGGTTTCCTACAGACGGAGGTCAAAGCGCTCACATCTTCCAATACACAGCAAGACCCTAACTCTTCCACCGGTGACCATGGAACTGCCCGATCCAAAGCAAAATCCAGCGTCGTTACCCCTGAAAAGTCTGACCCTAGGCTTAAGTTTCCCAGTGAATCCACTTTCAAGTCAGAAGTCCAGGACATGTCGTGTTCCACGCCAAGCAGCTGTGCAGTTAAAAAAGTTCCAGAGAGTCCTGTGTCGATAGAAACATCGGTGACTGCTGGCCCTGGTTTGGATCTCCGGAGCCCTGGGTCTGCGAGTAACCCGTCTCTGCACAGTCCCGCCGCTCACCCAGTAGATGCTGAGAACAAGCATCACGGGGACCATGCGCCTCTCAAGATAAAAATCATGACCAGCAACGTTGCAGCTGGTAAGAAGTTGTCTTGTGTGCTCAACACCTCACTGTCATCTCTCTCTGACCCTTCGGAGGACAGAGAGGCCATGTCAAACTCACCCAGCAAAACAGAGACTCACAGTGCCAGACTTAGCTCCTCTGTGAAAAGGCACAATCAGCCTGCTCACACAAATCAAGCGAGGCAGAGAGGGACTCCCGGGCACGCCAAAGATCCACAAGCAAAACTGTTTTCAGTCCATGTGACCATTCCTTCCGACTCTCCGCGGACTGCCAGGAAGACCATCAGGGGATCCTCTGATCATCGGATCGGAGACTCTTCCTGTAGGGTAATGGCTGACCCTGATCTCGGCCACTGTGATATCGTGTTTATTGATAAACCAATCACCGAGTGTTTTAAGGAACAGCGGCACAAAATGGTTCCACGCCGGAATGCCAGAAAAAGCACCAGAGGTCATATGTATTCAGATGAAATCTGGGAGTTAAAAACTGTACGTACGTTGGCTGGTAGGGGCAACTGTCCCAATCCAATGCCAGAGCTGATCACATTGGTCACCCCAAAACAAATACTGTCAAAGCCTGAAGGTGTACCACCGCCTGTGGATATGCCTGTTGCGGTGGCATGCGGGGACACAGTGAATCAACCAATGGCTACAGAAGAGTCAAATGTCAGTATAATACCAGGAACAGGAGATATGGTGGAGATAGCAGCCAGTGAAGTGGACGTAGTTGTTGAAACTAGTCAGACAGATCAGTGTCACAACAAGGCGCAGTCCGTTTGTCCGTCTCCGATAAGGTCCCGACAGAGAACAAAGAAACAGATCTGGACACACATGTAGAACAGGATACAGTTGAAGATTCTAGAACTACAACTGAGATTCTAGAACTACAGTTGAAGATTCTAGAACTACAGTGAAGATTCTAGAACTACAGTTGAAGATTCTAGAACTACAGCTGAAGATTCTGGAACTACAGTTGAAGATTCTAAGAACTACAAACTGAAATTCTAGAACTACAGCTGAAGATTCAGAACTCAGTTGAAGATTCTAGAACACAGCTGAAGATTCTAGAACTACAGCTGAAGTATTCTAGAACTACAACTGAAGATTCTAGAACTACAGCTGAAGATTCTAGAACTACAGCTGAAGATTCTAAACTACAGCTGAAGATTCTAGAACTACAGTGAAGATTCTAGAACTACAGTTGTAAGATTCTAGAACTACAGTTGAAGATTCTAGAACTACAGCTGAAGATTCTGGAACTACAGCTGAAGATTCTAGAACTACAGCTGAAGATTCTAGAACTACAGTTGAAGATTCTGGAACTACAGTTGAAGATTCAGAGACGATGACAACAGGAAGTGAAGAGAGTGTGGGTCAGGCGCCATTGGAAGCAGAAAAGGACCAGGAGCTCAGCCGGAGCCTCAAGAGGACATACCTGAAAGTCCAGAGCAACTAATGGCAGAACCGATAGTAGAACCGATAGAGAATGATGCCACAGTAGTAGCTGAGACACAGCTTTCGTCAGACACGCTCGACAGTGAGCCTATTCCAGAACAGAATAGCTCTCCATCCCCAGTGAAAGAAGTTGAGGAAGAGGAAAATCATACGGAGGAAACTCCAGAAGAGCAACATCAAGGAGAGGAGCATCAAAAAGAGGAACATGAAGTAGAAGAACATCAAGAAAAGGGTAATCAAATTGAGGATAATCGAATTGAGGAAAATGAAATTGAGGAAAATCAAATTGAGAAAAATCAAATTGAGGAAAGTCAAAATGAGGAAGTACAAGATGAGCATCCTCAGGAACCTCTGCCAGAAATGCAGATAGACTGTGAAAACCTTGAAGTGACGGAAAAGTCCGACACCACAGGTCCAGCCGAGGAGGTAGTGGTAAAAGAACCAGAAGCTAAAACATCTGAAGTAGCAGACAGCGTTATGCCTGAAGATGAAAACGACACCGACTATGACGTGACCACAAAGTCACTTGACGCGCTCTTGAAGGAATTACCACCTTGGCGTAGAAAGAGAGGTACTGTCATTTTGCTGCCGAAGCGATTAAGACAAACGGAAACCACGGTAGTAGGATTTGTTAACGGTAGACCAATATCGGCCTCAGACAGAAGTTTGCGTCGTAGATCAAGTAACAGCGCCACGTCACCTGGTAAAGCCCCGTTCAAATCCAGGAAAAAGGCTTCTGTTGATTCAACTGTTGAAAACAAAAATGTGGAGAAAAATCTAGATCAAACGCAAATAAAATCAGTCGAGACAACTCCTGTGATCGTGAAAGTGGAGGAACCATCTTCTTCTGCCACCCCTCAAGCCTAGAATTTAAATCTCCCTTAAAAACCAAACAAACCCGAAACAAAAGAGGGTTCTGAAAGATCGGGATGGTTTGCCTGTCCCTCCGATCAAAGCACTGGGCCCAAACGTCAACTCAGATCAGCCGGCCAGATGCCAGCTGTAACGCCACCTCTTCAAATGTTGTCAGTTCTATTTCTTCTCCCAAACCAACTACTACACATGCTCTTCCAGCTACAGAGCACCAAATATCACCAACGGATACTTCTGCGCTTCCTGCTTCTTCTTCTCCAGTTGGTTGGACCCCTCTGCACAGTCCCAGCAGAACATAGTCCCAGAGACCTCTATGGAATTAAACATTGATCAAAATCAGTCGTTAGAGAAAACCTCTGAAGAAGTTGAAAAGAACACAATAGAAAGTGCATTGCTGGCCAAGCAGGAACTAAGGTCTACAAAGGCTGTAGCGGATGAGAGTAAGAATGAGACAAAGCAACCTAGCGGTGAGGTATCGAGTATGTTAGAAAGCCAGAGTCCAGTTAAGACTGAAGTGCAAACACAGGTTTTGCCGTTGAGAAGTAAGAGAGTTCTCCAGAAGGAGTTGGAAGCTAGTGAGTTTCTTTGCTGCAGAAGCCGAATTCAGCATCTTCTGAAGACGGGGCTGCAGGTGGATATGAAAGCTCCTCTGGTTCTTTGATATCAGACAAACGCAAAAGAATGCCATTAAGAAGTGAGAGCAGCAAGTCTGAAATGTCTGCTATTAACTCACCACCATCGAAGTTAGCTTTGAGATCACAAAGATTGGCTGGACCTTCTACCAGTGCCGGTACAGTAGCCGGTAGACCGATTGATGCAAGTTCCCCTGTCAGAATAAAGCAAGAAAGAGTAACTAAAGCTCAGGTGAGGTCCCCTCCAGCGTCTGTGTTACCCCACAACTCAGGCTTACCCATGATTACGCCACGACCCGAGCCCCCAAAACAAATGCCTAACAAGTTCTTTCAGAATCTGACTGCAGAAGAAAACCAACACCGGATTACAAATCTGAACATTAAGTTGATAAAATGCAGAAAGGTTGGGTGCAAATGGACAAAGAGGGTCAGCCAGCGACTAAATACAAAAACAAATCAGACAGACAAGCGGCCATCTGGAAGAGTAAACGAAGGGCACGGAAATCCAAGTCTTTAGAGCACCAGAAGTACTCGCCGGTCCAAATGCTTTTCATGAAAGGTTTTAACCTCACCAGTATCTGTCGCTGGTTCCTCGAATCAACAGAAACAAAGTCCTCGTCATTGTCAAGAAGGTGAATACGCGTCTTCCGTCAGAAACTCAGCTGTGCTTCCACAGCTCGTCCAGTGCCGGGACGTCCCAGGGAGTGTTTCCGAGCCTGCAGGCAGAGCGCTTGAAGAAACATTTGAAAAAGTTTGCCATCGCCTCCCCGGTAAAGTCCAACCCCAAGAGCCAGAAACTGCTCGCCAAAGCCCTGGAGCAAATGGGAAACACAGGCAAAGGGAAAGAGAAAAGAGAACTTCCCAGTACCACCGCCCAGACTTTGATCCAGTCAGACCTCTCTGCTGAAGCCTCTGTACAGAAAGGCGAATCCCAGAAATCTTCTGGTAAATCAAAGAATCCAGCCAGTGCAAGAATCTTGAGGAAATATCCAATATCCGAGAGAATGTTAGGCTGAAAGAGGCCTCGACATCCTTGAAAACCAACAGTGTGAAGAGAGTAGCGCCGACAAAGTCTGCCGCCAAATCCAATCTGAAACCATCACTGAAGGCAAAGAAATCCCATCTACCTAAGTCTCTTGTTAAGAAGCAAATAAAACAGTCGGCAGCGAAAATGGAAGGACGAAAAACAAACAAAAAGGCAAAGCATCCCGTTCTGGGGAGGCCCGCCAAGGCCCAGAGCAATGGCAAAGCTTCGAAAGACACGACTAAAAAAACCTTACCAAAGAGATCTTCTCAACGCCAACAACAACACAACCCTGCCGCCGACACGTCTAAAAGTAAAACCAACAATAAGAAACAAATGGAAGCGGAGAAAGTAGAGGTGGAAAGACCCTCTGTGAATAGGATGAACGCTTCAAAAACCCAAGCAAAGGAAGCGCCACAAGGTACCGGCGCTGCTGAAATCAAAGGTGCTGAGAACGCTGTCGAAACTCCACAGCCCGGCATGGACGTCAAGGTTCCGACATCGCCCGACCAGGTCCTGACAAGATCGCAGAGGAAAATAGACGCGGCGGTCCCTTCCAACGGGGGTCCCAAGGGCAAAAGGAAATACACAAAGTCTATAAAGAAAGAACTCGCATCTCCTAAATCGGGAAAGGAAGTCAAGAAAGCTGAGGAGCCCAAGCTGACAAGAAGCGGGTCCTTAAAAAACCCCCGTGAAGAGGAATCAGGCAGCCGTGTCGTCGCCAGGCATCGCGACAAAATCGGCAACGAAGAGAGCCAGGGAGCTGCTACAGACCCCAGCTAAGCGCACCAGGACGTCGCTCGCAAAGTAAAATGGACCTGGAATGCAGTCCTCTTTATTTTAGAGGATTTGTTTTTGCGATTTTCTGTTTTATGTGGAATATATATATATTCAGAAGAACCAAGAAGTATCTATTTTCTCTAACTCTCACCACACTCGTCAGAGGATAATATCTTTTTCAGTGGGGAACAATTTGGTGAAGAAGGAACAGATTTTTTTTTGGAAAGTCATTTTATGCTTTTGTAAAGCTTCGGTGTGGGAAATGCAAAATGGCGGATAGTTTGCTGAGCATTTGTCCTGAGTATTTACAGTACAGATGTGGTTGCTGACTGTCTCGGCTTCATTGTTTCAGCCCCTCTATGTGACATGGCTGGAGATAACAGTAGCCAATCAAATCTCTCCTCATTTTAAAAGTTAAGATTTAGACACGTCAAGCTGTAATCAAGGTGACATTTAATAAATTTGGTTTTGTTCCCGTTTTCGCATTCTGTATACGAGCACTGTTTTAGTTTATAGCATGCACTGCAGAGCGCTTGCTATAACGAAGGGAGGTTTGCTTTTGAATTCAAATATTAACTTTTGAGTCAATAGGCAGCTTGTAATCTCCAGCCTGTCTTCCAATCGCAACGTTGTGAATATGTGACTGTTGTGACCAGGTGCCTTATTTATGAAGTGTAACGTACTAGAATGTTTAAAAATGTGAAAAATCCTGTCCTTGAGTTAAAAACAGCTTACAGTTTTCTTGAAGAGGCAGTCGGCATGAATTTGCTGAGTGTGTGTGCAAATAGTTTCCGTTCCACACAGTTTAGTGCCTCGTTTGTAATTTTTTTTTTTATTTTAACTGAGGAATTCAGATTTTTTTTTTTTTAAACTCTTACCCGGTTTATTTTCATATGCCCATCTTCCCAGAGCATTAACGTTAAATAGTTCCTGTTATTGTTGTATTATATTTTTAAGAAAAAAAAACCCTGTCTGAGTTTGTATTTTTACATTGATTTGGGTTAGTTTTCATCACTGTTTACCATCGTTCTCTGCTCATAATAGTGACTTCACTTAAAGGCCTACTTCACCAGTGGGAATATGAAGGTTATTGAATTCTGAGATCCTATGTAGTATAAATGTGCAAAAAAAATTGAAATTGGTTCATCCTAGCCTGAGAAAAGGCAGAAAGAGTGTTTTATGGTCTCACTGTCTATAACCCTACATTTCTGTTACCGTGATTCCCACCGGTGAAGTAGGCCTTTAAGAGTATTTTACCTGCTTTACCTGCATGTCTTCAATCTTGTTACAGTGGAGACAGTTTCGGCACTCTTTGCATTTGAGTTCTTGCCATTCCCCTATCAAACTGAAAACCCAGAGCTATATTTATGCCCCCCCCCCCCCTTGATCTTAGAGCTAAAGACTGTGTATGCAAACTTCTATGAACTATATTTCTAAAACAAAACGGCAAAGGCCTGAAAAGTCTGTATATTTTGTGTGTGGCCTCTTTAGCATTAATGGCACATTGCAGGGTGAAACTTCCTAGTTCTTACCCTGGGGTTGTCACAAGTTGGATAAGAACTTTTTTTGGGGGGGGTTAGTCTAGCCACACTTCTAAGTCGTGTATCCCATATGTTGCAGTTTTATTATTATTATTATTGTTATTTTTTTATTGTCATTGACTGTGTGGGCAGATGTTCTCAAAATGTGAAGTTTCTTTACTTCCACAATAGTAACTTCACATTGGTGTGTTGTCAAAGAAATACAATTTTAGCGCAGTGTTATTATTATCTTTATTAATAAGGGTAACTCATCCGTAAAAATGCAAAACATGTTTCTCATGTTTTTTTTTATTATTGTTATTTAAGAACTCCATTGTAGGCGAACGAGCTAATGTCAAAACAGCCCACCAAATACCAGACTTGAACATTGTTTATTCTTTACAGTTGCTATTTAAAGATTTTGATTTTGTATATTTAGAAAGAAAGAAAGAAAACTGCTTTATTTGTGGTAATCCCAAGAATGATGCATACTTTATGTTGAGAACTTTGTATTTTTGCTGGAGTTGATATAAAGTTATTTGAATTTTACCCTTTGGTGGTTTCTTGGCTTTATTTGTTCCAATGTTTTAATGTTATTTAAAATACAGTATCTCACATTTCTTCAACGTTTTCATTATATATTTTCATGGGACAACACTGAATAAATGACACTTGGATACAATGTAAAGTAGTCAGTGTAAAGCTTGAATATATCAGTGTACATTAACTGTCCCCTCAAAATAACTCAACACACAACCATTAATGTCTAAAGTGATGGCAACAAAAGTGAGTACACCCCAAAGTGAAAATGTCCAAATTGGGCCCGAAGTGTCAATATTTTGTGTGGCCACCATTATTTTCCAGCACTGCCTTAACCCTCTTGGGCATGGAGTTCACCAGAGCTTCACAGGTTGCTACTGGAATCCTCTTCCACTCATTCATGACAACATCACGGAGCTGGTGGATATTAGAGACCTTGCGCTCCTCCATCTTCCGTTTGAGGATGCCCCACAGATGCTCAATAGGGTTTAGGTCTGGAGACATGCTTGGCCAGTCCATCACCTTTACCCTCAGCTTCTTTAACAAGGCAGTGGTCATCTTGGAGGTGTGTTTGGGGTCGTTATCATGTTGGAATATTGCCCTGCAGCCCAGTTCCCAAGTGGCTTAAGGAGTTTGGTTACACCATGAGACAAAATATAACAAACAAAATGAATATGAGGAAAAAAATTATTTCCGCAAAACCTTTTCGTAATAACATTTAGAAGGATATTAAGAAGCTCTACATATTTATTGGCAAACGCTTTCTCCAACACATGCAACAGTTTGCACAAGTTTAATACTGCAGGCATCGATAGGAGCAGCTGGCTTAGCAGCTCAAAGGATAATGCTAATCATCCTCTACCCTCTGACGCAATGTATGCTGGGAGAATTAACACTACCACTACTGGGCATTACCATTTATGTGTCGTATGGCTCTTTCTTGCAAGTGAAAAACAGAATCTAGAAAATAATTGTGAAAAAATTCAACTTAAGAAAACAATATTATAAAATACTGTAGACTAGAATACAGTATTAGACATATATACCATGTTTAAGTACAAAAAGTATAACTTAGTGTTGTGTGAGTACAAGCTTCCTTCTATATTAATATTGTATTTCGTTAGCCTCATAGCATAATTGCCTAAATCATATTTACTCTATACTACTTTTACTCTACATCTACTCTACTCTACATCTACTTTTTGTTAGCCTAATAGCATAATTGCCTAAGTCATATTTTAAGGGTTATAGAGTAGGGTAAAGTAGATGTAGATGTAGAATAGAGTAGATGTAGATGTAGGCCTAAAGTAAATATGATTTAGGCAATTATGCTATTAGGCTAACAATTTGCAATGTCAAAACATGTTTATAGTAGGATTTAGCCATATGTGAGCCTTTTTTATTTAGAGACATTTGTTTTTGTAGGAGTGATTTTTGTTACATGATGTTATTCTATTTACAGCCACAAGGAGGAGCAATAATTTTAACTTAAAGTGTGAGTAAACGCTGCCTCCTGTATTCATCATAATTTATTTTGTAATGTCAAAATATGTGTTTAAGTGGTATGTAGACATATGCAAATATAACATACTGTAGAATAGAATACAGTGGTAGACAAATATTGCTATTTAAGTACAGAAAGTATAACTTAAAGTGTGGTGTGAGTAAAAGCTGCCTTCTGTATTTAAATTTGTATATTTGTATAGTCAAAATACAGGTGAACAATTAGAATATCGTGATAAAGTTCATTTATTTCAGTAATACAACTTAAAAGGTGAAACTAATATCATATAGACTCATTACATGCAAAGTGCGATATTTCAAGCCTTTATTTGTTATCATTTTGATTATTATGGTTTACAGCTTATGAAAACAGATTCAAAATCCCAGAAAATTTTAATATTACATGAAATCAATAACAAAGATTTTTAATACAGAAATATCAGCCATAAAGTATGATCATCCATATGTACTCAGTACTTGGTTTGGGCCCCTTTTGCATGAATTCTTGCCTCAATTTCAAATGAATTTTCCATGATATTCTAATAATATGAGTATAATCTATATGTGTTTGATTAGGATGGGGGATGTGTTTTTAATTTGCTCGCCCTCCCGATAATGTGCGATGTTGCTGTCTGCAGTTATGTGGTGCAGCTTTATTTCCTGCCACAAGGGGGAGCTCTTTAGTTACAAATAAATAATCACAGAGCTCCCCAGGTCCAGTGCATTCTTGATCAAGTCGAAATAGAGTTAGGACATGTTAAGAGATGACCAATATGAGAATACATCCTTATTTACTGCTCCTGTGCTGTTCAATATAATATACCCCAAAAGAATATATATGTGACCACTACATATTTAATGCAATAAGATTAACAAAGTAATATAAAATCAAACTAAAATACATTGGCTCACATGGGCACTGCTTGATAAAAAAACTTGAATATATACAGTCAGTCATTTTGTGAAAAGATAAAACAATAGATTTAATTTCTACTAATAGGTCTAGATCAAACTCAAAATCAACCTCAAAATGCTTGTGAACAGTTTAGAAAGCCTAGTGTATTGTATTAAGTATAAAACAAAGAAAATGACAATTCAAATCAAACTAATGTGGCTATATAAGTAAACAAAATCTGTTTATACGTTGAATATGACCAACAATAGTAAAACTGTGTGTGTGTGTGTGTGTGTGTGTGTGTGTGTGTGTGTGTGTGTGTGTGTGTGTGTGTGTGTGTGTGTGTGTGTGTGTGTGTGTGTGTGTGTGTGTGTGTGTGTGTGTGTGTGTGTGTGTGTGTGTGTGTGTGTGTGTGTGTGTGTGTGTGTGTGTGTGTGTGTGTGTGTGTGTGTGTGTGTGTGTGTGTAGTAAGAGTGAAGGCAGCTCCCCCACAATAGGACGGCTGTCTCAGTGTGTCATTATGGTGTCCCATGTCAACGCATGTTTGGTATTGTAAGTATACGTTGTAAACATCTGTGCAGAATGGTCCCTGCATTTTCTCAGGTTCTGTAAATACACTACAGACACAATCCAGGATATAAGAATAGAACATTGTCTTCAAGCCAAAACTCCGCAGGGCTTTTGTTTATTTTTATTTTAGCATTCCAATCCTGACTCGGAAGAATAATCACGATGGCTGTAAAATGAGTCGGACGTACTGTAATCAACTTTACATTATCTGCTGTGGACTCACAAACCACAGGCACTATATGCTGAGGGGAATGTATCTGTCGCTGGTTCCTTGAATAAACAGCAACAAACCCCGCGTTCCATTTCACATACTTTTTTATTTTTACTACACTACATACTAAAGTACAGAAGAGTTTTAGTCTTTTTACTACACTACATACTAAACTACAGAAGAGTTTTAGTCTTTTTACTACACTACATACTAAAGTACAGAAGAGTTTTAGTCTTTTTACTACACTACATACTAAAGTACAGAAGGGTTTTAGTCTTTTTACTACACTACATACTAAAGTACAGAAGAGTTTTAGTCTTTTTACTACACTACATACTAAAGTACAGAAGAGTTTTAGTCTTTTTACTACACTACATACTAAAGTACATAAGAGTTTTAGTATTTTTACTACACTACATACTAAAGTACAGAAGAGTTTTAGGGCCACAGGAGTCATTGTCAAGAAGGTGAATACGCGTCTTTCTTCAGAACTTTTTTATTACCTAGGCTATTTATTTATTTACTACATAAAATGCCTAGGCTAATACATATATATATATATTTTTTAACTACTACATAGTTCATTAGTTATGCATCACCTAGGCTAATATACACTTTTTTCTTAACTACTACATAGTTATGCATTGCCTATGTAACCTATGTCGTTTTGAAATGGAATGTACGCACAGTGTTTGAAACACATTTTTTCTGGTGGGGTACCCCCAGACCCTCGCTCATAATGTGTCCCAGACCCCAGACCCCCGCTCATATTGTGTCCCCCCCAATGTTGGAGCGAAACCTATACGCCCTTGTATGCAGCTGTTGATCATAGCACACGATGCAGTCTAGTTATATTTGATCATACTATGCAGTCTATCTAGTTATATTTGAATGGTTCATTCATTCATTTTCCCTGAGCATGTTAAGGCCTCGTCTTCTGTGTTTGTTCAAATCATTGAACTAAAGAACACAAAGTACAAGAATAAAGAGACAACACACTTCTTTTTAAAAGCACACACATTTAAGTTTAATTAATGAAAAAAGAGTGGAGGTTTTGGTAAACATTTTGTCGGTGGCACTACATACATTCAGCATTTATTGGGACTTTTTTCAGTTCAATCCCACCATCAAATCCTGTAACAAAAAAACAAACAGAAGACAGAACCCAACCAGGGATATTTCTTAAGTTTTTTGCACCAATTAAATACAGACAGAAACATTTGTGTCGTTTTTTACAATAACATACTTATGTATATAGTTCATAGGATGGTAGAAATCTGTGTGTTTTCTGGCCATGCGGACACCAGAATATCACATCTCAATATAGCACAAGCACCACTAAGAGGTCTAACCAGGGGGGAGAAAGTTGATCGCACTATACCGAGTCCAGTATACGGGTGAGTGCAGAGGAAAGGGGAAAAAATAAAAAGCCACGATGGACTATACATGCGCCTTTACGAGACACACAGCCTAAGAATTACAGTGACTTAATCACCAGAATCCTTTATCATTATTATTATTATTATGATGAGATGTTTTTAATGGTATTGTACACCAACACATCAACAGCATGTAGCATCGTCGTACAACTAAAAGTCAAGATGGGCAAAGCGATATGAAGATGAGCGTTTTGTGTGCATTGTACCAAGCTGGAATCTGCAGCCTTTTTACACTATAATATAAAGAGACTTTTAAACATTTAAGATTCAGCGCAAAAAAAATTGGGATGAAACACAATCCCACTCTGCAGGGTAAAACAATGCCTTTAGCAATAGTAAGCCATCCTGAAGGGACTGTCACTGTGTTGAACAGTATGTGATGTTTCTATTATCTTACATGGGAAACTAAATAACAGCTAAAAGTTACCACTTCATGAATAAGCATAGGTCATATTTATCTATACACATTTATACATTCAGGTATGACTGTTGTGTTTCGACGTTAATTGGCACCGCTTCTTAGTTTTTTGAGTGTGTGTGTGTGTCTCTGTGTGTGTGTGTCTGTGTGTGTGTGTGTGTGTGTGTGTGTGTGTCTGTGTGTGGTCAGAACTCACTGACAACCGTTAAAATGTCCAGAATTTTGTCATGATGTAGGATCTGTCAGTAGTTTTAGGCATTTTTAATTCTTCACACAGTTGCCTAATACAAAACAGATTTTGTGATGAGACACTCTTTTTAACTTTGATCATTAGTCCATTAGAAGCAACTTCATCCATATTTTCCTCTGGCTTGACAAGCAGCTATATGATCAGTTGAGCTTGACTATTTTGAACTTTGTTAAACTGAAATAAAATTTAAAAAAAAACAACAACACCACCAATGGCCAATATCTCTTTCAAATTAAAATGGTAGAAACACAACGGAGCACTTACTTCAACAAAATGAACATGAAAAAAACAATCAGAAGCCTTATAAGTGTGGTATGGTAATTACAAGGTACATTATTTTGAAAGGGGGGACGTCTGTGTTGACCCTCTCCGACCCATTGCAGCAGAATGAGGAATGTCTTGAGCCGGAGAGGAGGAGGGAAAATAAACACTGTCGTAACTGTCGCTATTTAAAAGTGATGTTACAAATACCTTACAGATTTTTTTTTATGCAATTTTTTTTATTTTTAATTCATTATTTTAACCTTTTTTCGTCTTTTTGAAAAATTTTGAAAATATTCAGAAAGCCTTTTTTCAACTTTCTACAGGAAAACGCCTTAAGATAAAAAAAAAAAAAAAAAAAAAAAAACAAGCACAGACTCATGAATTAGATGTAATATTCACATGGAAGACAACAACATATACAATATTAAACATATTTTTCTAGAACCAATACTGCCTCCTCTATATACCACAATGGCCAAAAACCAGCTGATGCGTTTTGTTTTTTGGCCAAATTTCTTTACGTAATTAATTAATAACCTTGTTGGCGCAAAAAAAAAAAATTAAAAAAATTGACAAATAAAAACACTTAAGGGAACCAACTGAATGCCTTTCCACCGGTCCCCAAAAGCTTCCAGAAACAGACTTACTCTTTAACATAGAAAAATACTATACCAAAATGAAATACAAATATATATATATTAGAATCTGTTAGGCATTTCTATATAAAGGGTTGTTGGGTAGGGGGAGCGGGGAAGGGGAGGGGGGAGGGGGAGGGGGAGGGGGGGGAGGCTAAAGGAGTTAGGTTACACCATGAGACAAAATATAACAAAAAAAATATATAACAAAACAAAATCAATACGAGGAAAAAAATAAACAGAAAAAAATTATTTCGGCAAAACCTTTTCGTAACAACATTTAGAAGGATATTAAGAAGCTCTACATATTTATTGGCAAACGCGTTCTCCAACACATGCAACAGTTTGCACAAGTTTAATACTGCAGGCATCGATAGGAGCAGCTGGCTTAGCGGCCCGCTGCTTAAAGGAGGGGGGTTGGGATAATGCTAATCATCCTCTACCCTCTGACGCAATGTATGCTGGGAGAATTAACACTACCACTACTGGGCATTACCAGCACCAGATATGGTTGGCTGTATAGGACACTAGAATAGATAGTTGCAACCACACAAACACAAAGCCCCATTGAGACAGTTGTGTTAATGTGTGTGTGTGTGCCATGCATGATGTGTGTGATCGCGTACTTCAGAGAGGTGTGTGTGTGTGTGTGTGTGTGTGTGTTGTGTGTGTGTGTGTGTGTGTGTGTGTGTGTGTGTATGAACCGTCGCGTTCAGTGCTGCCAGTCAGTGCAGTCTCTAGTTGGATGGAGTTTGTATGTAGTTACGGCACCTCACAGCAAACTACCGTCACCGACCATTTTGACCACTTTGGCCTTTTTCGAAAAATGCCACGACATCCGCACTGGATTATGTGCCACTCACTCTAACCCCCTTTATACCTTCTCTGTGTTCACTTGTACATTGTGCATGGATGGATGGATGGATGGATGGATGGATGGATGAATGGATAACTGTATCCTAGCATAGAAATTAGCTACAGCGAACCAACAACAACTTTTTTTCAACTCAACCCAAACCATATCATCCAGCAGCCCCAGGTAACCCAGGTAACCCAGCCAAGCTCAACTCAAGATAGCTTTGCCAAGTCAAACGGTCCTTGCTTTCTTCTTCTCCTCCTTCTCATCCCTCTGTCTTTCTCTCTTTTTGTCTTTCTTGTGCCATTCTTCACCGTGGCTAGACCCCCCACTGTCTCAACGAGAATGAAAGATGGTAGATAGATAGATAGATAGATAGAAAGATAGATAGTGGCTAGGCTGACAGAGGGCCTTTGCAGATGGGACGGGGGAATCCACACTTTGGGGGTCATTTTGGGTTCGGAGGGATGCCTCTCTCTCTCACTCTTGAATGGAACACCGTGTGAAATCCCTGGACCCCCCTCCCTGGGGAACAATGTTGCACAATCAGATACAATGTGTTTCTATTGCCGTGGTTGTTGTCATCACTTCACTACATTGTTGTTGGTTTCTCTGTGTTACTGTGTAGGTCACACACCCTTTGGACGGGGAGTAAAAATGTCCTATTTTTTTTACAAACATTGTTGTCCATAATATATAGATAGAGGTTTTTACATATATTCTTTATACTCTCTCTCCCTTTCCTTCTATCCCTCGCTTTTCTCCAGTCCTCTCTCTCTCTCTCTCTCTCTTCCTCCTCTCTTTCTATCTTCTGCTTGGCTGCAGTGGGGCGGCGGTGAGTTGTGAGCTAACGGGCGCTACATGCTACAGCCCACGCAGCCACACTTGATGGTCTTCTCGACCTCCTCGGTGAAGGAGGTCCCGTCGCTGCATTGGAAGGTGTATTTCCGGCGTTTCATCCTCTGGCTGGCGCAGCAGGCCCCCGCCTCACACAGCCCGCTGCAGTCCACCCAGGACACCTGCCGCGTGGTCTGGCAGATGGAGTAGCCGCGCTGCACCTGGTAGTAGTCCGCACAGGGTCCCCTCGGCACTCAGACTCTAGGGGGGAGGGGGGGGGGGGGGATAGGTTTACATTAGTGAATCAGTCAGTCAGTCAATCAATCAGTCAGTCAATCAATCAATCAATCAATCAATCAATCCATGTGTATTTATATCGCGCTTTTCATACAAAAGTAGCTCAAAGTGCCTCACAGAGATTAAAAACAACAACAGAGAAATAGAAAACAGCAAATAAAATCAAGAGAAGAAAATGAACAGATCCCATTTTTTAATTTATTTTTAACTACTACATAGTTATGCATTACCTACTTCATAGGTTTTTATTTTATTTTATTTGTTTATTTCTACATAGTTATGCATTATCTTCTTCTACATAGGGTTTTGAGTAACTACTACATATTTTTGAGTAACTACTACATATTATTGCATTACCTACTACTACATAAAAAAATAGTAACTACTACATATTTATGCAATAACTAGGCTAATACATATATATATATATATATTTATTAGTTATTACCTAGGTTAATGCATAACTAATGCACGTGGCCCTTATGCTATCGATATAACAGAGATACAGATATACAACAACATAGATCCAACCCACCTGCGTCACAGAGGTCCCCAGTGTAGCCGCTCTCACAGTGGCAGTATGCGTCTCCCGTCTCAGAGATCTGGCAGCGCCCGTGTTTGCAGGTCAGGCGTCTGCAGGGGTTGAAGAGCTCCCCCTGCTGGTTGCACAGGGCGCCGCGGTAACCCTCCACACACTCACAGCGGTAAGACTGGGGGTCCAGGGGGATGCACGTTCCATGGACGCACCTGGTGGGATGCAAACGTGAATTAATACATTACGGTGACGTTTCAATAAGTTGGATAAGGGATATACAGCTTTGAATAAGGGTTCCCAATAGTCAGTGGTGAAAAAGTACTTGAGTACCATTCTGAGGCACTTGTGCTGTATTTGGGTATTTCCATTACATGATGTTTTACAAAAACAGCCACTAACTATCAATCCTAAAATAACTACTTCTACTCTATTACATTTCAGGGGGGAAAAGCGGTAGTGTTTTTAATACGCCAGCTGCAGTTCCTGGGTGAGTGTATCCATGAAAAAGGCTTGATAAGTCCTGTGACCCTTACAAAAAGAAGTGTGTAGGAGGACCCCATGTCAATTTTTTTATGTTTAAGTTGTTAGCTGCCCCCAAATAAACATTTCCCAAAATACAAAGTAATAGAACAGTTAATGGAATTCAAACAAACATATATCTTATTTTCTTACATATGTACTTGCTGCTCTGGCAACTCTGTACTATCAATTATTATTAAGCTTCAAAATGCTAAAAAATAATCTAAAAAACAAAAAAAAAGGCAATACAAGGTCTATTTTCCAACTCACTTGCTGCCCTGACAGGGGTTGGCTGCGGGCTGGTCACAGTGCGGGCCGCTCCAGCCCGGTCCACAGTGGCACACGGGCCCCATGGCTCCGTCCGGCTGACAGATACCATGGATACAGTAGATCTTCTTACAGGGCTCGCAGCCCGGGACAACGCCCGGCTTCATCTGGGTCTTGGTGAAATCCTGGAGCTCATTGTTAATATACAGGTTCTGAATGCAACCGTGGAAACTGGAGCCATTTTGGATCTGCCAGAGCCGGAATGAATGCATATCCACGGGCATGCCTATTGGAGGAGAGAGACAAGAGATAATGGTTATGGGTGTGGAGGCATTGGTAGTGGAGCACACACAGACATCTAACAAAGGGCTGGTATGAGTTTAATGAAGGAAGGGGGGATTCAATCACGTGTGTACAAGCAGTGCATTTACAGTTTGTCTAATTTAAAGGTGGAGTCAGTGATTCTGGAGAACACTTGTTTGTCTAAATCACTTATTGACAAAATCTGTAAATATCTCAATTCATTCATTCAATTCATTCATTCATTGATTTTGACAAAAAAAAATTTTTTGACAACAAGCGTTCTCCAGAATCACTGACTCCACCTTTAATATACGCAGCTATTTTTACCAAATCGACTTTGATATTTTTAGCATTTTTGCACCGCAAGTCACATCATTCTCGAAATACATAAAGTATGGAAAAATGTCTCGTATAGTTTTGCATAAATGAAAGACAAAAAACAACACAACACAACACAACACAACACAACACAACACAACACAACACAACACAACACAACACTGAACTGAAAAAAACCTCACAAATTCTGAGCCACTCCTGAGCAAATGGTGATGTGAACCCCAAAATGTAGGTTTGCATAACAACAAATGTAAGAAGGGCTTTATTTATTTTTATTTTTCGTAATTAATTGGCTACATTTTCGATGTTTTAAATGCTACATTTTGTGAATGTCAGGAGTGGCTGAGTCACACATAACAAATAAAAACAGCAGCTTTCTGTGCAAGCCCATGCAAACACAAAACAAGTAAAGACTGTGTCTGGTAGTTCCCATAGTGGTCACTAGAGGGCGGAGTGTGCACACTGTAGACAATCTAGTACGTTATAAAGGGGTGCATTTAAAATGCTCTCTACAGGTTTTGATCTTTAATTTTTTTGACAGTTTTGTTTTATCCGTCAAGGTGTGGTGGGTTATATACTATCTATGGTTATATATCAATTTCAAGTGTGTGCATATGGTGTGTTGGGAGGTCTTTTTTAATATACTTTACCTTTAGGAGGTAAAACTATTCAATTAAGTTTAGTAATCTAGTGTGGTAAATGGTAAATGGACTTGACTTATATAGCGCTTTTCTAGCCGATTTTCTCAGCCCCAAAGCGCTTTACATATCTTACCACATTCACCCATTCATACACACACTCATACACCGATGGCAGTAGCTGCCATGCAAGGCGCTGTCTGAACCATCGGGAGCAATTTGGGGTTCAGTGTCTTGCCCAGGGACACTTCGACATGTGGCGGGTAGGCGGGGAATCGAACCTCCGACCCTGCACTCCAGAGGCAATCTTCCTACCCACTTCGCCACTATTCATACATATACAGATACCCATGCCAATACCCATATGTGGCATATACACACACACATACATAGTTTACGTATTGGGAGGTCTATGCATATAAACGCATTGAATGAATTATGGCGTGGCCCCTACCAAACACAGTCTTGACTGACAGAGTATATGGGTGAAGACTCAGAATAGGCCCTGCGTTCCAAATCACATACTCTTTATTTTTACTACACTACATACTGAAGTACAGAAGAGTTTTAGGGCCACGGGAGGGAGAAAAGAAATCAGATAAGGAAGATTTTTTTCTAATTGTGTCGAGAAATGTCAAGAATAAAGACGAATACTCCAAATTACAATTGGAGTTAGTGGGACATTTATGTATTTTCAGCATACTACAATTAACTTGCATGTATTGGGACATCCTAAATCCTTTTCTGGCATACTAAACAGAAGGGAAGTATGGGGATTGGAACGCAGGGTATGAATAGAGTTTTTTTTGGTGGAAGGTTGAAGGTTGAAGGTTGAAGGGGTTGCATGGTTTCGGGGAGGGGTAGGGGGGGGGGGGTCTGGTTGCGGTGGTAACAGAGCGAGAAGGGGAGGGGGGGGGGTGACAGTAGTGTAGTAGTATAGAGTGCCTGCAGCCGAGGAGGAGGAGGAGGGAGAGGTGTTCTGTTGAGGGCCCCTACCCCCCACGTATAGCGGAGCCTCCCGGTTGAGGGGCCGCACCGCCCCAAAGCTGTCCATGGTCGTGGGCAGACCCCCGTCTATCGACAGGTTGACCATCTGATCAAACGTTACCAGCTCCACCGTGTGGAACTGGCCGTCGTTTATGGTCTCAGTGCTGGGAGAAGGAAGGCAAGGCAAGTTTATTTATATAGCACAATTCAGACACAAGGCCATTCAAAGTGCGTTACAGGGGCAAGATTAAAATACGTAAAACACATTAGAAGACATTTAAAAGCAAATAAAAATAAGTAAAACATTTAAATTAAATAAAAAGTACAGGTTAAAATGGAAACAGAAAAGTCTTCAGACTCGATTTAAAAGAACTGAGGGTTGCAGCAGACCTCAAGTTTTCTGGGAGTTTGTTCCAGATATTTGGTGCATAAAAACTAAAAGCTGCTTCTCCTCGTTTAGTCCTAACTTTAGGGACTGTAAGTAAACCTGTCCCAGACGACCTAAGGGCTCTGGACGGTTCATAACGCATCAGCAGATCAGTAATGTAAAGGAACACACAGAGAGATTATACGTTAGATATTAATTTAAAATGTACAATGCCACGGTTTCAATGGGAATCGGCTGACAGTGAAGGTAGACTTTAATCTGTTAAAGCTATAGTGCGTGACTTTAAACGTGTAACTGCATGTCGGTTACATTCAAGATAGTACTGGGAGAAGGAACACACAGAGAGAGATTATATGTTAGATATTAAAGTGTTTGTCATTCATGTACTAATTGTGCTTTCTATTTTGTGTAACATCATTATTTTCTGTGTGACAATTTCTGTTTTTCTTTTACATAATACATCGAAATAAAAAATGTAAATCAATAAATCAGATAATAAAATGTAAATACATTTCAGTTTCAGTTGATTCTATCGCTAAGAAAAATACCTGGACGTACAGCAGAAGTAATAAAAACCATGGGCCATCACCCTAAGCTTACCTAGATGCTAGGACAGCGTTTTTTCTCATTACTCAAAATTTCTCATGGGGAGGGACAGAAGCTACACACTATAGCTTTTAATGTTCACATTGCCCCTTCAGTTGTTGATTCTTCTGTTAGGAAAAAACCTGGACGTACAGAAGAAGGTATAAAATCCATGTGCCATCACCGAAGTCTAACCTCATGTAGATGCCAGTGTCGTCGTAATTACTTTGGGGGCGATAGGAGTTACACACTATAGCTTTACTGTTCACACCGCCCCCCTTTACCTGTAGATGGCGTGTCCCGGCTGGCTGCCCGGGTCGTAGCTGACTTTGACGTGACCCTGGAAGAGCTCGACTGCGATGTGATCGTTGTCTCCGTTGTAGAGCAGGATTCCATTGTCCTCAGCAGTCGACACCTGCACAGGGGTTTAGCATTGGGTTTTAGCATTGGGTTTTAGCATTGGGTTTTAGCATTGGGTTTTAGCATTGGGTTTTAGCATTGGGGTTTAGCACAGGGTTTTAGCATTGGGTTGAGTATTGAGCATTGAGTTATTCAGGTTTCAGAAAGGCAGCGGCAACAGACAGAAATAATGTTCTAAGGCAAAACACGGCAGGTCAATAGGGTTAAACAATTTAACTTGCCGATATCATCATTAAACTTAAGAATAGTGCGTAGAATGATTATGAGATTTGTGCTTAAAAAAAACATAATTATTGTCTGCAGTGTCTGGCCTAACCATGTATTATTAAGCCAGTGTGTCTGTACCTGCAGTGTGATGTTAGCCTGAGACAGACAGACAGAGAGACAGACAGACAGACAGACAGACAGACAGACAGACACACAGACACACATACAGACAGACAGACAGACAGACAGACAGACAGACAGACAGACAGACAGACAGACAGACAGACAGACAGACAGACAGACAGACAGACAGACAGACAGACATACCTGCAGTGTGATGTTAGCCTGGGGCCAGTTCTTGAGGTCAGACAGCAGAAGGTAGGAGTCTCTGTCTACGAAGTTCACGCTGACCAGTTTCTCACAGCGCGGACCCCCGAACTCAGGGGGGCACTGACAGAGCGCCCGGCCCCCCACCTCCAGGCAGGGGGCGCTGTTCTGACAGTCTGCCAACTCACACAGGGACAGGGAGGAGGGGGCCACCTCACACAACTGACCACTGTAGAGGGGAGAGAGGGAGAGAGAGCGAGAGAGAGAGAGAGGGGAGAGGGGGGGGAGAGAGAGAGGGAGGGAGACAGAGAGAGAGAGAGGATTATGGATGGATTGATGTAGTTATAATAATATTAATAACTATAAGAATAAGAATAATATAGATAGATAGATAGATAGATAGATAGATAGATATAGATAGATAGATAGATAGATAGATAGATAGATAGATAGATAGATAGATAGATAGATAGATAGATAGATAGATAGATAGATAGATAGATAGATAGATAGATAGATAGATAGATAGATAGATAGATAGATAGATAGATAGATAGATCACCTGAATCCCTCAGGACAGATGCAGGAGTATCCGTTGAGCTCGTCCAGACACTGCGCTGCGTTCTGACAGCGATGCTCCTCACAGTCGTTATAATCTACGCTGCAGTCCTCACCCACATAACCAGGAGAACACACACACCTGACACACACACACACACACACACACACACACACACACACACACACACACACACACACACACACACACACACACACACACACACACACACACACACACACACACACACACACACACACACACACACACACACACACACAATACATGAAATTAAGCCTAACAAGGACATTAGCTTGCTTTTGTTGGCTTTTAAATGCAATTTGTATGCCTCTACAAAGCACTGAATTGCGTGTCTAAATCTCGCTAGATAAAATAACTCGCTTTGCTTCAAAATCTCTGTATCATTAATTTTTCATTAATTCTTTTCCATATAGGAAACACTTACTATAATATGTATATAACATAATATAAATATAGTAAACCCTTAATATAATATAATATAATATAATATAATGTAACGTAACGTAACGTAACGTAACGTAACGTAACGTAACGTAACGTACCGTAACGTAACGTAACGTAACGTAACGTAACGTAACGTAACAAAATATAATATAATATAATATAATATAATATAATATAATATAATATAATATAATATAATATAATATAATATAATATAATATAATATAATATAATATAATAAACCCTTACTTGGGCCCAGCTGAGGTGATGAGGCAGGTAGACTGGTGTTGGCAGGGGCTTCGGCCGGGGGCGCACACATCCTCCATTTCTTCACACATGTCGCCTGTAATAATAATAATAATACATTTTATTTATATAGCAGACTTCTCTCACTCAGAGCAAAACAAGACAAAAACAAAACAATAAACAAACACAAATAACATGTAGAGTTGGGTTGGTGGGTGAACGAGGGGTAGGCAGAGGAGAAGAGATGGTACAGAAACCACTGTAGAGAAACCACTCATAAATAAAGTATGAACTGTTGTGAAACAAGGAACAAGAAACTACGAAAGGACTGCCATTTTAACCTGTCATTTTTATTTAATTTAAATGTTGTACTTCTTTTCATTCGCTTTTAAATGTTTTCTAATGTGTTTTATGTATTTTAATCGCCGCCCCCTGTAAAGCAGTTTGAATGGCCTTGTGTCTGAATTGTGCCATGTAAATAAACTTGCCTTGCCTTGCCTTGCCTTGCCTTGCCTTGCTTTGCCTTGCCTTGCCTTGCATACATCAATATATTAATGCAAAATAATCTGTTTAAGTCGTTTGTATCCAAGATTGATAGTCATGTTAAACGTGATACAACAACCAGAAACAAAAAGAAAATATGATAATTGCTCTCCGTAATTGTAAGTACACATTTTAATCAATTACGTTTTTCAAGACACAAGTCTGTCACAGCAGTGGTACCAGCTAATGTTTTTAAGACCATTGTTTCTCAAACTTTTTCAGACCAAGGACCACTTAAATGCCTACTTCACCGGTGGGAATATGAAGGTGTATTGAACTCTGAGATCCTATGTAGTATAAATGTTACTGTGCAAAATGTAGGGTTTAGACAGTGAGACCATAAAACACTCTTTCTGCCTTTTCTCAGGCTAGGATGAACCGATTTCTAAAGTTTTTGCACATTTATACTACATAGGATCTCAGAGTTCAATACACCTTCATATTCCCACTGCTGAAGTAGGCCTTTAACTGATAAAATAAAAATTCACGGACCACCTAATCTCCAAAAACCTCCCCAAAACAATAGGCCTGTTAGTGTGCACTGACCCGTGTAGTATTTGGGACAAAAACACGTGTAGTTGTTGATTCCGTCGATGCAGGTCGCTGCGTTCTCACAGTCGTTGTCTTCACAGTCGTCGATGTTGCTTTGGCACATCGGGCCCTCGAAGCCCAGGGGACACGTGCAACTGAGGGGAACACACACACACACACACACACACACACACACACACACACACACACACACACACACACACACACACACACAATGTTATGACATCAATTTAAATCAAACTCAAATGCACCTCAAATGCAACATAAAGTATTTCACATACTTTTTTTCAAAAGAGAAGAAAATTACAATATCAACCCCCACATTTATGTATAAAAGTAGACATCAGCTACTACACTTTTCACTTGATCTCACTTTGTTTTCACATTACAGACACCATGTTTAAAAGCCTGTCTCCCCCTCACCTGTATTCTCCCTCTCTGTCCTCGTTGACTTGGCAGGTTCCTCCGTTGGCACACGGGTTCAGACTCACACAGGCGTTCAGAGCCGTCTCACAGTTCTTTCCCTGAAACAATGTCAAACACATAATGTTATTTTATTTATTTTGCTTTTAATTCAGCATAATTCAAGACCTGTATTGCGTGATGTCATAGTTTTTTTTTTTTTTTTTTAACCTTTATTTATACAGGTAAATCCCATTGAAACCGAAGACTCTTTTTCAAGGGAGACCTGTTCCCATTCCCACGTTACCATTCACCCACACATTCATACACCGATAGCAGGCTAACTATCGAACATTCACACGAGGCAAGGTGGGTGAAGTGTCTTGCCCAAGGACACAACAACCATGACACAGGTGGCAGGGCGGGGATCGAACCTCCAACCCTTTGATCATCGGCCGACCCGCTCTACCACCTGAGCCACAGTCGCCCCAGTGAAGTACGGACCTTGAACCCTGGCAGACAGCTGCACCTGTAGACGTCCATCAGGTCACTGTGACACACGCCCTGGTTCAGGCACGGGCCCGACAGACACGGGTTACACTTGGCCAGAACCGCCGTGTCCACATCTCCTATGGGGAAGGCAAAAAAAAAAAATATATATATATATAAAAAATAATCAATTGTATGTTGATTCTAACACTACTTACATTATTATCAAAGCAAAAAAAATTAAAAAAAAAAAAAAAAAAAAAAAAAATGTAAGTTTGTGGATTCACGTGCTACTTCATATTATAATAATACTATTAACAATAAGAATAAAACAGTTCAGAATTATTTTTTAAAAAGCCATCGAGCATCTCCCATACAATGATTGCAGCTCAAAGTGCTTTACAGTGATAAAAGTACATGCATAACAAGCTTCACATTAAAATAGACTTACGATAAACATAGACATGATAATAATAGCCTAGTATGAATAAGATAAAAAGAGTAGAAATATGACAGATAGATAGATAGATAGATAGATATATATATATATAGATAG
>CM047514.1:5765756-5783256 GCA_026122265.1 Ammodytes dubius | reverse complement strand
TGTATGGAATGACAGGAGTCCCCATTTAGTTGGCACTAATTGACACAAGTTCCCTCTTGGTTAGCATGGAATGATATTCACACTCCATCATGGATGAACAAGACTTTGGCAGATCATTAATACATGTGAAAATAATCTCGACTGAATTTGAGAATAGTTATACCACAACATATACTTTGAACATGATTTGTAGAGATTAACATGTTTTAATATATATTTGGTCTGCTGACAGCAAGTATCTGTTGCTGGTTGCTGTGATTTTTAACAATATGTAATGCACATTATGGAATAAATCAAACACTGCTATTACTTTTAAAATGGTAAAAATATGCATTTTAATTATGCAAACTGGATCATTCTTAAGGGGAATATAATATAAATGTAGTCTTAAATGTCTGTTTGTTATACATATTGACCCTACAGTCCTAAATTGTATGGAATGACAGGAGTCCCCATTTAGTTGGCACTAATTGACACAAGTTCCCTCTTGGTTAGGATGGAATGATATTCACACTCCATCATGGATGAACAAGACTTTGGCAGATCGGTAATACCTATGAAAATAATCTCAACTGAATTTGAGAATAGTTATAACACAACATATAATTTGAACATGATTTGTAGAGATTAACATGTTTTAATATATATTTGGTCTGCTGACAGCAAGTATCTGTTGATGGGTGCTGTGATTTTTAACAATATGTAATGCACATTATGGAATAAATCAAACACTGCTATTACTTTTAAAATGGTGAAAATATGCATTTTAATTATGCAAACTGGATCATTCTTAAGGGAAATATAATATAAATGTAGTCTTAAATGTCTGTTTGTTATACATATTGACCCTACAGTCCTAAATTGTATGGAATGACAGGAGTCCCCATTTAGTTGGCACTAATTGACACAAGTTCCCTCTTGGTTAGCATGGAATGATATTCACACTCCATCATGGATGAACAAGATTTTGGCAGATCGGTAATACCTATGAAAATAATCTCAACTGAATTTGAGAATAGTTATAACACAACATATAATTTGAACATGATTTGTAGAGATTAACATGTTTTAATATATATTTGGTCTGCTGACAGCAAGTATCTGTTGCTGGTTGCTGTGATTTTTAACAATATGTAATAGACACTTTGGAATACATTAGAGGTGCAGTGTAGTTTTTTGTAGTGGCTATACTGTGATGAATTATGAAGCAATATTTATTACAGACTTGGCCAAGGAGAACCGGACTGCAACTCGGGTGACTTGCACTTCAATTCTGACAGACACTTCCTGAGAGCTGTGTATTAACCTTGTGCTATCTCTAACACCTCCCTGGCTCGGGCACCAAGCGTACCAATGTTTTGGTTCAGAGCTGAACACAGTGAACCATAACATTCTGGAGTCTAAAGGCCAGGACACACCAGCCCGAAAATCGCCGTCGTTGAGTCGATAGGGGGTCGGGAGACGAATCTGTTTGGTGTGTGCCGTGACGTCGGCCGACGTAGAGGTCGTCGGGCTTGTTTTGAGCCAATTGAACATGTTCAATCGGCAGCCGACCGTCTTTCATTTGGAGCAATTTGATTGGTGGAGGGCTAGCGAATCAGTGAAGCCGGAAGTGAGGCGGGTAGCACAAACAGCTAACAACAGCTAGCCATCGTTTTAATGTGTTTGTTCGTTTCGTTTTGAGAGTACTCACATGCATCAACCCTTGTTGACTGCTCGACACCGTGCTCGACACTCTCTGCTAAAAATTGTGCTCTTATGGTCCATAAATATAAATACGTATTTCTATCTATGTTTATGCTCTAGAGAGCTGTCCCATCATTTCCGGCTTTCGTATTTTTTCGGGCCACAATACAGATTAGCGCGCCTGCTGTTATGGAGACATTACGTCCCGCGCAAGCAACAGAGCGTACGGAAAGTCAGCAGTCAGTTTGGTGTGTTCTCTGGCCGCGACGGGAAGCCTGGAGCTTCCTGAAACGGCCGACCCCATTTTTTGCGTAGTCGGAACAAGTAGAAACAAGTCGGACTGGTGTGTCCTGGCCTTAAGGAGATGAGACTTTATCTATACAACTGACCTAAGTGTCTCCTACCAGTGTCACCAGGCTGACCTAGTGTCTGAGATATAGACAAACACACAAGACAGGCATAAATGTACTATACATCTCTACCATTAATATTAACCATACTAAAGACTGAAAATTCCCTCACAACATGTACTTTAAGTCCACTGTATGGAGGTAGTTTAGGGCAGAAAACCAGTCTGCATAGTGAACACCACATTATCCCAGACAACAACAAAAGAGACAAACAAACAAAAGAGAGTTTATTGCCCTTTGATTTCTATCCTACTGGCACACATTTTTTTGATTTTTTTTTGTTACTTTCCTATATACTTTATTTTCTAGTTCTGTGCTTTTAGCTGGAATTTAATACAGTTTGCGTCTAACGTTTAGAATTGTCCAGTTCCCAACGTCTTTGTTAGCAAAGAATGGCAATCAATTTGACAGTGTACTAGTGTATTCAATCTATATATATTTAGTTTATTTAAAAGGCACAAAGACAGCTCCACACTTCTACTGTTTTAAATGACTAACCCTATCAATAGGGATCCAAACTTCAAATGTATTCTAATGTCTCTTATGTATAGTAGCCCAGTGACAAACTGTCAAAAAATGTACTGACCCATTACAAGTATAAAATTGTTCAAAAAGCTTACCATGAATGCAATTTAGTCACATTGATTACTACCACCTGCACACTATCATTATAAGAAATGTGCATGACAACATGAATGATTATTTAATCAGTCAGGCTACTTTAGAGATGCATTTCACACCATCAATTCCACATGTCTCTGAACTTTCAAAAGCCTTTTACAAAAGTTGTTTTTCCACAACACCAGTCTGAACAGAGTAGCACAAAGTATGTAAAATCCTTTGCTGTAGTTCAAATTAGTTTGTGTTCATGATCAGAGCAATTCATTAGAATCCATGTCAATAAACTAGCTAGTTTGGCAGTATGGAGCAGCAAATAAGGAGAGAGTGGAATGCTGTCAGAAAATGACTGAATTGAATATTTTTTTCACGATCATTCTAGCAGTGCGTAACTTAACATTATATTATAAAAAGTGATTAATCATTGAACTCAGCAGATTTAAACACTACACCATTTAGCCAAAATTATTTGCACTATAACTGTAAATAGGCTTCTTTGCTATATGTGTAGCACTAGGCCGGTTGCCCCACACTTAAGAATGTCATTTACTGTAAGTATGTCACTGTTCCCAAATGATAAGCCTATTTGGAAAGTCACTTAAGTTTTGGGCCACATCCAAATGAAGGCAATTTTGATTTAGGCTTAAATGAAGGCAATTTTGATGTAGGCTTATAGCCTCTTATTTGCATCTTACAAATACCAATGAATGAAATAGCCTGGATACAAAACCTGTAGTCTGTGTTTTTCGGCATGATTGTTTAATCATGGTAGAACTTGCGGTGTACTGTCAATAAACCAGCTAGTTTGATATTATGGAGCTAAGAGGGAACACTGGCAGCCGACGTTTCTGCATTTGTAATGCCAATACTTTGCATCACAATGCGAGCAATACCTAGCCACCTTTGTCTGGTCCTGAGAACCAATCACTGTCCAGATTGCTTGTGAGGGTGTGGATATATTCTGGGCATCTCACTACAGGTACACATATGTAATGACTTGTTTGGAAGGGCTTGACCATTGCAATTCTTAGGAGGACCCACCTGGAGATTTATGACTGAACTTTTGAAACTTTTTTCGTTCAATGCTAAGGCTGAAGTTATAGGTAAGTTACAAACTACAAATTCACCATGTATGACTAAAATAATTATTTTAACTATTATTTTAACTTAGTTTTTTTTATTTCTCTTTTGGAAGGTTTTAACTGGTTAATTCTGATACTTAGTTTTTATCTGAATTATTTTAAGGTTCATTTCAACTTTCATTCTTTTACTTTTTTTTCTTTGAAAGGTTTAAGTCAAATGTATTATATTATTTTACACTTTCTCATTTCTTTTTTCTGAAAAGTTATATGCATTTCTTAAATAGTTTTTTATTTTCCCTTTAGGCAAGGTTAATTGTAATTATTTGTGCAGTTTTTATTTCTATTTCTATTTGCCAGGTTTAATTAAAATGTTATTTGTTTAAACTTAGTTTGTATTCATGTTGTTGCAAAGTTTAATTTAATTCTATCAAGCTATGTATCTAAAACTTTTTATCACTCTCACAAAGTTCCCCCAGTTGTGCTTTAACTTACATCTGGATTCTAAAATCTTTCAGAGAAAAATGAGACCCAGAAGAGTTTGTCCTGAAAAGGAAGCCTTGTACTTCATTGCATCTGGAAAAGATAAAGACACTTTTCAGAAGACTTTCATCAACAAGGAGAAAGGTATGTTACTTGATTAGAATGTAAGATTCTCTGTTCAAATCTGTATGAAGGTACAAGCGTTCATACAACTTTCTACAATCCAGTTGCTTTGCTTATAATAAATAAGTATTTGAACAGTCTGGCATAGCATTATATGTATAACTATTGTGAAATAAGTAGAAAAATAAAAATAAAATAAAAAGTAGTAGTTTAACCTTTTGGTGACTTTTCAACCTTTTTGTATTTGTAAAAACACCTCATTGCTTTCATGTGTTCTATTTAGCTGTGGGCTAAACTAGGTTAGCTGTTTCCCACTACTTCAAATCTCCATGTTAAACTAAAATTACTGGCATGATGTCCCCAATTTAATTTGTGAGTAGATATCTGAAAAGCGAACTTGATTGTCTTCTATTTTAAAAGATGAATGCTCACTGCCATTATACATAGTTATTTGTAATTATATAGATTGTACAATACAGTATTGTTTTCTAATCAAGGATTTTTTTGATGACAGCTATCAAACTTGTATCATACTTAAATAATACAATTTACAAATATATAATTAATGAATCTCTATTTATAATCTTTTATCAGGTTATGGAGTTATTGCCACTCAAGACATTGAGCCTGGAGAATTCTTGCTTGAGTATGTTGGAAGACACATCACTGGCTTGGAAGGAGAGACTCTGTTCAAAGAGTACTCAGATGCCCATGCAGCATTTCTGTATTTCTACCCCTTTGCCGGAAAGACTTTCTGGTAAAAATGAAATGATCAGTTCTTACTATAGATAATTCAACTATTTTACTATTATATTAATAATCTTCAAATAATGTATTTCATTATTCAGTGTCGATGGGACTGGGGAAACAGCAAGACTGGGGAGATTCATCAATGACAACCACATCAAGCCAAATAGCAAATACCCAGGGGACAAAGTGATTTTATGGACATGGAGCGTTGTAAAAGGTTCTTCACCAAAAATGACATTTTGGACCTTCCACGATCACAACCTGGGTGGACAACCTTGTCAACAAGCTGCTGGAAAGCTACAGCGGGCCGACATAGCAAATCAGAACCACTGTTTAAGTGAATGGGGGTGAATGGGGATGGGCTAATGGGGAATTTTTTGAACTTATAGATATCATTATGAAACTTTGCCAGTTGATTACTGACATTAAAACAAAAACTTTTTGTATTACAGTATTTTCGAAAATGTTTGAATAAATATGAAAAATCATCAATATCTTACTAATGATGCGTACATTTGCATATCTGCAAAGCCCCAAAATCTAGATGTTGGAAGAAAACAAAGTCAATTTGTTTTTAAATTTTGAAAACAAAACTAGTGTCCAACTGCCTGAAGCCTTTCCTAATCACAGTTCAAATTTGATCAATAACCCATAGAAAATACAATTTTTACAGTTACATTGCATGTGCTATGGACCAAAAGTGTCCTTTTGGAGTCTCCAGCTGGTATTTTAGGAAACGGCTAGACATTCCCTTGGAAAAAACAGTGTACAAACTTCATTTTCTATGGGTTATTGATCAAATTTGAACTGTGATTAGGAAAAGCTTCAGGCAGTTGGACATTTGTTTTGTTTTCAAAATTTAAACACAAATTGACTCTGCTTTTGTCCAACATCTAGATTTTGGGGCTTTGCAGAAATGCAAATTTACGCGTCAATAGTAAGATATTGATGATTTTTCATATTTATTCAAACTTTTTGGAAAATACTGTAATACAAAAAGTTGTTGTTTTAATGTCAGTAATCAACTTGCAAAGTTTCATAATGATATCTATAAGTTTAAAAAATTCCCTATTAGCCCATCCCCATTCACTTAAACAGTGGTTCTGATTTGCTCTATGTCGGCCCCCTGTAGCTTTCCAGCAGCTAGTTGACCAGGTTGTCCACCCAGGTTGGGATCCTGGAAGGTCCTGGCTATCATTTCTGGTGAACAACCTTTTACAACGCTCCATGTCTGTTTTTCCAAAAAAAAGGGGTTTTGCCCCCTAGGTAAAAATTAGAATAGTAAGTAATACACTTGAAACATTATTTTATTGTTTTAAATATTCTGTGTATAAGTTTACTACTACACATCATATTATTTTACATTAACATTATATGACTCAAAGGAGGAACTGCTCCAGATGTGCTTGTGATTCACTGTGGGGGCAATGACCTTGGAAGTGTGAAAAGTGTGACGCTTCTTCGAGCAATGAAAAGGGACCTGCATGGCCTCCACAAACAGTTTCCGCAGATGAAGCTCATGCTTTCTTCCATTAACCAGAGGCGACAATGGAGGCATGCCCTAACAGCAAAGATGGACAAAGTGTGGAAATTCATCAACAATGTGATGGCTACATTTGTTTTGGAGGTTAATGGGAGTACTGTTCAACATCCAAACATAGTGTTTGACAAACCTGAGCTATTTTTAAGAGACAATGTTCATTTAAGCCAAAAAGGAAGTGAAATATTTTTCAACGATATTGCTCAGGGTCTTAAAGACTATTTCAGTCAGGTTGATGCTGGATTTAAATCTCACACCAAGACCACCATGATATATATTCCAGTTGAAACATCTTAATCTCAAGCTACTGTACCATAAATGTATTATGAAAAACATTTTTGAAAATATATCTTGTATTATAGATTGTATGACAATACTGTGAAAACATTAAACATGGGTCTAAAACTGATATTCAGTATTTGTTTTGTTTTTGAGCAGACATACACATTAATCTGTGCATTTTGTATTTGGTAAATGTTTTTTTTTCAATATTTTCACTGATCCTTAAATGTAAAGTTATTAGGGACAGTTGATCTGAATTTTCCTTCTCGCCAAATAGCATGGCCTGAGTTTCAAAACCCACAATTTATCACTGTTTTATCAATCCACAATCACTTTTTCCTGCGCAAGTTGCACACCTTTAATGGGTTTTCATTTCAAGACTTAAAAATGTCCTCTACGTTGTATAATTGAAATGACCAGCATCAACGTGCTCGTCACATCCTAAATTGAGGGTAAAATTCTGTGACAGCCTGTGACATTAGTACATAAGATATACATATATAATTCCCTGCCTTCAATACTATCATTATGGACAGTGACATATTTGTTCTCCATTTTCAGTTAATGTTCTCAGTTTTCTGTCAAAACTAAAACGCTTGAGAGCGTGAGCTTGGGGTACATTTGACAGATCAATGATGCGATAAGGCTGTGCAAATAAGGTCAATTCCATATTTGTACATGCTTTCCTTGTTAGGATCCATCAATTCATTATGTTGTTAAATACATTGTTTCCTAAATGTCTGGATATTTTAGGGAGCTACTGTAGGCTTAAAATAAAGTCACTAAATGAACCAGAAATCCAAGTAAGTTTAGCTTAAACATGTTGGCGCATACAACTGTTACAATACCATGTTTAATGAATCTACTATATTTCTGTTAGCAAGGAGATGTATGCAGCCTCTGGGAGAGACACAGCAATGCAGTTTCATAACAGTTCAACTCAGTGTTGCTGTAGAAAAGGTGTGAAGTGCCTACTTTGAATAGAGGCAATGCAGGGCGGGGGAGGGGGTTGAAGGGCTGCTGCCAAGGGGGCAGGTATGTACAGGAATGTGGGGACAGGAGGGTGAGAGGTTTTTTATTGTCCCAGACTACATCAATTCTGGACTGACTTTTTATGATTTTGACAGGTTCTTGGAGACTAAATAAAGATGGAGCCCTTCATTGAAATATTTTTGACCCCATCAGAACAACACCACATTTACTCTTTGCAAACAGAAATACTAACTTTCACTTCCCCTCTGGCAAGACGTCATATTTTACTTATGTGGAAATCTCCTAAAACCCCAACTATTTCTATCCGGCTTAAGGACGTAATGTTTATCCTTAAATTAGAAATCATAAACCTAACAGTGAAAGGCTGTTCCAACAACTTCTCTTTAATACAATACATCTTTAAATTCTGTCTGTGGTCAGATTAAAGCTGCAGTGTGTAACTTTGTGTGTGTCAGAGAAGTGAAACATTTTCTAAGGTATATTCTCAGAACTGAATAAAACATGTTCTTCGCAGGAAAATGTTATCCCTGGAACAGTGTTTGAAGTTAGTAAGCTTCCTGAAAAGTTACTATTTCATTTTGTTTTTTACAGCAGCAGGGCCCATAGTTTGGTTTACAAACATACTCTAGTCTCAATGTTTGGTTCCAGGTTCCTCTAAATATAGTTTAGTTTTGATTTATGATGATATAATCATTCAAAACTAAGAATCGCATGTAGAGAAAATGTATTTAGTAAACTTACTATGTGAATATAAACAAATCCCTCTCCACTGAAACTGCATAGTGAGGGGGGGGGGCACTTGTAATTTGTTGTTTTCATTTCTAGTTGATTATATTGAAGGTAAGGTTCTACAGAACAGTGTTGGTTCCAGTGTCAAGAAACCAGACCAAAAATGTTTTTTGTGTGTGAGAATGACGACTTCATGATTTTGAGTGTGGCCAGTTGGATCTGTGATCTATGCACATTTCATACAATGTATGTGTAATACCATGTGCAAATTGTTTTAAGCAATGCAACTGTATTGCTTAGAAATAGCTTTTTAGGAAGAGTTTTTAATGACTAGCATCAATGTGCTCCACACATCCTAACATTTCAGTTTAATTGTGGTGAGCACTTTCTCTGAGAAGTGAGGGCTGTCCCACTAAGGGCTCTTTTTGCACCCTTCATTAACACTTTCTGCAAGTCACCATATTTGCAGACTTTGGATAAGGAAATTACCTGCAGTAGCGCAGTGACCTTAAAAAGGAGGGAAACTCCTTCTTCAACGCATTTCCTCACAAGTCTGGCATAATACCCCCCGCTCGGCTCTACAGTATGACTTCAAAAGGTTTCTCTTTAATTAAGATACTGTTTGCAGTTTATAATGTGACCAGGCATGGCATGTAGGCGTAGGTGGTTAAGGCATCTATACTTGTTTTTATTTAAGTGGTACATATTATAGCCTGCCCTGTCCAGATACATTCCATAATTCCTTTTTCATTTACCTGAAATCATTTTATAGGCCTGGAATAGTATGTGAAATAATCATGATCTTGAAAGGAATCCAGTTGTGATCTTGCAAATATGAGATCCCCTGTCGCTATAAAAACGTCTAGTCTGACCAAAATATCAGAAACTTGTGACAGGTGTCTTTAGATTTAGAATGGATTACTTGACGATTAAATGCAATCCACTCGCTAAGGCAATATCCTGCAACACGTTCACATCAGGCAGTCAATCTCTAAAGAGCCTAAGCAGGGAAGAATAGCCTGCAGTTAATGTAAAAAGATAAATTCACAAGCCAACAATAAAGTTTGTGATTTTTTTTGTATATATTCTCCGGTAAGTACTTTTATTTATCTTTTTTTTTTAACTAGAATTCATTTAGGCTTTTTTTTTTTAAATCGCATTTTGCTTTGGTAAAGTTAACACTCCATGCCAAACAAGCCCCTTTATATGTAATAGAAATTGCATCTCAAAGGTAAAGGTGAGGCCATTTTAACATGTGGGGCTTGAGGCTCAATGGATTTGGCCTGAGTGACTCAGGGGCACTTTACACGGTGAAAACGTGAGTTTTCCCGTTTTTGGTTTAAAAAAAAAAAACCCGTTCAGACACAATTTATCTGACATCTTCACCCGTACACAAAGTTTTCAGAGGAAACGGGCCGAAATCGCTGAAGTAGCAGCCATGCCAAGCCAATAGTCAGCGGTGACACAGCCTAGTAGATAGCTCTTCCGGTACAATTTGATGCATAAAACCTTACTGTAACCGAAAATTAATGCCACTAACGTTCATAAAGCGGTTGGTGTAAGCTTGGGGTTACAAATATTGTAAAAGACAAGCTTATTTCACCGCATTGAACTCGGAAAAACAGCAGACTTGCTGATATAAAGGGGCTTCGTGAGCGGATACCTGCCTGTTAGGCGTACTTCAGAATAAAAGTCAACTCACGTGTGTCCAGCAAAATGCTATGAATGTTTAGCCAGTGAAATGCTTTTACTGTGAAGCCGTTAGCCTTAATGCTCCTTTCGTTGAACAGTAGCCTAACTTAACCGCTGCACGCTGATAGTGTTTTTTTAATGTAGAGAGAGCCGTGTCCCTGGCATATAGAAGTGACACACGTTTATTTAGCAAGAAAAACAGGCAGAGCACAACTCTTTCCCTATTTGCTTGTAGGAGCGATTGGTGGCACGATAACAAATGCATCAGCAACAGCACAACGTCCATGAGCACAATGAATACAGCTCGGTGATCCGCCATTGTTGTTGTTGTTTTCCAACTGGCGCACGTGGACCTACAAAGACGGCGCATGCCTATTTATATCCAAACGCAATGCGCATGTGTGAGGGTGGAGCCGTGACGTCAGCGTTATCAGGGGAAATGGTTTCGGTGTTTACAGGAAACCAAAACCGTTAAGTTTTCCAAAAAATCCTCCCTCGGAGGTGATCTCAAAAATCTGCGGTTCATGCCTGCGTTTGCGTTTGCGTTTGCTGTTTTCCTGTAAATGATATAGTGCAACCGCAGAAATTTTTCTGCGTATGCACCGTTTTGCGTGGCCGTGTAAAGTGCCCCTCAGAGCAGGCAAGGGGAGTTTCTATCTGCTTGTCATTTTGTGACAGTCTGTGTCACTCTCTGATCGTATGCAGTGTGGGGGATGGGTACCTGTGTCTGACGACGGTCGTTAGGCAGTCAACAACAACAGCTAACTTCAATAGCCAAGATTCACAGTGACTGTGATATATGTCATTCTCCTTCTGCTGTGTTGGAGAAGATACTTAAATACAAATTAAATTTAAAATAGGTTGAGTACAATCAACATTTTACTTTAGTTGGAAATCAAATCCTTTAATACAATCAACTCAGAAAAAGTCACTTAACAAGGTATTACACTTTAAGAAATCTAAAATAATAGGTTGCATCCAATCCAAACGTAAATGTTGGCTTAACTACCTTTCTCTGTGATTGTGAAATAAACAAAATAAATATAGATTGAAGACACGAGTACACTGTCAAATTGATTGAAAACCTCTTCTTATAAAGATTAATAAAGGGAATTTTGAAAATAAAGAAATAATCCAGTTTGGTTTATTCCTTTTAAATTCATCCACGATGGAGTGTGAAAGTCGCACCATCCCAACCAACAGTGGACTCCAGTCATTAGATACAGTGGAAGTGTGGACCTTTCTCTGACCCCGTTTCCACCTGGCATTAACAAATGAATGTGGACACAAGTGGTCACAAGTGGTCACAAACCTCCTCCGAATGTGGTTTTTGTGATCCGATCACATGAATACAGCTCTAACTACAGATGAGAACACTCTCAAGACGCATTGAGATCGGATCACAAAAACCACATTCGGAGGTGGTTTGTGACCACATGTGACCACTTGTGTCCACATTCATTTGGTAGTGGAAACATAAATGTGGTTTGTGTCCACATTAGGGACCTCCTACTCAACTGCCTGAGCGGAAATACGTAGAAAAAAAGGTTTTAGTGTGCGCCCAGTTAAAAGTATTGCAAATGACAAGCTATCTGTCCTCTGTTTTCATTTCACCGAGTAAAACTGTGATAACACGGAAGTCGCTGATTTTTTTTTCTGGCGCCATGCAAGCTGCAGTCATGTGGAGCGCTAACTTCCTGTTCTTATCTGCTTCAAAATAAAGGTCAGCTCGCGCTTGGCTAGTAACAGGCTTTTAATGTGAAGGTGTACAGGAAACGTTCTGTTTGCACAAGGAATAACTTAACTGTGAAAGCTATGGACTGGTTGCGGTGACAAGAGTTTAACAGAGGCAGACGTTAGAATAGCCAAACAGCGAGCACACATCTTTCACCAGCCAAAGTGGCGTAATAACTTACTCGCCTAAGAGTTTTTACTTTTCTACTTTACCTATACTATGATATTTCCCGCATTTGGCGAGTGTTAATGTAAGGGCCCTCTAAGCAGTATTGTGCATCGCTCCTCATTGTCTAAATGAGATAGACTAGCCTATCTCGTCAACCTAGACTGGTAATTATCTTCGCATGTATTGCATTTTTATAGCAAATGCGATTCAAACTGTGGCACTGTACAGCCCTGTATGTTTACTTGTTTGAACCCCACCGGTTAAAAACAGCAATGCAAACGGAAATGATGAACGTGTTGATTTAAATACAGCGCGGGAAAATGGAATCCGATCACAAGTAGACAGAGAAGTCACATTTGAAAATACAAGTGGGAACACACGGACTGAGAGCTGTCCACTTGTAACCAGATTCAAAAAGTCAGATGTTAATGCCAGGTGGAAACAGGGTCTCTGTTGGCCGCGTGACCGCAGGAGGCTCGCCGCTTGATCATATTGGGCCATATATTCCTGACGCCGACGCCGAGATCAGACCTGTCACACTTACGGTGCAACAACAACAATAACATGGTCCAGCTGTGCCAAAAAATACAGATGTAGGTTCACTGTGTAACCAGCGGCAGTCTTGTCACAGATATCATTAAAACAGCCTGAACACGCACCCCGATCGCAAATACACACACATTAACAGCAATTCAGCAACATACTAAACACATTAACAACAGCAGTGTGTGCTCAGCGGCACAAATAAAGGCAAACATCAGCCTACCTGAAAGTGAAAGTGTGCCGGCTGACGGAGGACAACACCGGTGCTTCGCTGTACTAGGCTATATGGAATTCCACACGGACACTGCCGTCAACTTTGGGTTCATATTATCCTCAGGAACAGCACACAGCTGGGTGAGTTTCACTATGCTAACCGGCGCTACCTTGGCTAAAGTACAACCAACAGCTAAACAGATGCAAAATACACATATTTGCAGAATGTATTGGAAGCCCAATGTCCTCACTCCACATGCCCAACTCGTCTTGCAGACCACCGCCACCGGGCAATCTCAACGCTGATTGGCTGTGGAGGCGCGACGCCGCAGAAAAAGATGAAAATGTTCATCTTTTTCTGCGGCGCCGTGTTCACCGCACAAGCCTTCGATTCACGCTCCTTCGATGACGCAATTTCTACGCGCCGCAAATGGCCGCGCTCCCGATTCACGCGCCTCTCATGAGGCGCGGCCACGCGCCGCGCAAGAGCCCGCCGCTGGACGCCAATTATTGGGTGGACGCGCAGCCACGCGCTAGTACATTGATTTTGTATGTAATCTCGCCGCGCGGCCAGTGCGGTGTGTTCGCAGCTTAACTGTATAGACTCAAAGTGTAGCATACTAAGCACTAAAACGTGTCAAATGTTTTAAAACTTGTCTATAATTGTTCAGACACAATAATCAAAAAACCTTCATCATGGAAATGTTACTTTAAAAGGCAAAACACTGTTTCTTTAGCTTAAATGTGCTTATATCTTATTCCTTGTGTCTCCCTTCTTTACAGGATGAGTCAAATGGATGGCACTTCTTAAATATGTGGTCACATTTCCAATTTCTTCCACAGTTTTCTAGAAACAAGGGGTGGCACAACTTCCCCACCGGCACAACTCAGGCCACTCTCCCCTACAATTAAAACACCAATTTTATGTGAAATACTTTTGTGTCATTAGATTAGCCTACATTGCTGATGCTTTTATCTAAAGCAGTTTCCCATAAATTAAATTTGACCATAAAGATAGAATCTCAGAACAGCAATAATCACGCAAGTAGTCTAGATTAGCTTCAAATAAATGGAACTACAAAAGTGCTACATCATTTAAGTGCTACATGTAGGTGTAACATGTAAGTGCATTTTTTCTTCTCTCCTTTTTGTGCCGTTAAATAGTCATGACATCTGTAGGCTATAAACTGTGAATCATTTACATTGTTTAGAGAGAGAGAGATAGAGAGAGATAGAAAGGGGGTGGGGGTGTTACTGCCTGATTATGTGGGGTTCAAAATAATAAATTATTACATCAAGGCTTATAAATAAATAAAAAACATCACATTATTGTTGTTGCATATGGGCTAAATATGTATGTCAATTTCAAGCTTTGTGGCTTGTAGCCTACGATATGAAACATTATTTTCACTGTATGATTTGGAGTGTAGTCTACTTGTAGGCTATACGACTGTTTGTGAATATTTTCATCCGGCCAAATTTGCATCATATCACATATCACTTCCACATTAGAGCAACGAGAATCTTTTTTGTAAAATGTAGCCTTGACGTAATAGGTCGCGGTGGACAGTCTCATATTTGGAGAATGTAGTACTGCAGGTAGGGTCAATTAGTATGACACACATAAGACATTTTAGACCACATTGACATTATTATTTTCCCCTTAAGAATTATCCAGTTTGGCTTTTTCCTTTTAAATTCATCCACGATGGAGTGTGAAAGTCGCACCATACCAACCAACAGTGCACTCCAGTCATTAGATACAGTGGAAGTGTGGACCTTTCTCTGTGATTGTGAAATAAACAAAATAAATATAGATTGAAGACACAAGTACACTGTCAAATTGATTGACAACCTCTTCTTATAATGATTAATAAAGGGAATCTTGAGGGACTGAATTATTCTAAAGGTCTAGGCCTCTAAAATGTTCTGATTGTAAAATGATAGTCTGATGATCAATCTGTTTTTGCAATTAATTAAGATACAAAGAACGTATCTTTCTCTTTTAATCTGTCACCCATAGTCTGACAGGAGAGAGTTGACAGAGAACCAAATTGGCAGCTGAACTGTCTTCACATACTGCAGGCTTTGGGTAGCTGTTCAGCCAGGTCTGAGATGGTCCAGAGACAATCTCCTTAACTCTTTGTTACATTTGGAGAATGTAGTACTGCAGCTAGGGTCAATTAATATGACACACATAAGACATTTCAGACCACATTGACATTATTATTTTCCCCTTAAGAATTATCCAGTTTGGCTTATTCCTTTTAAATTCATCCACGATGGAGTGTGAAAGTCGCACCATACCAACCAACAGTGCACTCCAGTCATTAGATACAGTGGAAGTGTGGACCTTTCTCTGTGATTGTGAAATAAACAAAATAAATATAGATTGAAGACACGAGTACACTGTCAAATTGATTGAAAACCTCTTCTTATAAAGATTAATAAAGGGAATTTTGAAAATAAAGAAATAATCCAGTTTGGTTTATTCCTTTTAAATTCATCCACGATGGAGTGTGAAAGTCGCACCATACCAACCAACAGTGCACTCCAGTCATTAGATACAGTGGAAGTGTGGACCTTTCTCTGTGATTGTGAAATAAACAAAATAAATATAGATTGAAGACATGAGTACACTGTCAAATTGATTGAAAACCTCTTCTTATAAAGATTAATAAAGGGAATTTTGAAAATAAAGAAATAATCCAGTTTGGTTTATTCCTTTTAAATTCATCCACGATGGAGTGTGAAAGTCGCACCATACCAACCAACAGTGCACTCCAGTCATTAGATACAGTGGAAGTGTGGACCTTTCTCTGTGATTGTGAAATAAACAAAATAAATGTAGATTGAAGACACAAGAACACTGACAAATTGATTGAAAACCTCTTCTTATAAAGATTATTAAAGGGAATCTTGAGGGACTGAATTACTCGAAAGGTCTAGGCCTCTAAAATGTTCTGATTGTAAAATGATAGTCTGATGATCAATCTGTTTTTGCAATTAATTAAAATACAAAGAACGTATCTTTCTCTTTTAATTTGTCACCCATAGTCTGACAGGAGAGAGTTGACAGAGAACCAAATTGGCAGCTGAACTGTCTTCACATACTGCAGGCTTTGGGTAGCTGTTCATCCAGGTCTGAGATGGTCCAGAGACAATCTCCTTAACTCTTTGTTACATTTGGAGAATGTAGTACTGCAGGTAGGGTCAATTAGTATGACACACATAAGACATTTTAGACCACATTGACATTATTATTTTCCCCTTAAGAATTATCCAGTTCGGCTTATTCCTTTTAAATTCATCCACGATGGAGTGTGAAAGTCGCACCATACCAACCAACAGTGCACTCCAGTCATTAGATACAGTGGAAGTGTGGACCTTTCTCTGTGATTGTGAAATAAACAAAATAAATATAGATTGAAGACACGAGTACACTGTCAAATTGATTGAAAACCTCTTCTTATAATGATTAATAAAGGGAATTTTGAAGATAAAGAAATAATCCAGTTTGGTTTATTCCTTTTAAATTAATCCACAATGGAGTGTGAAAGTCGCACCATCCCAACCAACAGTGGACTCCAGTCATTAGATACAGTAGAAGTGTGGACCTTTCTCTGTGATTGTGAAATAAACAAATTAATATAGATTGAAGACACAAGAACACTGTCAAATTGATTGAAAACCTCTTCTTATAAAGATTAGTAGTAAAGGGAATTTTGAGGGATTGGACTATTCTAAAGTTCTTGACCTATAAACTGTTCTGATAATAAATAATAGTCTGTATTTTAATTCATTGCAAAAAACAAATTGATCATCAAAGAACATACCTTTCTCATTTAATCTGCCACACATGAGTAGTCTGACAGTGGAGAGTAGACAGAGAATCACATTGGCAAGAAAATAAAGGATCTTACTGCTGATCTTTTTTCCCATGTTTGTTTATATCTATCTTTCGTCCTTTTTAAAACTTTTATTAACACTCAACATATATATTTAGTTTCAAAACCAAAATACAAATCTATTTTCAAGAGACTGGTGTCTTCAGTAAGTAGCCTGTCAACAGCTCTTCACAGCCTGAAAGACTCCCTGGGGCTGAGACCATTCAGACAATAGAGGAGTGTTTAAACGACGGTGTGTGAATGGGCCAGGCCAGGGCAAGCAGAGGCTGTCCCAGATATGAAATTAACACTCACACACTTCCAAGTCCACTGTTGGCAAAAGTTATGAAAATTTACCAGAAGGTATTATACATGTTTTTAAGATGATTTAAAGCATGTCCAAGAGGGGACTTGAAAAATGTCCCCTGTTAGTTTTGGAGTCCCCTGTTAGTGGATGTGTTACGATCTCAGGTTCCCTGTTGGATAGGTCGGCACACTCACACACACACACACACACACACACACACACACACACACACACACACACACACACACACACACACACATTC
>CM047514.1:5753256-5755756 GCA_026122265.1 Ammodytes dubius | reverse complement strand
ACAGAAGTTGCTGTTTTGGGAATTGTCTAGAAAATGATGTGACAACAAATGCATATTTAAGGCGAGCGAGGCAGACAAAAACAACAACTTTTCTTTTCAAGCGTTGCTAAATTTTGAGATTTATTTGGCTATTTTGCTTCCATAACATGTCTCCTTTCATAGAACCTATACATAAAAGGGCCAACATGTTAATGTAGGTGTTTGTTTGACTAAACCTTGTCTGTTTGCGACTGTATATTTGATCTATACAACCATCTTTAACGGACATTATCTCAATTAGTTTTTTTTTCAATATTCTGAAACGAAAATCTTTGAACTTCTTCAGCACTTACATCAACTACACTTTCATTCTTAGCACTATTCCGAAGGTTATTAAGGAAGGATTTGTTCATATGTTGTAAACTGTCCGATTTATACTACATTTTGTTCTTAAAAACATGCAGAAAATGCATTTTTAAGACCTGAACATGGCATTTCTGATTTATAAAATAAAAAAAGTCTGTATCCAAAGTAAGTTCTGTAAAAACATTGGACACTGATATGTTATAAAAACAAAATAAAGCATAATGTAGTGTCTTGCCCTAAAACGCATTGGGAAAAGCAGAACAAAACTCTCTCATAGCACCAGCGAGATGCATTTCGTAGTATAAATAGTATTTTAAAGACCATAGAGACTGACATATTTACCACGCTTGCATTTAAAAAACAAAACAAAAATAAACTCACAGCAGTCTGAGCGAGTGCAGCCCACCGAAGGCCATTCTCGGGATGCAGCGCAGCGAGTTGTAGCTCAGGATCCTGCAATGCAAAAATAATTACACATGGATATGAAACTTCAGCTGTTTCCATCGCACTACTGTCAGCACTAAACAGCTCCGGAAAAGATTTAAGAAAAAAACAAGTCGGGATTTTTCTTAAATCTTCATCTCTACATAACTTATTGAAAAATGCTCTTAACGACAAAACAATGTATTGTGAATTTGGTTGAAATGTTGTCAGTAGTTTATATTATGAAACCAAAATGTTCATTCTACTCAAACATAATGGCTATACATAGTGAAAAGAGAGACACTGAACAATTGGAGTGGTCTATTTATTTTTTTCCAGAGCTGCAGTAAAGAAAACGTTCTCTTGTTCAGGACTTACAGAGTGGTGAGTTGGCTCATGTTGGAGAAGGACGAGTTGGTCAAAGAGTTGATCTTGTTATTGCTGAGATCTCTGGAAGGCAAAATAAAGTAGTAGTTAGTAAGTTGATTTGAATGAATACATTTGCATTTTGTGTGTGTGTGTGTGTGTGTGTGTGTGGCGTGTGTGTGTGTGTGTGTGTGTGTGTGTGTGTGTGTGTGTGTGTGTGTGTGTGTGTGTGTGTGTGTGTGCGTGTGCGTGTCTGTGTGTGTGTGTGTGTGTGTGTGTGTGTGTGTGTGTGTGTGTGTGTGTGTGTGTGAGTACGCTTTAACCTAAAATGTTAAAGGTGGACTCAGCGATTTTGGAGAACGCTTGTGTGTGTAGGATGAAAAAAAAATTGATGGTGTTCATACACAGCGTAGACTATGTTAACTGATATGTAAACAAAGGAAATGAGAACAAAGTGGTCCACTGTAGCTATAGCAACTTAACTGGTTACGGAGCCTACGCTTTGTATAAATACATTTTTTTTTTCAGGTAAAGGGATCTTGAGGAGATATTCACTGATTTTGACAACAAACCTTCAATAAAGTCATAAAGAAAACGACAGCAGTACACAAAATAGAAAGCACAACGAAGTCCTACATTGTCAAACACTTGCCCTGCATTCCAATCCCCATTGCCCTGAAGATGTCTGTGTGTAAATGTTGTTGTTGTTGCTTTTGTTGCTGTTGTTGTTGTGTTGTCCTGCTTGTTGTTTTTTGTATGAGACCGAAGACGAATCTCCACACTGTGGACAATAAAGATTTAACTAACTAACTAACTAACTACTTCCCTACTATTTAGTATGCCAGAAAAAGATTTAGGATGTCCCAATACATGCACGTCAATTGTAGTATGCTGAAAATACATGAATGCCCCAATAACTCCAATAGCATTTTGGATTATTCGTCTTTATTCTCGACATTTCTCGACATAATGAAAAAAAAAAAAATTAATTATCTGATTTGTTTTCTATCTGACGTGGCCCTAAAACTCTTCTGTACTTTAGTATGTACTAGTGCAGTAAAAAGAAAAAGTATGTGATTTGGAACGCAGGGTTGATCATTTGAAATACATATTCAAAAAGGAGTGGGAAGAAGTCGTACTGTATATATATACACCGGGACGTTAGACAGACATATAGACTTACACCAGCTGAAGGTATTTGAAGGCTGCGAGCTCCTTTGGCACAATGCTGAACTGGTTTCCATCCAGATATCTAAACAGAGAGACACACACATCCAGTAATTAGTCAGTGAACTCCGTGTTAGGATTCAGTCGGAGCGAAATAAGATACGAGACCTTCAAAACACAATGGTTTAACAATACTATG
>CM047514.1:5743256-5745756 GCA_026122265.1 Ammodytes dubius | reverse complement strand
GTCTGTCTGTCTGTCTGTCTGTCTGTCTGTCTGTCTGTCTGTCTGTCTGTCTGTCTGTCTGTCTGTCTGTCTGTCTGTCTGTCTGTCTGTCTGTCTGTCTGTCTGTCTGTCTGTCTGTCTGTCTGTCTGTCTGTCTATCTATCTATCTATCTATCTATCTATCTATCTATCTATCTATCTATCTATCTATCTATCTATCTATCTATCTATCGTAAGTAAATGTCTTATAATCCAAACAATTAACAACATATGAACAAATCCTTCTGTACCAACCTTCGGAATAGTGCTAAGAATGATTCTAGAACGTTTAGTTGATGTAAGTGCTTTAGAAGTTGAGATCTTTGGTTCAAGAGTAATGAAAAAAAATAATAATGATGAGATAATGGCCGTACCATAAAACGTTTCACTTACATTTTCTTCAGCTGGGAAAGGCTCTTAAACATTCCAGTTGCCTCCATCGTGGTGATGTCATTGTTGTTAAGGCGGCTAGAGAGAGGAAAGAGTAAAAGTTTAACCATAAAAATCCAATAAAATTAAAGTACTCAGTTTTGTTTCTCATATATATTCTCATGCCGTCTCTTGTTTAATTTGTGAACATTGAAAAATAAAGGAGAAAATGAGTTGTCGAAAATTTGAAAATGTAAAATTCTGAAGCAAAAAAAAAATCAGATATATAATTTCAATGTATAAATATTATGGAACAGTAATACTTCCACAGTCTCTCTCTTCCTTTATCTACAACCCCGATACCTTAAAAGTTGGGAATTAATTTAAAACTTTTATCAAACAGAATATAGTAATTTCTTACTCCTTTTTAAAATAAAATCCAGTTAAAAACAATAAAAAGGCAAGGGGTGCCCTTAGCTCAGTTGGTAGGGCGTCCCCCCCCATGGGCCTCGGCCAGCAGCGGACCCGGGTTCGATTCCAGCCCGCGGTCGTTCTCTGCATGTCACTCCCCTCTCTGCCCCATTTCAACTCTGTCTCTACACTATCAATAAAGCATAAAAATGCCCAAAAAAAAAAAAAAAAAAAAAAATGATCTATTCTATTTCTACATTAGGGCTGTATTTATTATTATTATTATTATTATTATTATTATTATTATTATTATTATTATTATTATTATTATTATTATTATTATTATTATTATTATTATTATTATTATTATTATTATTATTATGATTATTATATATATATTTTTTTAACCTTTATTTATACAGGTATATCCCATTGAGTCCGAAGACTCTTTTGCAAGGGAGACCTGTTCCCATTTACACGTTACCATTCACACACACATTCATACACCGATAGCAGGCTAACTTTTTAGCGTGCTGTATTTATAATATCATTAAACGTCCCCCCCTGCTTGCTTACAGTTTTATGGTGGACTAAAGGTCCCCCTGCTTGCTTACAGTTCTATGGTGGACTAAAGGCCCCCCCTGCTTGCTTACAGTTCTATGGTGGACTATTAGGGCTGTATGTATAATATCATTAAAGGCCCCCCTGCTTGCTTACAGTTCTATGGTGGACCCCCCCTGCTTGCTTACAGTTCTATGGTGGACCCTGGGATGTGCTCGGGGACCTTGGTCAGCTTCAGGTTGGAGCAGTCGACCACGTTGGACTCACAGCGACATTTGGGCGGACACACCGGGTCACTGTTACAGGCGTTATTCAGACGGGTGTCTTCAGTACCTGGACGGGAGGAACATGCAAAACACACATATACAGGTGAAACTCGTATAATTAGAACATCATGGAAAATGAATTGGATTTGAGGCAAGAATTCATGCAAAAGGGGCCCAAACCAAGTACTGAGTACATATGCATGATTATACTTTATATAGGGCCGACATTTCTGTATTGAAAATACCTTGTTCATTGATTTTATGTGATATTAAAATGTTCTGAGATTTTGCATTTTGGGGTTCTCATTAGCTGTAAGCCATTTTAATCAAAATGATAACAAAGAAAGGCTTGAAATATCTCAATTTGAATGTAATGAGTCTATACAATATATTAGATTCACCTTTTAAGTTGAATTAATGAAATAAATGAACTTTTGCACGATATTTAAATTTTTCGAGTTTCACCTGTAGTCTTATAACAACAATATGACATAATGACATTAGCCATTTTCCTTGTACCGACACAATAGACTCCATTTCCCATGATCCTCTTGGTTACTCATCTGCTTCCTTCACAACTACATGTCAGTTGTTGGTCCTAGAAGTCGATCTCAAATTACTAGCTGGACCTCCAAATATTTCTTTGTACATCCCGATTAACAAATTACATAAAAAGAAATGCATGAACCACTTTTTTAATTATCTGGGGCCCTAAACAAGGGCTTATGGGTACTCAGCCTTTTTCCTATTGTGACCTAAAAGTCAGCCCCCGTACCTAATCTTTAACCTTAGGCGCCCTTAACTATCCTGCACACTCTCATAGTGTTCATATGGGACAGTGTGTGTTTGTGCCTGTGTGGTGTGTGTGTGTGTGT
>CM047514.1:5720867-5725867 GCA_026122265.1 Ammodytes dubius | reverse complement strand
ATGTAGTATGGCTTATTGGACTGAAGGACAGAAGTGGGGTGAGGGGGCAAATAGCAGGATGTAAAAACCTACAAGGATACTAAGTGGCACTAGTAAACTGAGGTGGTAATCACTAGTCAGACGTGGAACTTAACCACAACGCTTATGAATGAATGAATCAACTACGTTCTGTATTTTTTTTATAATGAATGGCAAAATAGGTCTATCCCTGAGGCAGACTAGACTCCATTCAGGTTTTGTTCTACAGTCACACACACACACACACACACACACACACACACACACACGCACACACACACACGCACGCACACACACACACACACACACACACACACACACACACACACACACACACACACACACACACACACACACACACACACACACACACACACACACACACACACACACACTCACACACACACACACACACACACACACGTCTAATATAAAATACATCCTCACAGGCGGTGATCCCGTGAGGAGGGGTAATGCTTTGGAATGAGGATAATTCAGAGAATGTTTATGCTCATTGAGGATCGGAAAATTACAGCCTGGGAGCCATTTAACGCCCGCACTGTGCACAGTACACAGCTGGGGTGTGCGTGTGTGTGTGTGTGTGTGTGTGTTGTGTCTGTGTCTGTGTTTGTGTGTGGTGTGTGTGGTGTGTGTGTGTGTGTGTTGTGTGTGTGTGTGTGTGTGTGGTGTGTGTGTGTGTGTGTGTGTGTGTGTGTGTGTGTGTGTGGTGTGTGTGTGTGTGTGCGGTGTGTGTGTGTGTGTGTGTGTCTGTGTGTGTGTGTGTGTGTGTGTGTGGTGTGTGTGTGTGTGTGTGTGTGTGTGTGCGTGCGTGTGTGTGTGTGTGTGTGTCTGTGGTGTGTGTGTGTGTGTGTGTGTGTGTGTGTCTGTGTGTGTGTGTGTGTGTGTGTGAGTGCGTACACAGCTGGGGTGTGTTTTCTTCTCGCACTAAAAAACTGAGTTGGATCTGAATGATATTGCAAATAGCTTTTTCTTTGGAGTTTCAGTATTTTGCGAGCTGTGATGTGAATCCTCTGCCAGACTAATAATATGCTAATGTTCTGTTGGGTATGTGAGCCAAAGTAGTTCCTCTCCCTCTGGCATTCTGTGACATTTTTTTCTTCAATTGCTCGAAGAAAAAAAAAAAACACCTTTTTACATTTTACCTTCGTGTACTACAAGCGTGTTCCCTGTCTGAGCAGGCTGATGACAGACTACTAGAGCATCAAAGCCAGCTGCTGTGTGTGTGTGTGTGTGTGTGTGTGTGTGTGTGTGTGTGTGTGGTGTGTGTGTGTGTGTGTGTGTGTGTGTGTGTGTGTGTGTGTGTGTGTGTGTGTGTGTGTGTGTGTGTGTGTGTGTGTGTGTGTGTGTGTGTGTGTGTGTGTGCGCGCGTGTCAAATAATGCCAATGTGTGCACTTCAAAAAAAGAAAAACCTCATCCGTTACATATGACATGTATGTGCCTTTTGCGAGTGTTCATGCTTGTGTGTGTGTGTGTGTGTGTGTGTGAGTGTGAGTGTGTGAGTGTGAGTGTGTGTGTGCGTGTGTGTGTGTGTGTGTGTGTGTTCATGCGTGATTGCTCTGCACGCCTCTCTAAGCGTGGCTGTCTATCTCACCAGACCGTGAAAATCTAATTTGGAGAATCCACCTAGATCACCTTTCATCTCTCACAAGCACATCTTCCCTTTTAACCCTCCTGGCGTGTGTGTGTGTGTGTGTGTGTCTGTGTGCGTGTGCATGTGTGGGAGTGTGTTTGTGTGTGTGTGTCTGTGTGCGTGTGCGTGTGTGTGTGTGAGTGAGTGAGAGAGAGAGAGAGAGAGTATATGTGTGCGTGTGTGAGTGAGTGAGAGAGAGTATATGTGTGTGTGTGTGTGTGAGAGAGAGAGAGTATGTGTGTGTGTGTGCATGTGTATGTGAGTCTGTGTGAGTCTGTGTGTGTGTCTGTGTGTGTGTTAAAGTGCACCTCAGTGGACACTCTCCTGACATCCTAGATAAGCTTTCATAATCCAGATTTCACGCCAGTTCGAGACGCTTTTGATGTGAAGCGAGTTTGAAAGGAGATTATGGGCATCGGTCCAGAATCTCTCCAGACCCACAGACGTCTGAGTACATTTCACTGCAACATCTGAGTGGTTAAATGCACTTCACTAAAACAATCCTACGAGGAACTTTCAAATGTTTATGAAACCGTCTCATGTTTTTCCTCTGATGATCATAAATGACCTGTAGCAGCAAATGAGACCATCAGTGAAAAAAAAACAAAGCTATTTTTATAATGTTATCATTAATGTCTTTGCGCACACACACACACACACGCACGCACGTACGCACGCAAGCACACACACACACACACACACACACACACACACACACACACACACACACACACACACACACACACACACACCACACTTACCGGGTCTGAATCCCCGTCAAGTAAGACCAAAGCAATTTACGTCAGGCAGACAGACCGGGACATCCTGTGTTTATGAACGCTTCTTAATCAAAGTTTACATTGCTTCACCGTGGTCATATTACCATTATTAATCTAGTCACATATAAATACATTACCTCATGGCCATGCATCCTGCCGTCTCTCTTTCACTCTCTTCCTAAACAAATGCATGTGCTGCCGATATGTGCTAGCAAAGATATGTCTTTCTTATAGCAGTAGAATCAACAACTGAAACATTGCTTGGGCGATTCTTGGGATTTTTCTGCTCATGCACCAGTGTCAGGGAGGGGGGGGGGCACCAGTTTGTAAACGCTGCCATACTGAGAAATAAAGAGAGAGTTTTGTGGAGCTGATTAAGGCTTAATCAACTTTGTGTCAACTCGTTTGGCCATATGGCTAGAACGTAACCTGACATTCATTTTGCATGAAAAAGTTACGCACTGTAGCTTTAACTTTCCAGCTTTTTTCACAGTGGGCTTTATTTGTCTATCATGTGCACAGATCAGAAAGGAATGCAGGCAGATATCAGTACATAAAACAAACTCTTTTTATTCTCGGGGATCAGCGGAAAAGATTCCAGCACACATGCGGCATCCATCACACTGCTGCTCGTAAGCAAACATGTGTCTCTCTGTCTACCAGTGACACACACACACACACACACACACACACACACACACACACACACACACACACACACACACACACACACACACACACACACACACACACACACACACACACACACACACACACACACACACACACAGCAGCTGGCTTTGATGCTCTAGTAGTCTGTCATCAGCCTGCTCAGACAGGGAACACGCTTGTAGTACACGAAGGTAAAATGTAAAAAGGTGTTTTTTTTTTTTCTTCGAGCAATTGAAGAAAAAAATGTCACAGAATGCCAGAGGGAGAGGAACTACTTTGGCTCACATACCCAACAGAACATTAGCATATTATTAGTCTGGCAGAGGATTCACATCACAGCTCGCAAAATACTGAAACATAATAAATATGGCGGGGCAGATGCCTTGTCCACATGTTAGACTTTAAACAGTCAAAGGACACATTCACATGTTCGGACTAAAAGCCTTTTCTGCAGAACTCAAAACCACAAGAAAACCTCAGTGTCTCAGTGAACAGACTACAGATAGAGCGCACAACCATGAAACACCCTTCAGATGCTGTGTGTGTGTGTGTGTGTGTGTGTGTATGTGTGTGTGTGTGTGTATGTGACAGGGTGTGTGTGTGAGTGTGAGTTTGTGTATGTGTGTGAGTGTGAGTTTGTGTATGTGTGTGAGTGTGTGTGAGAGAGAGAGGGAGAGAGTATGTGTGTGTGTGTGTGTGTGTGAGTGTGAGTGTGTGTGCGTGTCTGTGTCTGTGTGAGTTGTGTGAGTGTGAGTGTGTGTGTGTGTGTGTGTGTGTGTGTGTGTGTGTGTTGTGTGTGTGTGTGTGTGTGTGTGTGTGTGTGTGTGAGTTCTTTTCCCAGGCCTGTGGCTGTAACACACACATCGTAACAGATGTTTAATTAATCCACATCAGGCGCAGAGTGTCATGAGTTATCTATGTTTGATCAGAAAGTGGCTCTGTGCTACTCTCCTTGTCTCTTCCCATTCATACTTGCTATCTGTCTAGTTTCTTTTGTGGCTTTGCTTATAGCAGCATATTCTACATGAAAGACATTGTACTGTCCTTGTCTTGGTACATGTTGTAGTGTGAATGCCAGGGTATGAACAGCATTTACAGAGGCTAGGACTGAAAAGTTACATAGTCGAATATGAATAGAGAGATTGAAAAAATAAGTGAAAGAAAGAGAGAGAGACAGAGAGAAAAAGAAAGAGAGAGAGAGAGAGACAGAGACAGAGAGAGCAGAGAGAGAGAGAGATGAGGGAGAATCTTGCCTATAAAGTCAGCAAATTTTTATAAAAATATTTCCTGCTTTTTGATCCGTATTCTCATGTGTGACATTGTTTTCCTTTGTTTCCCACGCCTGACAAACAAACCCCTATCCATTGTTTTGTGTTCTTGACTGGGCAGAATAATTTATTTTATTGTGACTTATTCTAACATTCACACACACAAAGGAAATTGATTTTAACTTTTGAATAGTCGTCAGTTTGGGGTTTTAGCCTTCTGACTTTAACCTGTTTAACTGTTAATAAAATGAGCTCTGCTGGGGTCAAGGCTGTGTGTGTGTGTGTGTGTGTGTGTGTGTGTGTGTGTGTGTGTGTGTGTGTGTGTGTAGGATCTTGCTTGACGTTTACCTTTCTTGTATCTTGTTATCTTGCTCCTGAGGCCTGACGGTGCAGAATGGAAACCGTAAATAGTCCTTGAGGAGGCCAGGAGTTGGGAAAACACTCTCTGACGTCCACACACACACACACACACACACACACCACACACACACACACACACACACACACACACACACACACACACACACACACACACACACACACACTAAAAATGTACTATTGAGGGCCTTAACTGCCCGTCTGAAAAGCCACATTTCAATGGGAGGGAATGT
>CM047514.1:5695729-5703229 GCA_026122265.1 Ammodytes dubius | reverse complement strand
CACAACACACACACACACACACACACACACACAACACACACACACACACACACACACACACACACGCACACACACACACACACCACACACACACACACACACACACCACACACACACTTCACCCTCATTATTCTTAAACCTCTGTAGCTTATTGCTGGCTTTTCTTCATGCCACGTTGTCTGGGGAGAGAATGAGACTTTTGTTTAACATTGCGATCTTACATTTAATCGATTCGCTATATCCGCTATGTACACACACTCATCTGTGCTTCACCCTTGGCATGGGTCAAAAGACAAACACAAATTGGAAATTGGATCTTTAAGCTTTTCAGGTGTGGAAGAAAAGGGGGGGGGGATTTTCAAGCTTTATTTTTTAACAGTACAGAGTTGAAATGGGGAGACAGAGAGAGAGAGAGAGAGAGAGAAGAGAGAGAGAGAGAGAGAGAGAGAGAGAGAGGGGAGAGAGAGAGAGGAGAGAGAGAGAGATGAGAGAGAGAGAGAGGGGGGGGATGACCTGCAGTAAAGGTCCACGGGTCAGATTTGAACCCGCGACCACTGCAACGAAGCCGGAGCCGATATGGTACGCGCTCATCCACTACACCACCGGAGCAGTTTAAAACAAAATGTACAATCCCAATTCCAGGGGTAATGTGCGCAATCGAAATAATCCGATCGTTATGGCGATATGTGTGTGAGTGACAGCTGCTGTTTTATGAAAGCAGTTGGAGCTTGTTAAAGGTCAGGTCTAGTAAAGCGTGGGACAGGAACAGAGGAATAAAAGACAAAGAGATATTTTTCCTGATGTGTTTCTGGAGAGTGTCTGGGCCACACCGTCTCCCTACCGCCAGCAGCTTCTAATGGACTTAAAAGGTTCTCAGCTGTCCCACGGGAAGATGTGTGTGTGTGTCTGTTGTGTGAGAGTGTGTGTCTGTGTGTGTGTGTGTGTGTGTTGTGTGTCTGTGTGTTGTGTGTGTGTGGTGTGTGTGTGTGTGTGTGTGTGTTGTGTGTGTGTGTGTGTGTGTGTGTGTGTGTGTGTGTGTGTGTGTGTGTGTGTTGTGTTTTGTTTCTGTCTGTCTGTCTGTGGTGTGTCTGGTGAATGAGAGAGACAGAGAGTCTTAGATTTGCCTATATACCTGTGTGTGTGTTGTGTGTGTGTGTGTGTGTGTGTGTGTGTGTGTGTGTGTGTGTGTGTGTGTGGTGTGTGTGTGTGTGTGTGTGTGTGTGTGTGTGTGTGCTTTTTACACTTTGCTCACAGTGCACACCGTAGCTTGTATGTTTCCTTTATGATCCTAACAAGAGAGGTTAATGTGAAAGCCCGCGTGTGTGTGTGTGTGTGTGTGTGTGTGTGTGTGTGTGTGTGTCGTGTGTGTGTGTGTGTGTGTGTGTGTGTGTGTGTGTGTGTGTGTGTGTGTGTGTGTGTGTGTGTGTGTGGGTTAGTGCTGTGTGGTGTTGAACCCATCAAGTGAGTGCTAGATGTCTACTTCTTACCAGTGCTGGACACAGTTCTCAACTCCAGTATCTTAAGAATAGAAACTCCCGCTCAAAAATGACACACCACAAGTGAAAGTTGCCCTGTCAATTTTTTTTTTCCCATCACCATAGATTTTGCTTTTAAAAATAGCTAAGTAGCCTATTCAAAAGTAAAACAGTTTAAATTTTTCTAGATAGACTAGAAATGCCCGGATGAGTACTAACTTCAGGGAAGATTTTTCTGTGTATGGATCGACAGGTTACTTTTTCCTACTCAACCGTCCCACAATGCATTGGGTCTTTTCAAACGACACGGAATTTTTTTTATATTTTTTATTACTTCTGTATACTTCAGTGTAAACGGTCCGACCAACCTCGCATACACAATCAATGTTAAGTAGACAGTATGTAGTTATACATGTTGATATGTAGGAGGGAGGACGTTAGTATAGGGCTTTTCAAACACAGCCTACTAGCTCTCTTTGCCCCTTTCTAGAGCTCTGGTTTTGGGGGGAAAGGCTTGTATAACAAAGTGGCTGTTTGTGCGGGACGTCCCGTGCGAGAGGACACACAGAGAGACGGAGGGCTGGCAGATGAGATCGCTTGCTCTCATTAAAAAAGCTTTTGAAGGAAGAACGCTGGCCGTGTTAATAAAAGGCCGTCGGTTAAATGAACACAGGACCGCTGATTTGTGGGGAGCTTGTTTTTTACACACTTGACTGTCCTGCAGTCGTTAAGCCCACACCGTAATGAGTCTACAAAGGGGCTTTGGATGGGGGATGGATGCAAGATTTTCAAAATAAAGGGAATCTGTATCTTGTTTTTCCGTTGTTTTTGTTTTTCTTATGTCGGCCTATTGTATATTCTATGTGATGTAAAGCGTCTTTGAGTGACCTCCAAAAAAGCGCTATATAAATCTTATCAATTATTATTATTATTATTAACATTATTATTTTGGTAAAAACCTACATATGTGATTTTTTTTTGGTTTTTTTAACAAATTAATATTAAAGAATGCATTTTTATCTTATTTAATTAATTGAAAGCTATAGTGCGTAACTTCTGTCGCTCCCATTAGGAATTCTGAGTAATTACAACAACACTGTCAACATAAATCCATGCGGGTTAAGCCTTTGGTGATCGCCCATGGATTTTATACCTTCTGCTGTATGTCAGGTTTTTTCTTAGCAGTAGAATCAACAACTGAAAATTTCTTGGGCTCTTCTTGGGATTTTTCTGAGCTCCTGCACCAATGTCAGGAGGGTGGGGGCGACACCAGTTTGTAAACGCTGCCATACTGAGAAAACAGAGAGAGTTTTGTGGAGCTGCTATGGGCTTAATCAACTTTGTGTCAACTAAATTTGGCAATGGCTTGAATGTAATCGACATTAATTTATGTGGAAAAAGTTACGCACTATAGCTTTAATGTAGAAAACAACAGACAGTTCCAGAGAGCGTATTGTGTGTCTTAGCTTTCCATTGTGTGAGTTTACCTCTTTATCTAGTACCCTCTGTCTCTTCCATGTTGGCAGATAGCACACAGACACTGATGAACGAGGGGCAGGCGCGGAGATAATTGGAATTGATTAGAGATGATTAGAGATAGTTTGGGTTTGTTTAACCTTGTTCTAGTGTGTGTGTGTGTGTGTGTGTGTGTGTGTGTGTGTGTGTGTGTGTGTGTGTGTGTGTGTGTGTGTGTGTGTGTGTGTGTGTGTGTGTGTGTGTGTGTGTGTGTGTGTGTGTGTGGTGTGGTGTGTGGTGTGTGTGTGTGTGTGTGTGTGTGTGTGTGTGTGTGTGTGTGTGTGTGTGTGCGTGGATGGCGACCGACGTAAGGCATGGGAACCGAGTTGCGGCGCGGAGGTGAGAGGCGCTGCTAGCAACATCAGTGAACAATAACAGTGAAAATAGAGTCACATTCATCACCGCTAACGACCTGCTAGCAACACCACACACGCGCACACACACACACACACACACACACACACACACACACACACACACACACACACACACACACACACACACACACACACACACACACACACACAACACCACACACGCCCACCTTCACTTCCACTGCACTTCTTCAGACCTGTAATCTACTCGTCCAAGTCTCTGTAATTAGTGCGTCTTCGCAGTGGGAGAGATGCAGGAAGTGAGTTAGGAGGAAAGGTGAGAGCGTAGTGTTGTGTTTTGTGTGTGTGTGTGTGTGTGTGTGTGTGTGTGTGTGTGTGTGTGTGTGTGTGTGTGTGTGTGGTGTGTGTGTGTGTGTGTGTGTGTGTGTGTGTGTGGTGTGTGTGGTGTGGTGTGGTGGGAGTGTAGAGTAGTTAGCCCTGATAGCTTACCCCTGGGGGACACACTATAGCATCTGGTTTGGGCTCAGGATGGGGTGGGGGGGGGGGTAAGGGGGAGGTGAGAGGCCAACGGGTGTTTTGCGGTTTTTGATTACCACGTTTTTTTTTCTTCTTCTTGTTGCTGTCACAAACAAATGGCGGCAACAACACAGGCGCTGGTTTGATGGGGGGTGTGTTGATGCTTTTATTAGGGGATGACGTGCAGGTTGACACGGTGGGGGTTATAGGCCTTGTAGTATCTCTTACCCAGTGTTATGCCGATTTCTGCGTCCCTGCTAGACCTATAATAGACCATAAAATGCATTCACACAGTTATGTATTTATGAAGATTTATGATGTTTGAGCATTACATATTTTGAAGGAGTTAGGCTTCCTATAGTGTCTGTCTGTCCGTCCTTTGTCTGTCTGTCTATCTATCTATCTATCTATCTATCTATCTATCTATCTATCTATCTATCTATCTATCTATCTATCTATCTATCTATCTATCTATCTATCTATCTATCTATCTATCTATCTATCTATCTATCTATCTATCTATCTATCTATCTATCTATCTATCCTATCTATCTATCTATCTATCTATCTATCTATCTATCTTCTCTATCTCTCTCTCACTGATATGATGGCAGGGTGTGGGAATACCTGACTAAACCCTGGCAAAGAGATCGGAGGAGAGGAGAGGGAGGGGGGCGGATGTTTGTTTCCAAGATCTTTCAAAATTTCTCGCTAATGCTTGACAACGGGTAACCTGGCATACACACACAAACCCTAAACACACGCGCTGGAATATTGGCTGAGTGGAGAGAGAGAGATAGAGAGAGAGAGAGAGAGAGAGAGAGAGAGGGAGAGAGAGAGGAGAGGGAGAGAGACAGAGAGAGAGAGGAGAGAGAGAGAGGAGAGAGAGAGGAGAGAGAGAGAGAAGAGAGAGAGAGAGAGACATGAGAGAGATAGAGGGAGAAAAAAAATCAGAAAAATGTAAATAGCACTAATTAGACAAACAAACAACACAACACACACACACACACACACAACACACACACACACACACACACACACACACACACACACACACACACACACACACACACACACACACACACAAACAGTAATTACACATGCTATCTTCACACACACCGGATGTCGTCTATGCGACTGGATAGGCTAGGCACACGCCCCAGGGGTTTTTAAACGCTGTTTTTCTTTGGTTTGATTGGAATTAGCTCGTGTGTGTGCTGTTGCTGTGTTTGGTTGGAGGTGGGCTTTGTGGTTTCTGTTGTTGTTCTCTTGTTGCTTTGGCGATTGATTGGAGATAAAGTTTGTGTTTGTGTGTGTGTGTGTTGGGAGAGGTGTTTCCTGTTGTGATCTTTGCAACGGTCGTGTGCCTGTGTAGTTAGTATTCTTCTGTGTATTGTGTTTGTGTGTTTGAAATAATTGTTTTGTTCGGGGTGTGAAGGACCAAGAATGAATAATTTGCACGGTCATTAAAGCCTATAATCATCTCTCTGTATTTCACACTTGTTTTTGACTTTGTTTGTGCTTGTGTGTGTGTGTGTGTTGCGCTGCGTTGCATCAAGATCAAGTATTTGGAGTAATTATTCCGTTGCTGTATATTGGTTGGCTGGTAAACAGCTCTTGGGTTGTTGTCAAGAGATTTTTTTAAGGCGCCCCAAAGGTGACAAATGTAATTTACCCTTTTAACTTTTGACTTTTAGTAGTATATCTGGCTGAAACGATTGGTCTATGTGACTGCTTTTAAGCGTTTGTATAATACTGTGTGTGTGTGTGTGTGTGTGTGTGTGTGTGTGTGTGTGTGTGTGTGTGTGGGTCTGCGTGGTGGTGCTGTGTGCTGTGTGGTGTGTGTGTGTGTTTTGTGTGTTTGGTGTGTGCTCTGAGGCATGGATGTTAATGGCCCGAGCTGGTCTTTTTCGTTTCCTTCTCTTTGTCTGTGCTTATGAATGACCTGCCTCGATGTGCTATAGGCTCCTTTTGGGACCCCCCCCCCCACACACACCCGCCCCCCCCCCCCCCCCCCCCCCCTTCTCTTGGCAGCAGTCCCCATGGCAACCCGTCCCACCGATCGGAGCTTTCTCTCTCTCTGTGCCATCGATTGGCAGTCGTCCTGATTTCGTCTGGACTGCGGTTTGTCAGACTCTAAGTAAACACAGACAGCTAAAGGCTCGAACTCTAAAGTCAACTCTGGACACAGTCGAGGCAAACATACCTGCATGCATCAAAGACCCTGGCTACACAACGGGGGGGTTCAGCCAGAATACAGCAGTTTTCCACCCTTGCAAATAGGTCTTTTCGCTTTAGTTTTTTTTTTTTTTTTGGATTGTCTGTACATGATTGATGTCGGAAGAATTTAACAGCTACAGCATTTCTCTTTAGTTGAACTGAAAAATGTCATGTATGAAGTCTGTACATTTTCAATGTAAGGCCATAAGGAAACGGTTTCTAAAAATGCACTTTTTGCAATCTTTAACCACGACTAAAAAAAGTAAACATTCCTAACTTGGGGACATCGGATGGTTTTCTTAATCCACCCTTGCAAAAAGGTTTTCGCTTTACATATGTTTTGATGTCTCTACATGATTAATGTCTGAAGAATTGAACAATGTTTTGCTTTAACTGAAACATTGCTCACATAGATGTATGTTGGTGTTCAGAGTATAAGGGAAACTGTTTTTTTTTGGGAGGAGACACAGTTGTTGCGTTTCTAAAATGCACGTTTGCAATGCTTTCAGCAAGTATAACATACCTGACCTTGTGGCCTTCCCACAAAAACTACCAGCTTTAACTCCTTGCTATTTAATGGGTCACTGAAGCCAAAATAAAATTGTCTTTTTTCCCTTTCCTTTGCGTTCTAGGCTTCTTTGATGATATAAGTCTGATTGTGACACTATGCTCATACTAACTGACTTACGTTTTCGAATGAGATGCCATTATCAAATTTAAAAAAATGCACTTTTTGCAATTTTTTTGTGCACCACCAACTAAGTAATGAAATACCTGACCTTGGAGCCTTGGAGCCAACCCCCAAAAGACTTACACAGGCCATCCTACCCTCTCTCTCTCTGCCCCCTCTTTCCTCCCTCGTTCAGCTGGTAAAAGTGGTGGAGAGAGAGAGAGAGAGAGAGGAGAGAGAGAGAAAAACCCAAAAAGACTTACCAAGGCCATCCTACCCTCCTCTGTCCCTCTCTCTCTCTGCCCCCTCTTTCCTCCCTCGTTCAGCTGGTAAAAGTGGCTTTTATGGCTTGTCGCTGTTTTCTTTACGAGCGGGACCGTGTGTGTGAGACAGAGACGCAGAGCAAACCATGTGAGGGAAGCAGGAAGCGAAAGGGTAATTAAAACCCTGCCGCATCTGAAATATTCACAAAGCCACAGCACAAGGACAGAGAGAGGATTAGAGAGGAGGAGAGAGAGGGATGGAGGGAAGAGAGAGGAGGAGGAGGGAGGAGGGAGGGAGAGAGAGAGAGGAGGGAGGGAGGGAGGAGGAGGAGAGGGAGGGAGGGAGGGGAGGGAGGGAGAGGGAGGGAGAGAGAGAGGGAGGAGAGGAGAGGGGGAGAGAGGAGGGAGGAGAGGGGGGAGAGAGGGAGAGGAGAGAGGGAGGAGAGGGGGAGAGAGGAGAGAGAGAGGGGGAGAGAGGAGAGGGAGGGGAGGGAGAGAGAGAGGAG
>CM047514.1:5635729-5638229 GCA_026122265.1 Ammodytes dubius | reverse complement strand
TTTTCTCAGAAAGGCACCTGTCTTAACAATAACCCCTGTTTTTTCTGACCTCAAAAGCGAACTCAGTTTAATCCTAGATGGTAAGTAAACATAATATTTATATATATATATATAATTTGACTTTCTTTCACTGTTTTCCGCAGAACGCTGAATAACAACAACATCAGCAGCATCCCCGTCTCCAGCTTCAACCACATGCCCAAACTACGGACCTTGTAAGTAGCACCTTTAATACTGCCACAATGCTTCCTGTATCGGCACTTTAAACCTGCAGTGTGTAGAATGTTGGGTTTTATTTCCTAGCAGATTTTGTAGAAAGTAATTATAATATCCATAAGTACATTTAATTTAGTGCATAATAGCGTCAGAATCACTGACTACAACTTTAAAATAAAAGTGTATTCCATATACATGTACTGTAGGCTCAGTAGAGAAAGTGCTAGTAGTAGTCCCGAGTGATTTCAATAGGAGTGGATGGGTTTTGTCATTCCCGGCAGAGTTGGGACGTGGCCCGTAGCCACATAGCCACAGTAGGGTCTGTAGCAATGCCAAGGGTCCATTATCCCCCTCATCTGTAACACACACACACTAAAACAACTGGCTCCACATAGCGCCAGAAGCCTATTGTGCTATTGTGCATTGTTTGTTATTACTAAATTGTGAAATTATGTTCAAATTAAAACAATTATGTCCGCGAAAAAACACACTCCGAGCCGTGACTGTACTGTTCTTGTGGTGGTGGCCAGTATGGGTTCCTCTATACCAGGGGTCTCCAACAGGTAGCTCGCGAGCTACCGGTAGCTCGCGGGCGGGTTTTCAGTAGCTCGCCTGAGAGGTTGACCGACTTGTAAAAAAAAAAAAAAAAAAAAAATTTTTTTTTTTTTTTTTTTTTTTTACAAGTTAAAAATCTGATGAAGGTAAATGCACCTCTTCCCATGGTCAAAACTTTGCGATTTGCGGTAAATAAATGTTCACATGTGTCTCAAAGCGTTTCTCTATCAGCTGGTGTGTGTGCTGCTCTGCGGCTCTGCATGCGGCCATGCATGACTACGGCATGCACTGTCTTTGACCTTTGCATAAATGTATTTAATCATTTTAAGGGGAAAACACATTTTATTTATTATTTCAACTATTGAGTTATTTGTAAAACAGCATGCTAGTGTAGCCATACAAGATTTATTTTCTGAATTTTCAATGCTGCTTTATTTTTACGTTTTAAATTGGGAAATACATGTTCCAAAACGACCAATAACCTCTGTATTTAAAAAGAAATCAAGCAAGTAGGCTAATAATAACCATTAATGAATTATAGGTTATCACAGTAGGCCTAATTGTCCACAATAATCTCACAACAGCCCCCTATCCAAAAAGGAACTTTTTTCAGTTGTCTGTTTTATTCAAATAAGCAGTTGTTTATTTCTGTAGTGCGTATTGGCATCTTTGAGCAAAATACCCCCAAAATTTTCAGCGCGCCGCGTTGCGCCGCGCCTCCTCCACACCTGGGTGCTGACCGCCTTGACTAAGACATTTCCTGGGGGAAACACTGTTGCGTCGCAATAAGAAGTGTAATATAGACATTGATGTCAATTTTCAGTGATATGTGGCCCACAACAAGTGTAAAGTAATGTTTTCTTGGACCTTTGATGGGAAATTATTTATGATAAGCATTGGGTATTGCAATTTCACACGTGTACAAACAGAAGCTTAATTCATTTGATGTGTGCTATGTAAATAAATATAAGCGATTTGATACAAGTAGCTCTTGGCCACTTACATTTTTTCAAAGTAGCTCTCAGTTGAAAAAAGGTTGGAGACCCCTGCTCTATACTATACCATGGGGGTTATATATGAAAAAATAGCTTTTTGTTTGTGTGTGTGTGTGTGTGTGTGTGTGTGTTGTGTGTGTGTGTGTGTGTGTGTGTGTACAGTGTGTGTGTGTGTGTGTGTGTGTGTGTTGTGTGTGTGTGTGTGTGTGTGTGTGTGTGTGTGTGTGTGTGTGTGTGTGTGTGTGTGTGGTGTGTGTGTGTGTGTGTGTGTGTGTGTACAGTGTGTGTGTGTGTACAGTGTGTGTTTGTGCACAACATAAGATAGCGTACGTGCTGGAGAGGCCCACCACCATCGCACCACAGCCGACAGAGTTATTCTGGACCGGCCCAGCATTCCAGGAATGCCACGTTTGGAGTATTGGGTTTTAAGAAAAAATAGAGAAAGAAAAAGGATGTGTGTGTGTGTGTGTGTGTGTGTGTGCGCGCGCCTGTGTGTGTGTGTGTGTGTGTGTGTGTGTGTGTGTGTGTGTGTGTGTGTGTGTGTGTGTGTGTGTGTGTGTGTGTGTGTGTGTGTGGTGTGTGTGTGTCTGTGTCCTCTTTAGTGTTAGTTAGTTTTTAGAAATGTGCCATTTACCATCACCCGTGTTGTACAGCGTATCATTTGAATGTGTTTTGGCCACAGGGGTTTAGGATTGTGATTGGTTCTACGAAAAGAATGGAACAGACACTTCCAA
>CM047514.1:5628229-5630729 GCA_026122265.1 Ammodytes dubius | reverse complement strand
TTACACAGCCCTCTTTGATCTCCCCTTTAGATCATTAAACTGAGAACTAACTAAAAGTCAAACGCTTTCTGAGCCAATTTCTGGTACTAAGAGATGGAAATGAACGACTGCTATAGTGAATTACTGCTCCTAAGGAACAGTAAATGAAGTGAAAATATTGTGTTTGAAAGGAGAAATGGGTCATAAACTGCTTTGAGGAGGTTGGGAATAAAGTAAGATTATTTTTTTTTGTAGTGGGAAAACTGAAGGGTGTATAAAAGAATGAAATAGCGTAGACATAAGTGGTGAACCCAACAGCACACACACAACACACAACACACACACACACACACACACACACACACACACACACACGACGCACACACAAACACACACACTAGACACACATACACGGCATACACACACACACACGCCAACCCAACTGTTGTATTGGAAGGGAATCTAAAGGAAAGAGACACATGGGAAGAGGCCAGGGATAATATTTTGAAACGATGAAAGAAATGAGGTGGAGTGAGTTAAGTTTAAGAGTGTGTGTGTGGTGTTGTGTGTGGTGTGTGTTGTGGTGTGTGTGGTGTGTGTGTGTGTGTGTGTGGTGTGTGTGTGTGTGTGTGTGAGCAGAATGGACGGGAGTAATGGTCGCAGTGACATCATTGCAGAACATTTGTGTGTGTGGGTGTGTGTGTGTGTGTGTGTGTGTGTGTGTGTGTGTGTGTGTGTGTGTGTGTGTGGGTGTGTGGGGGGGGGGAGGGGGGGGGGGGTAATGGGTTGAAGTGACAGTCATTGGCAGAGAGATTGTATGGGAGTGTATGGTCTGGAAATGAATGTGCTAAGAGGAGTGAGAGGAGAGAGAGACAGGGAGAGAGACAGAGAGAGAGAGAGAGAGAGAGAGAGAGAGTGAGAGAGAGAGAGAGAGAGAGAGAAGAGAGAGAGAGAGAGAGAGAGAGAGGAGCGAGCATAGTATAGGTCTCCGTATATGACTGATGCAGCAGGCATAATGATTTCTTCTGCCGAACTAACCGGTGGAGAGAAATCATTTATGCCTGCTGCCATCAGTCTGGTCAAGACCACATGTAAATATGTGATCTGTTGTGTTATTTGGTAGTTATATGTTATATGTTTGCCATCTTTCTCATCTGGCTGTACAACAAATTGCCCCCGGGATAATAAAGATACCTTGAACCTTGAACTTAAAGAATATCTTGACTTTGATACCAGTTCCTGAGCGATACTTATTATTTTTTAAACCGAATGTCATTCGATCCATTCTAACAAGATGACATCACATATTATTCCAAAACAATATAATGATTTTTTTTGGGCATATTTTACATATAAGAACATTTTGTATGGACATTTTTCGATACTCAATGCCAATGTTATGGAGGTATGGAGGTGGGACGCACAAACAATATCGAACTTGGAGACGCAGCCATAGCAACGGAGAGGTAAAAGCAAATAAAGCAAAGGATGTGAAAAGGAGGATGGGAACAAGATAATGGGGAAAACAGCCACTGGCTAAGAACAGGGGGACTAGTGTGTGTGTGTGTGTTTTGTGTGTGTGTGTGTGTGTGTGTGTGTGTGTGTGTGTGTGTGTGTTGTGTGTGTGTGTGTGTGTGTCAGTTTCTATGTGTGGTGTGTGTACATCAAGCAGCTTCACCTACAGTCTACCTGTCAGGGGCTGTCAGCAGTGAGCCCTCCCCGGCTGTGCTCTGCACTCTGCCTGATCCCAGACCTGTCAGATGTGCCATGTCGGATCAAGAGGCGGTTCTCCTGTGTTTTACCGCTGGTCCCAGATCTGTCAAAAGCCTCTGCCATCCCGATCACAGCACAACACACACACACACACACACACACACACACAACACACACACACACACACACACACACACACACACACACACACACACCAAACACACACACACATCACACCCCCTTATAAGAGGCTTGACTTGAAAGTTTGATCACCTCTTAGCTATTTTTTTTTTGTGTTCAACATTTTGCGAAAAAAATATATATATATTTATATTTGACCTTTATTTAAAGGTGCTCCAAGGAATTTTAATTTTGTATTAATTATTGCGCCCTCTTTGGACAAAAGCGATAGTGTTTTTACTACACCTACTGTCATTCCTGGACAAAAGCATTAAGAATAAACGATAAAAAAAAATAGCATTCTTTGCACCGATGGTCTCATTTTGCTGTTACATGTAATCTATAATCATCAGAGACTGTTTCAGAAATATTTAAAAGTTACTTGTAGCACCTTTAAACCTGCAGTGTGTAGAATTTTGGGTTTTTATTTCCTAGCATTTTGTAGAAAGTAATATAAATCATAATACATTAATTTGTGCATAAAGCTGAACATTTTTTTTGATTATATTTTTCACCCTTAGAAGGGTCTCAAAAGTCCATATTTCTGCATACTTGACCAGCCTAGTGCCGTTCCTGAAAGTGTCATAGTGGAATGTCATCAGTGATGTTTAAAATTGAATTGTTCTTG
>CM047514.1:5623229-5625729 GCA_026122265.1 Ammodytes dubius | reverse complement strand
ACACATGCAGAGATGTAAGCTCTACACACACACACACACACACACAGGCATGCACACACACACACACGCACACACAGGCACGCACACACACACACACACACAGGCATGCACGCAGGCACACAACACACGCACGCACACAGCACGCGCACACACACACATGGTAGAGATGTAAGCAGAATGCACACCACACCACCCCACACACACACACACACACACGCACACGCAGGCACACACTCAGCACGCACACACAACACACACACACACACACACACACACACACACATGCAAACCGCACGCGCACACACACACACACACACACACACACACACACACACATGCACACACACACACGCGCACACACACACACACACACACACACACACACACACACACACACACACACACACACACACACACACAACATGTACTTTAATACTATCAATCATATACAACTTCGAGCGATCCTGATTTTGGTCAGATGTGTCACACAGTCTAAACCAGGGAACTGTTTTGGACGTGCTGTCTACACATGCAGTAAGTTCCTTCAGCCCAGAGTAAGTGAAGGAGCGGACCTACAGCACAGAAAGACATCCACAGCTCCATTGTGTCTGTGAAGAATGGCACTGCGGGGCATTTGTTTGAGTATGCGCATTTAAAGATGCATACGCGTTCCCATATGTATATCTGTCTGTGTACGCGTATGCAGTTGTTTAACAAAAGGAGGAGAGAGAGAGAGAGAGACAGAAAGACAGAGAGAGAGAAAGAGAGACAGAGAGAGAGAAAGAGAAAGAGAGAGGAGAGAGAGAGAGAGAGAGGATTTCGCCATTGCCAGTTTTTATGTACGTATGCTCTTCTACTTTGCTTTTCTCAAACATGTGCCACCTGGCATACAAGACACCACCCACACACACACACCACCACACACAACACACCAACACACCACACACACACACACCACACACACACACCACACACACACACACACACACACACACACACACACACACACACACACACACACACCACACACACACACAACACACACACACACACACACAGCAACACACACACAACAACATCAGACTTAACAGGGCTGCTTGCTCTTATCGGCTCAGATGGCTGTGAACCTTATGTGAGCGCTTTGTAACAACCCTCCCTCATGTTATCAGCGCTTCAACATCTGTGTGGGCATGAACTGTTTACCAAGCACATGCTATCGGTACCAGCCTGTGTGTGTGTGTGTGTGTGTGTGTGTGTGTGTGTGTGTGTGTGTGTGTTGTGTGTGGTCTGCGTCAGCATATTCAAAGGTTGAGTCAGTGATTCTGGAGAATCTTGTTGTCAAAATCACATTTTTGTCATAATAAGTGAATATCTCCTCACGATCCACTACCTGTCCGTACTGTGCAGGAGAAAGAAATAACCCCAAAAATGGTGTTAATTCACAGCCCTCTGGCAAGCAGGGATGTTGCTATAGCTATGGTGGGTCCCTTTGTTTATACCCTTTGTCTACCTGCCTGTTTACAGAGCCTAGGCTGTGTATTATTAACACTATTTTTTTTATTCCAGCACTCACACACACACCACACAGTACGTACAGTAAACTGATCTGAGGAGATATTCACTGATTTTGACAAAAAAAGCCGTCTCTCCAGAATCACTGACTCCACCTCGGATAAAATGGTCCAGGAACACCATCCCGAGTTCCAAATCACATACTTTTTTTTTTATACATACAATAACTACTACTACTAAAGTACAGAAGAGTTTTAGTCTTTTACTACACTACATACTAAAGTACAGAAGAGTTTTAGGGCCACAGGAGAAAAAAAATCAGATAAGGAATTTTTTTTTTACATTATGTCGAGAAATGTCAAGAATAAAGACGAATACTGCAAAATGCTATTGGAGTTAGTGGGGCATTTATGTATTTTTCAGCATACTACAATTGACATGCATCAGTATTGGGACATCCTATATCTTTTTCTGACATACTAAATAGTAGGGAAGTATGGGGATTGGAACGCAGGGCATGATTTATGCACAGTGATACATATGGAGGTTAAGGGAGAAAGCCAGCGGTTACATTGTTGCATGTTCTTCAGAGGAGCATTGTAGCTTTAGGAGGACAGTGAGTTTCTAGGTCTCCCTCCCCCATGGGGTCTGTTTATAAATACCCAGCTAAAGATCCCATGTTCCCCAACAACCCTGACCCACTTCCATCCAGTGCTGTGAGCTCAATTCCTAATTTGGCTTTAGTGTGTGTGTGTGTGTGTGTGTGTGTGTGTGTGTGTGTGTGTGTGTGTGTGTGTGTGTGTGTGTGTGTGTGGTGTGTTTTGTTTTGATGACTGGTTATGTAGCTTTTTTAGTCGATTTTCGTTAAAAACTGTTTAAAAAATACCCCAGTCAATGTTTTATGAATGTCCATAGTGAGAGAAACAAATCCCAACACTACTTAGTCCTACAGCCACTTTTTTTAACAACAAACACCAGTTTAATAAAA
>CM047514.1:5603229-5605729 GCA_026122265.1 Ammodytes dubius | reverse complement strand
CTCTCTCTCTCTCTCTCTCAAATTCAAATTCAAGTTTAAAAAGCTTTATTGGCATGACTTTTGTGGTAAACAAACAGTGTTGCCAAAGCACACTTCTCTCTCTCTCTCTCTCTCCCTCCCTCCTTATCTCTCCCTCTCTCTCTCTCTCTTTCTCTCTCCGACAGGTTTTTGTTGTTATATGTTTCCACTCCCCTTTTAACTCTAACCTCCTGTCTTTCTTTCTGCTTGGAGTTACTGGCTATTATATCAGCACTGTCCGCTCTACTTCATACCACATTTAGCTAGAATTTATTTAACATTAACAATACAATTATATTGGACAAACCCAATACATTGTTGCAAGTTTTCTTTGCATACATGCTAGTAGTCAACAGCTGTCACCTGGTCGCAGAAGCTAGTGACCTTGATGATATGACATGGGGGAAAAAATCATACCCTGCGTTCCAATCCCCATACTTCCCTACTATTTAGTATGCCAGAAAAAGATTTAGGATGTCCCAAAAGATGCATGTCAATTTTAGTATGCTGAAAATACATAAATGCCCCGCTAACTCCAATAGCATTTTGGAGTATTCGTCTTTATTCTTGACATTTTTTTTTTGGCCCTTAAACTCTTCTGTACTTTAGTATGTAGTGTAGGAAAAAGAAAAGTATGTGATTTGGAATGTAGGGATAGTGTGCAATGTGCATGTACAAATGTTGCAGATGTACATGCAAGTGTGTGCCTTTTTCTTCGCAGCTTACTCAACCCGACTTTAATCCTGTATTTCTGGATGATGTTTGACTTCATTCAAATCAAACTTTATTCATATAGCACTTTTGATACACAGTTAAGGCAACACAAAGTGCTTTACAAAAAAAAAAAAAAAAAAGAACACTGCTTTAGTTAATGACATACAGTAATTCTGTATGAATATCTCCTATATATAATTGACAGGCCTAATAGTACCACACAGTCTATTTCTCATGGAGAAGCACACTCCTAATAGTGCTGTAAATGACTGATCATTCCTGGCATGAGGTTTTATTTGGGGACTGCGCCCTGTGCTCCTCAATCAATAATCTACCTCAGATGAACTTGGGACGATATCATCACATTGACTGGTATCACATTCTATCCGCAGTGAGCAGCTTGTATAAAGGGGCTAGAGTGTCTGTCTGTGTGTGTGTGTGTGTGTGTGTGTGTGTGTGTGTGTGTGTGTGTGTGTGTGTGTGGTGTGTGTGTGGGTGTGCGTGCGTGCGTGCGTGTGTGTGTGTGTGTGTGTGTGGTGCGTGTGTGCGTGCGCGTGTGTGTGTGTGTGCCCACCATTACTCTGCCCTGCTGCCAGCTTATATGGCCTAACCCACCTCTCTAAGGGCGCTGTAACTCCCTTCACTCTGTCTGCCAGGCTCAAATCTCTTTCTTTCACTGCACTAGCCAGCAGGCTCTTCCCCCTGTCCGCTCAAACCCTGTGCCCACCATTGTGTGTGTATGTCCCGCTATGCTGTCTGGCACCGCACACCGCTGAGGTTTCACACTTATTTTATAGTCTCGTTTGTTTGGCTAGACCTTCTGAGCTCCATGTGTTTTTCTCTTTCTTTTACTCTTTCGTTTTGTTCCCATGGCTTTATTTTTTTCCATTTTCCTTTCTTTCTTTCTTTCTTTCTTTCTTTCTTTCTTTCTTTCTTTCTTTCTTTCTTTCTTTCTTTCTTTCTTTCTTTCTTTCTTCTACGTTTTTTTTTTTTTAGTTTTTTCCCACCATCCTGCTATTTTCCTTCATACCATTGTTTCCTTAGCAACAGCCAAATATTTGCCACCATTTTTAACACCAGTTAAAGGTGCACTATTTTTAAATAAGCAGACCCTGCAGTTAAGTTTACAAAACATATTCACTCCACATGTAATTCTTAGTATTGAATAATTCTAAAATCATAAATCAAAACAAACTTACTTTGAGGCAATTGTAACTGTAAACGTAAGACTAGGATATGTTTGTAAACTAAACTGTGGGCCCTGCTGCTGTAAACAACAAGAACAGTCAAAACAGTAACTGTTTTAAGCTTTCTAACTTCAAACATTGTTCCAGGGATCACATTTTCTTGGGAGTAAAGTTTGTTTATTCAGTTATGAGAATAGACCTTCTCCGACACACCCAAAAGTTACATAGTGCACCTTTAACTAGTTTGTCATAATTGCCATACACACAGAGACAGTCTCTTAGGGGCTTCTTTGTTTAACTGTCATATGCTCTGAGACCTGTGTCGTCATATATACAGCTCTTTATATATGACCTGTTAGCATAGCGAACCCAACAGCTATGCTATATGCACACCAGACCGGTCTCACTGACATCCGAACCCTCTTTCTTTTCTCCATCACAGCTAAAGAGCAGTACTTCATCCCAGGTGAGTGCTTCCCAAATCTTCATTTACCTTATCATTGCCTTCCGCATTTTTACTTTAATTATATCACCCAACCGCACACATGTAGCGGAGTCTTTTTTTTTTTTTTTTCAACTTG
>CM047514.1:5577193-5598206 GCA_026122265.1 Ammodytes dubius | reverse complement strand
AGGAAATAAATTAACATCATGTAACTGCAGACAGCAACATCACATATTATTATGGAGAGGGCGAGCAAATTAAAAATAATCCCTCCTACAAAAACAAATGTCTCAATACAACAAAGGCTCACATATGGCTACATCCTATTCAAAACATATTTTGACATTGCAAATAAAACTATATTAATATTGAAGGAAGCTTGTACTCACAGCACACTTTAAGTTATATTTTTTGTACCTAAAAATAGTATATATTTGCTTCAACTGTATTATATTCAACAGTATTCTATAACATTGTATTTGAACATTTCACTCTTAAACCTGCAGTGTGTAGAATTTTGGGTTTTATTTCCTAGCAGATTTTGTAGAAAGTAATTACAATATTCATAAGTACATTTAAATTTAGTGCATAATAGCTGAAAAAATTATTTGAATTATTTATTTTTCCCTTAGAAAGGGTCTCATATATGTCCATATTTCTGCATATCTTGGACCAAGGCCTATAGTGCCGCCATCTTGAAAATGTCATAGTTGGAATGTCATCAGGTACATTGTTTAAAATTTAGAATTGCTCTTGTCCTTGAAGGCCACTGTAGCTTCTGTTATTATTCGAAAGGTTTGGGGTTACCCAGGGAGTGTTGCATTCTAGAACTTTTTTTTTTTTTTCACTTGCAAGAAAGAGCCAAACGACAAATAAAAGAACGTTCAACTTGTTGTCTTTTTAATTCCAGTGAGTTGCATAGCTTCACAGCATCATCAATAGCATCAGTTATACACGTTCAATTAAGTCGAAAAATGCAGAAAATATCACGTTATAGTTCAAATGTAACAGCTTGGCTTGGAGTGAGCATTTACAGTGGAAACGGCTACTGATAGAGTTAAGACAACAAGGAGGTTAGAAAAGTGGGAGTGGCTCAAATTCGAATTCTCCCAGAATGCACCTGGGTTAACAACCACAGAAGAAGACCAACAACAACAGCATCTCCATTTGTATCAATCTAACAATTGAAAATAATGTAAAAAATTTAAAAAAAACTGATATCAAAAAGTTACTGAGAATAAAAATTCATGCTCGAAAAAGCTGAATAACTGCAGACACACACATGCATAGTCAAGCTATAAAAGCATCACAGTTTAGACACATAAGACAGTAGCATCAGCGGAAACAAAAGACAAAAAAAATATGTATATATTCTACAAAACTTTGGACTTTTACTTTGCATTTCATCAATTCCACTATTGGTCTTTGCGCCCTTATTTTAAGACACTTGAAAAAAATCTCAGCAAACTCTTGAAGCTATCGAAAATGTTAAGAAAATAACTGAAACATCTTGAAAATTAAATTAAAAAAACAGCTTTATACAGTAACTTGAGATATATTTTCACTTTAAGGCACATCTCTGAACTTGAATAAAATCCCAGCAGGGGTTGTAGCCGATTCAGTGGTCTGTACACTGACCATGGTCTCTGCCACAGACCACTGTGTGCCACCATCTCTGTAACCTACATGGCTGTAATGGCAATGCTTATAAACATAGAGATCCATTGACTCTGCATTTATTTCATTACTGTAGCACTCTCTGATTTGTTAATAGCTTAACTGAGGAAGAAGTTTAAAAAAAAAAAAAAAAGTCGGTCAGAACACCACCATTCAACAAAATAACATTTTTGAGGTGACACGTTAAAAACTGCAGTGACAATCCGTTAATCAGTGTGCACATAAATCAATACAATCGGTCATATAAAATAACGGTTGGCAAACTCTGTGTATTTATTTATTTAACCACTTTGAAAAGCTTGATAAGAAATAATGTTTCACTGTGATGAGTGAGTGAGTGAGTGAGTGAGTGAGTGAGTGAGTGAGTGAGTGAGTGAGTGAGTGAGTGAGTGAGTGAGTGAGTGAGTGTGTATGTGTGTGTGTGTGTGCCCAAGTGTCAGAGTACAGCATAAGCTAATTACAATAAAATATCTGACTTGTTTTATTTATTTAAACTTCTTCCTCAGTTATGCTTTTAACAAATCAGAGAGTGCTACAATAATGAAATACATGCAGAGTCAATGGATCTCTATGTTTAAAAGCATTGCCATTACAGCCATGTACAGAGATGAAGAGCAAGGGAGACCAGTGAGCAGTCACTGTCTGGTCCGTGCCACTAGCTTTAGCGCCCCCTAGTGGTAATGACCACTGGTCCTTAGTGGCACTGACCAGTTGTATGTGGCACTAGCTTAGTGGTCCGTGCCACTGAATCGGCTACAACCCCCTCTCTAAAAATCTTCTATCTTGCACTGACCATGACTCTAGCTAAACTTACTCCAACTTCAAAAACAAAATGGGCCAGTTTCACAGACATGGATTAAGCCTAGTCCTGGACTAAATGGAAATTTGAATGGAGATTGTCCATTGAAAGTACAATTGAGTCCAGAACTAGGCTTAATCCATGTCTACGAAACTGGCCCTATAACTTTTAAATAGTAAAGCCAGACCGTCATATTCCAGCAACACATCTGATGTACTGCTTTATCGAATAAAAAATAAATACAAGAATTTTCTTTGCAGAGAAAAGTTTAAAAAAAAAAAATTCAGTCAAAAAAAGTTCAAATAAACCTACAGATTCACTGACATAAATATGCGTTAAATGCATTCTGTGGAACTGTGTGAATGAACAGGAATGTAAGAAAATGAACATGGAACTTCTGGAAACTTTTGGTAAGAAAATCATTGACGTAATATCCTTATTGTTGTTCATTTATCCCGTGTATGTCCCTTTAAAAGGTGGAGTCAGTGATTCTGGAGAACGCTTGTTGCCAAAATCACTTTTTGTCTAAATCAGTGAATATCTCCTCATGATCCGCTACCTGTCTGTACTGTGTGTGCGCTGAAAAAAAAAATGCAGTGTTAAAACACATACAAAAGGGGGCTAGCCCACCGTAGCTAGAAACATTCCTGTACACAGAGCCTAGGCTGTGTATAAACACTGGATTTTTTTCAGCACACACAGCATGGACAGGTAGCAGATTGTGAGGAGATATTCACTGATTTTGATGTTTTTTTTTTTTTTTGACAACAAGCGTTCTCCAGAATCACTGACTCCACCTTTAAGTAAAACCTACCACAAATAGATTCTGGTGATTCCATAGCCATCTTGATAACCATTCAGACTTGGATAGGAAATAAAATAAGTTGCTTTAAGGTCGCGTTGACATCTTTAGAAGATCTTTAAAAACTCTGCACATAAATGTCAGGAAGATTGTTCCTTAGATGTGAAGAGAACAGAACGTCAGAGACCATTATTCCTGGACAAAAGGAGGGAGAGAGGGATAAAGAGAGAGAGAGAGAGGGACAGAGAGAGGGAGAGGGGGGGAGAGAGAGAGAGAGGGAGAGGGGGGAGAGACAGAGAGAGAGAGAGAGAGAGAGAGACAGAGAGAGACAGAGAGAGGGAGAGGGGGGAGAGAGAGAAAGAGGGAGAGATAGGGAGAGAGAGAGAAAGAGAGAGAAAGAGAGAGAGAGAGAGAGACAGAGAGAGAGGGGGAGAGAGAGAGGGAGAGAGAGAGAGGGAGAACAGAGAGGGAGGGAGAGATAGAGAGAGAGAGACAGAGAGAGAGAAAGAGAGAGAGAGAAAAAATATATGTTATTCTTTCATCCTTATACTAGGCGTCATTGGGCAATGTAAGGCAAGGTTACTATAGTTGTATGGAACCATTCAGGCACAAAGGGAAACTCAAAGTGCTCAAATCTTCAGCAGAAAACCTTGTAGAGTCAACCTTACGTTGTGAAGACTCACTCTTGTTGCATTGGCCTTTAACACAAGTTGAGACTTTGACACTCCTAACTTTTTTTTTCTCAAGTATCTTATATGTTATTTTGTATTGTATCTTGTACAGCACTTTGGTCAACTGATGCTGTTTTTTTTTAAATGTGCTATAGAACTCATTTAGACTTTGAGGCCAAGGCTCCAGCGAGGTAAATCACAGTCACAGCTGAAGACAGTTTTTAAGAGTGAAACGTGCCTTTCCCCATAGTTTTAATGTGACCGTTTATATTGGTTTAGTTTGAATAAAAATAAAAATATCTGCTTTTACTTTACGACCATTAAATTTTGAATCGGCCCAATTTTTATGGCGTCTAAAGTAACACTTGAGTGGGGGCGCCCTTAGCTCAGTTGGTAGGGCGTCCCCCCCCCCCATGGGCCTCGGCCAGCAGCGGACCCGGGTTCGATTCCAGCCCGCGGTCGTTCTCTGCATGTCACTCCTCCCGCTCTGCCCCATTTCAACTCTGTCTCTACACAATCAATAAAGCATAAAAATGCAAAAAAAAATATCTTTAAAGTAACACTTGAGAATGAGATGCTACTGATAATCTTAAAAAACTGCCGGTAACGTAAAAAGTGCAGTGTGTAATATGACATCATCAAGTGGTACAATTCTACACACAGTAGGTATAAAAAAAAAATCATTTTTTTTGTGTAAAATAACTACCGTACTTTTCGGACTACAAGCCGCGACTTTTTCCCCGTTTTTCGACCCTGTTATTACACAGCACAGTATATGTTCTGTAGCTACTAGGGATGGGCGTTAGTAATCGAGTACTCGAGTACTCCTCGTTTCAAATGATCTCGATTGGTGGATGAGGAAAATCGTTTTTTGTTTTTTTTAGTGTCTGTAGCCTTTAGGCCGGCCGGCGGGCCGCCCCTATTTTAAAATGTTATACACGTGTACAAAACGGCACAAAACGGATAAAATAAAGTTTAACAAAATTAAATATTTTGATCCAAGTTAAATAAACTAAGCGTTGTGTCAAACAGCAACCGCAAATAACTGCCACCTCCATGCAGCGCAGCCAGTGTGTGTGCTCTCCACAGCACCGCGGAGCTGAATGCGGTGCTGGAAAACTTGGATAGTCACGTAAAGAAGCCAGGCTGACTTCGGGCACATTCGAGCAAACGACAGTTAAGAAGCCTTTATTATGGAATATAGGATTGAGATTCAAAAGCCGACCGGTGTAACGGTCCGTTAACGAGGTATTAGTCGCGGTAATTAGTCACGGACACGGAGTGAGCATACGCGGTTGGATATAGCCTACAACTAGGCCTACTACTTCTACTGCTTTGGTGAGTTATTTAGCCTATCTATGTGTTTAAATTGTAGGACAATAATTGTGTTGTAGGCCTATTTGCTGCCCTTCTTATTTTAAATGGTGTCTATTTTGATTGTTAGCCAACTACAGCCCATGCTTTTTTTCTCTCTCTTTTTTTTTCTCTCCACCGCAGACCTACTCGATCGGTTTAAATTGTGGCCCGCTTATTTAATTACTTTCAGTTCGGAAAATGTGTTTTAAACTTGTGGAAAATAAATCCTTACAATCATATGGTAACTGTGACTGTTTGACAAGAAGCATTAAGCGCAGGTTATTGGCTTTATGGCGATGCACCGTTCTGCTGACAGATGCGCTGCGTTCTAAAAATTGAAAAAAGTTTAACGAGGAATCGATTGATCCTCGAGGAATGCAAGCGATCACACGAGTAGTGAAAACACTCCCATCCCTAGCTATTGCACTAAATGGTAACACTTGAATAGGCTACGTTATGCAAATATGCAACTTGTTTGTTGAAATGTTAATAAATGGGAGCTTCCTCAAGCAGCCATCTCTTTCCCGACAATCCCCTCTGTGCACGAATTCTTACATATGGTAATTAAACATTATAACACCTGCGGCTTATAGTCCAGTGCGTCTTATAGTGCGGAAAGTACGGTAAACATGTGTGTGATACACTGTATAAAGTTGGATCATTTATTTTTTTATTATTTTAAAATAGCAGATAATTTTACAAATATATTTATATCACTTTGTATGAGTTTTATTTATTTGCTATCAAGTATCACACTTCCATGACTGACCCTGACTAATGCAACCAGCCAATAATATTATAGCTTATTGCATTATGAGCAAACAGTTAATCCTTATTGGTTCAGAAAGGTAATTACATTATTGATTGGCCACACCCACATAGGTGATAAAGCTTTGGTTGCTATGTTACATAAGTCGCAGGTCGTGTGTGTGTGTGTGTGTGTGTGTGTGTGTGTGTGTGTGTGTGTGTGTGTGTGTGTGTGTGTGTGTGTGTGTGTTCTATTGTCTATGTGTTCTAAAGTCTATTTGCTTTGTGTTGTATCGATACTCACTCCTCCGTAACCGGGGGTGACTGTTCCCTCGTCGTCCAATGAGAAGCTTCGTAGGGGACTCTGTCTGTTCTCCTTCTCTGTGGACGACTGGCTTCCCAACACCTTCCTCTGTGGCACAAAGAAATAAATGTGTTTAGTTTGTTTATGTACCGGTAGCTTATTGTAGGAGCAGAAATAAGTTATTATCATCTTACTGTTATTGTTCACATCTACAGCATCCTACACTTTTTTTTTTTTTTTTTTTTTTATGATTAAAAAGGTGCTCCGAGGAACCTTGAGTTTTTGTTAATTCTTGCACCCCATTTGGACATAACTATAGTGTTTTTACTACGCCAGCTGTAGTTCCTGGGTGAGCGTGCGTACCCATGACAAAGGTATTAAGAAAAACAATATAAACATATAATTCAAGAACATCATTAGTAATACAAATGTCACTATTAACATGCTGACTGCATCAGTAAGATATAAGCATTAAAAAACTTCTTTTTTTTCACAATCTACAACAGAGTTTTGACGGTTAAAAGTTTTAGGTTAAGTCTACACACACACACACACACACACACACACGATGATATTACATAATTTGAACAGACCTTTATGATTCCACCAAAGGAGCGTGAGCGCCAGTGTTTCCTGCTGAATGGAGCCCGGGCCTCAGATGAAGGAGTCAGAGGATGCTGCTTTTCAAACTAAAATTAAAATGAAATAAAATAAAATAAATAAATGCAAAACTTCAAGGTTCTGGTAAGTACTTTGTATATTCTTTCTCCACACAATTGGTACACTGAGACTTACTGCAGGGTTTTGCTACAGCTTAAGAAAAGTTCCATACAAGGCTTTCTCAAGACATGTTTAAAGCCGCTGAAATGAAATGTTATGACCAATTTCACAATAACCAAAATGGTAGAGAAAAGTTGGCTTGGTTTGGGAAGTGAAAAGTTTGATTTTAAAAAGCTAACCCAGGCCTTTCATTGTTAGATAAACTTTGCAATGCCTTCATTTGTCATTTGTCATATTGCACATTAACAGCTACAACAGCAGTTATTGGCAATGAAATTCTTAAGTCCAAGGCTCTCCCTCTCAACAATGCAATATAGAAGAATAGAAACACACGAGTGAAGAGAGCAACACCTGAGACACAAATAAACACCACAGTAGTGCAAGGACACAGTGCAGATACGAAGAGTGTGTGTGTGTGTGTGTGTGTGTTGTGTGTGTTTTGTGTGCATATATAAGGTGCACCATATATATATATATTTATATAAAGTAAATTTAGAATGCAAAAAAAAATTAAATGTAGACGGAATAGAACACTAAGGTTCCGTTAGAACCCTGTTAGATGTTACCTGTCTGAGGAGTTTCTTCTTCTTGGCCGACTCGGGCATGTTCCTGACGTGATTGTACAGATCCTTGAGGGAAGACTCTGTTATGTTGCTGCTCACTTCACCACATCCCATTGTTCTAGTGGAGGGAGTAGTCGGGGCAACAGTTACCATGGACACTGACCCATCACACAGTGTCAGGTCATCCTAGTAAAAAAAAAACAAAAAAAAAACAGTTATTTTTTTTAAATTATTTCATCTCACCTCACTCGAAGCAAAAAGTGCAACCACCACACACACAGGACTCAGATGCAGACGTGCCGATAACCAATTTCAAGGTATACCGCAGTTTGAAAAAAAAAAAAAAAAACACTATTATTTCCCGTCATATTCCGTTCTACTCTAAGGTACGTAGTTGTTGTTTAAAAAATAACATGATTATGAACATTTATTTTGAATCTGATTTTTGTAAAAGCATATTCAGACGCCCAACTTTGATTATCATATATTGATTTCTACTCATTTAGACCAGGGTTTCCAGAGGCTTTACTATCTATTTAATTCAAATTCACTTTGGAGATGCAAAAAAAAACACTCTGACTAACCTTGGACTGAAGACTTTTAGATCCGGTGAAGTACAAGTGCGTGTGTTCTTTGATGTACGCCGGAGCCTTCAAAGACAGTAGACATGAACAATAAGGTCCTCCGAGGAAAAGATCATTATGAGAACATTCATTGAGTGTGAATGTGTGACACATACAAATTGGGGACATGAGAACAAAACATATGAATGTGAATGAATCAATATGGGGCCAATTGTAAGGCTTTGAAAGGGCCACTGATTGTGTAAAAGAAAATGCATTATCCTATTGAGATCTTGTTTCTTTCTTTCACATGCTAATTATCGGGCGTCTTGTCCACATTGGCATTTCTTGTTACCGTGGCAGTAGCACCTACAATTCTAATTGGTTCATTCAACAGACAGGCCGAGATGAAAACAACATTATGAACTGACATAAGAAAACGTCGGTTGATTTGTTTTTAACATGAAAGTAAGGTTAAGGAGACACGACAATATAAAATCACACATCATATAAGAGGTTCATATTGGACAGAGATAGGGTCTACACAATAGGTATTCTGTGTTTTGAATATGTAACAGCTTAAAAGGTGAGCCAACGCACAGTGTGAGTGAGTGAGTGAGTGTGAGTGAGTGAGTGAGTGAGTGAGTGAGTGAGTGAGTGAGTGAGTGAGTGAGTGAGTGAGTGAGTGGGTGGGTGAGTGGGTGAGTGAGTGAGTGAGTGAGTGAGTGAGTGAGTGAGTGAGTGAGTGAGTGAGTGAGTGAGTGAGTGAGTGAGTGAGTGAGTGAGTGAGTGAGTGAGTGAGTGAGTGAGTGGGTGGGTGGGTGAGTGAGCGAGCGAGCGAGCGAGCGGGTGGGTGGGTGGTGTGGTGGGTGAGTGAGTGAGTGAGTGAGTGAGTGAGTGAGTGAGTGAGATGAGTGAGTGAGTGAGTGAGTGAGTGAGTGAGTGAGTGAGTGAGTGAGTGATGGTGAGTGGGTGGGTGAGTGAGTGAGTGAGTGAGTGGGTGGGTGGGTGGGTGGGTGGGTGGGTGGGTGAGTGAGTGGGTGAGTGAGTGAGTGAGTGAGTGGGTGGGTGGGTGAGTGGGTGAGTGAGTGAGTGAGAGAGAGAGTGAGTGTGTATAATCAGACTGTGGCGAAAGAAGCATATAAAAGCAACCTGCCTTGAAGAGCTTTTGTGAATGCCTGATGAGGAAGGCCACGCCATTGTTCAGTTTCTCAATGTGCTCCTGTAAGTCACTTGCCAAAACCTACAAAAAAAAGAAAAATTGACAAAGAAATGTAAGAAAACATTAGAGGTTCATCGATTTACAAAAGAGCATTACGAAAGGACATTTTTTATTTACTATGCACTGTGAGAAATTTCGAGAATAAAGACGAAATTCAATAGAGAAAATTTTTTTTTTTTTTAACTTTTCTGGTCCATTGAACGCAGTAAGGGCAGCGAAAATGAACTTGCTCCTCTCACTTTTTCTTCTCAATACTGTATCTGGTCTTTGTTATCGAAATATCGACTTTATTCGAGAAGTGCATAATAATAAAAAAAGACTTCTTCCTATAAATGATTTTTCTTCCCCGTGGCCCCAACAGTCTTCCACTGTTCGTTTTGAGATTTTTCGGCTATTTTGCGTCCATGACATGTCTTCTTCCAAACTAGCAAATAAAAAATGTACATTTAGGTGTTTATTGTACTAAATCTTGTCTAGAGACCGACTGACAGACAGACACACAGACAGACGGATAGATAGACAGATAGACAGATAGACATTCAGACAGACAGACAGACAGACAGACAGACAAACAGACAGACAGATAGACAGATAGACAGATAGACAGATAGATAGATAGATAGACAGATAGATAGATAGATAGATAGATAGATAGATAGATAGATAGATAGATAGATAGATAGATAGATAGATAGATAGATAGATAGATAGATAGATAGACAGATAGACAGATAGATAGATAGATAGATAGATAGATAGATAGATAGATAGATAGATAGATAGATAGATAGATAGATAGATAGATAGATAGATAGATAGATAGATAGATAGATAGACAGACAGATAGACAGATAGCAGTGCGTGTACCTGCAGTGTGATGTTAGCCTGAGATAGACAGACAGACAGACACACACACACAGACAGACAGACAGAGATCCTCAAGTCCTTACATTTTTGGGCCAGACGATGTGTGGGGCGAACATAGTGGCCAGATTGATGGCAGACATCTTGTTCTTGCTCTGGTTGCGTGCGGTGTGGTAGAGCAGGTCCAGGAGCAGCTTCAGGAGGCTGCGGTTGGCCGGCGGCAGCAGCATGAACAGCAGCTGCAGAGCCTCAATCTTACGTTCCTTATCCGGCACGGTCGTCTGAGTCCCCTTATCAAAACGGGTCAGCTCTGGGACAGACACGACAACAGAGAATTTGTTTTAATTATTTATTTAAATTGTTTGCATTTAAAAAAAAAAAAGTGTGTCGGATGTTGTAAATGTTAAAAAATAACCATCAGTAATATGTGATCCTATAAAAAAAAGTGTAATAAAAAAATAAAAAAATAAAAAAATAAAAAAATAAAAAACAGAGAATTATAACAAAAGATATAGATATAGATAGAAATATATAGAAAGAGCAATGGGGCTATATATTATTTAGTTTGATTTATTTTAAATTGATTTAAATATTCCCTGCGTTCCAAATCTCATATTCATCACTCGCATTCTACGGATGTAGTAGGACATTTTGGGACATATTGGGATTGGAACACAGATAGATAGACAATTTTTTTTTTCATGAAATTAAACCCTCACCTCCTATTTTCAGGTGCGCACAGAAGTGTCTGTGTGTGAGCAGGGGTTCGGGCAGCTCCCCCAGGTAAGCCTTCAGCAGCGTGGCCGCGTCGTTAGGATGGAAGTCCCCGGTCTCCAGGTCTATCTCTGCCCCAGCGTTCAGCATCTCCCTCAGGGCGGCCTGACGCAAGCTGTGCCCCGGGACCCGGAACAATCCCTCTACGTGGAGGTCTGGGGGTATGGCAGAGAGAGATGGAAGGGAGGAGGGTTTAAGTCAAGTTAAAGGCTTAAAGGCTAGTTTTTTTTAGTATTTTAATATTGTTTAGGTCTATGTAATTGTAATTATTAATGCTTGTATGATGGATGGATGTGTTTTTATCTGCTGCTGGACACCTGAATTTCTCCTCCGGGGGATCAATAAAGTATTTATCTACGGGGGGTACGGCAGAGAAAGATGGTAAATGGACTTGACTTATATAGCGCTTTTCTAGCCGATATTCTCAGCCCCAAAGCGCTTTACATATCTTACCACATTCACCCATTCATACACACACTCATACATCGATGGAAGGGAGGAAGGGAGGAGGGATTAAGTCAAGTTAAAGGCTGTGTGTGAACAGCCATACTAACGTCCTACTCATACTCATTTTGACGTCAATTTGAGTATGTGACGGTTGTGTATGCGAGTTTGTGTAGGCGAAAAATGCCCGGATGAGTGCTAACTTCCGGGAAGAGTTTGATTATGGATTCGATAGGTTACTTTTATATAGCACATTTAAAAAGGTGGAGCCTTTCTCCAGCAATTCTGGAGAACGCTTGTTGTATAAATCTGGTGCTAATATACACAGCCTAGGCTCTGTAAACTGATATGTAAACAAAAGCTAGCAATCGTAGCTAGCAACATGCCCGTTTAGAGAGCCTAGGCTGTGTGTTTTAACACTTGATTTTTTTTTTCTTTGTTGCAATGAACACACACAGTACGGACAGGTAGCAGATCGTGGGAAGATATTCACTGATTTTGACACAAAGTGATTTTGAAAACAAGCGTTCTCCAAAATCACTGACTCCACCTTTAAAAACAACCTCAGTTGGTCATAGTGCATTAAAGGCTCAAAATAAAATACAAAAGCAACATTCAACAACAGGAAATACAAAACAACACAGTTAAGAGGAGCAGAATAAAATGTCAAAATGTCAAACTCAACTTGCATTAAAGTCTAGGATGAAAAGAGATTTGGTGTGTGGGCGTGTAGACAGAGAAAAGGAGGCAGACAAAGCCACAAGAGAGAGAGAGAGAGAGATGGAGAGAGAGATGGAGGGCGAGAGATGGAGAGAGAGAAAGACAGAGAGATGGAGAGAGAGAGAGAGAGATGGAGGGCGAGAAAGACAGAGAGATAGAGAGACAGAGAGAGAGAGAGGATGGAGAGAGAGAGGAAAAGAGAGAGAGGGAGAGACAGATGGAGAGAATGAAATGGAAGGAGGGAGACAACCAGAGCAAAGTGCTTTCAGATGAATTATTGATCCAAGCTCCCAGTGTCCACATCACCAGACAAATATAAACCATGACGTCGTTATGCCACTTCACTGTTCTCAAACTAAGTTAAAGAACAAGTTGTAACAGTTGAGGCATGCACACTTGAGTCTGTGTGTGTGTGTGTGTGTGTGTGTGTGTGTGTGTGTGTGTGTGTGTGTGTGTGTGTGTGTGTGTGTGTGTGTGTGTGTGTGTGTGTGTGTGTGTGTCTCTCTGTCTGTCTGTCTGTCTGTCAAAAACGCTAACGAGAAATACAAACTCAGTGTGCAAGAGCCTTTAGGATGAAAATATACATTTGCTATATGCGTTAAAATCACAGGCGTATATCAAGAGATTTATATAGACAGTATGTGTGAATGCTGTCATGGTTACAGACTTGTTTTCTTTTGAAGTCCTGCATTCATAATGTATGTGGTCAAAACAGATCACAGATGAAAGTGTGGTGAATATGGCAGAAGTTATGCATCATGTACAGCTCTGGAAAAAAAATTAAGAGACCACTCTTAATGTTCAGTGTCTCTTGTTTTACTCTTAAGAGGCATTTGCTTAGGTAAAATGAACATTTTGTTTTTATAATATAAACTACTGACAACATTTCTACCAAATTCACAATAGAAAGATTGTCATTTAGAGCATTTTCAATAAGTTATGTAGAGATAAAGATTTAAGAAAAGTCTCTTAATTTTTTCTGGGGCTGTATATGAATCAGAGATACTGACTTTTACTCAGGTATTCAATGAGCTGGTAGATCTGTGATATTCCTTCTTCGGTCAGCGGCGCACCAAACACCACGCCTTTGTCTGAAAGGAAGCAAAATGCACAATTAAACTTTATTGTTTTTTTAAAAAGCCGGTAAAACGGGCCGCTCTGGTGGTGTAGTGGATAGAGCGCGTACCATATTGGCTCCGGCCTTCGTTGCAGTGGTCGCGGGTTCAAATTCGACCCGTGGACCTTTACTGCAGGTCATCCCCCCTCTCTCTCTCTCTCTCTCTCTGTCTCCCCATTTCAACTCTGTACTGTCTAATAAAGCTTGAAAATGCCAAAAAATAATCTTAAAAAAAAAAAAAGCCGGTAAGACAAGCCCGATCTTGCACAAGAAAATTCACACTTGTTTATCTGCGGAATGCGAGATGATGAGATGGGACTGGTGTCGATAAGATAAACAAGGGTCCCACATATACTCAAAGCCCCCACAGTAAAGTCAAATTAATTTCTATAGCGCATTTAAAAACAACATCAGTTGAACAAAGTGCTGTACAAAATACAATACAAAACAACATACTGTATAAGATACATGAGAAAAAAAAATGGAGGAGTGTCAAAGTCTCAACTTTAGTTAAAGGCCAATGCAAAAAAAAGTGAGTCTTCAGCAACGTTTTAAACTGGTCAACTTTACAGGGATACAGGTATAGTAGCACAGCCAGTTATTCACCCTTCTTGCCTGCCCTACCAGGGTGATAACTCTTTGAATCCCCCCCCCCCCATTATTAATATATTTTTTCAAATTAATTTTCCACATTTAATTATTTTTTGCATTCATAATTTTTTGAATGGCACAATGAAACTGATTGTACCCTTTGTGTGCACATTTGGATTTATCCTGTTACATCAACCATGACATATCATAAGTGGTGAGTTTAATGAGGTATTATATTAGGAGGACTAATGTGTGGTTAAATGTCAAGCTGCCCTCTCTCTTAAAGGGTCAGACAGACACAGCGCTTTCAGAGACTGTTCTTAACACACACACACACACACACACACACACACACACACACACACACACACACACACACCACACACACACACACACACACACACACACACACACACACACACACACACACACACACACACACACACACACACACACCAACACACACACACACACACACACACACACACACACGTTCAGAGACTATTCTTCACAGTAATTACTCAGTCTGTTAGGCCAACTCTAACCTTTTCGTTTCAGGAAGTTGAGGGAGCGTAGGAAGCCGGTGGTGGGGGGCAGGCGGGGCTCAGACCCCCCGGTTAGCGCCTCAAACTCGTCCCCCGGCAGGTCTATGAGTCGCGTGATGTTACTGAGAACCAGATCCGTGAACTCTTCCGGATTCTCATACTTCAGCCTCTCCACGAAAAAGTCTGGGCTGAAGATCACGGGCTGCTGGCTCGAGTTGGGCTTCTGCTGGCTGTTAAACATGCTGCATTTGGTCTCCCTGTAGAGAGAGGAAGAAAGCAGAAGGGTTAGGGGGGTTAGAGGGGGAGAGGGGGGGTTATGCCAGGTTCTATGTTATTGTTGTCTATGTGTGATTTTACTGGCTATAGTACAGTGTTGTCTTGTTCTCTCCCTCTCCCCTTTCCCCCAGGAGGTCATTCACCTCCTACCAGGCCATTGCTTAAATAAGACATTGTTTCTTAGCAATTTTTGCCTGTTTAAATAAAGGATGATGATGATGATGATGATGATGATTCTGAATGCCTGCCGAAAAAAACATTTGAAGGAGTTAAAGTGAAACGTACGGAAACTGAATAAAATTGTTTAATAATGAGAAAGCTTTGAATAACTATAGTGTGAAATTGAAGACTCCAGTATTCACACTAACAAGTGGCATCAAAATGTTAAATATCAACAGTAGTTTAGTAGTCAAAGTAAGAGCATTTCCACACGCACAATGTGAGAAAGAAAACCACTTATCAGTCGGGCTTATGAGTACAATTCTGTTGTACACTGAACAATGACAATAAAGGATTCTGATTCTGATTCCGATAAAATGCTTCGATATGGGGGCGCCCTTATCTCACTTGGTAGGGCGTCCCCCCCCCATGGGCCTCAGACAGCAGCGGACCCGGGTTCGATTCCAGCCCGCGGTCGTTCTCTGCATGTCACTCCCCTCTCTGCCCCATTTCAACTCTGTCTCTACACTATCAATAAAGCATAAAAAAAATGCCAAAAAATATATTTGAAAAAAAAAATGCTTCAATATGCCAGGAGGGAGCATACAGATTGGACTCTGGAGCAATGGAAAAAGGTTGTGTGGTCTGATGAGACCAGACTGACCCTGTTCCAGAGTGATGAATGCATCAGGGTAAGGTGGATGAAGTGACGCTCCCATCATGCCTAGTGCCTACTGTACAAGCCTCCTATAAACCATTATTCCCATACTTTCATACTATTTAGTATGCCAGAAAAAGACTTCGGATGCCTCAATACATGCATGTCAATTGCAGTAATGCCAAACATACCTAGATGCCCCACTAACTCCAATAGCATTTTGCAGTATTCGTCTTTATTCTCGACATTTCTCGAGATAATGAAAAACAAAATCTTCCTTATCTGATTTGTTTTTTTCCTCTCCCGTGGCTGTAAAACTCTTCTGTACTTTAGTAGGCAGTTAAGTAAAAAGAAAAAAGTGTGTGATTTGATAGGCAGAGAATGTTTCTTTATAGGTCCGTGGTACAAGACTGTGTAGCAGTCAGTAGGAGTGAGGAGTAGCCTATATATGCGCATGCAATTTTTGTCAGGCATGCAGTAGTCGGCGCATAACATGGGTTCATCTTAAGAAACAATAATTGTACGAGTTTCATGCTGGTGTCCATAAAAGTAAGCAGTTAATTGAAGTTGTTGTGAAGTGTGGGGCGATTTCTAACGTTAGCTTCATGATAGCGTAACTTACGAGCTTACAAGTCGTTCGTTGCTAGGTTAGCTACAATGGCTAACGACAACCAGCTCGATAACGGGTTACAATGTAGAGCAGCCATGAACAAATGTATTTTATTAGCACAAATATCCGTGGAGACCTAAACATTATATCGTAGGTTTTAAAATATGGTACATTGAAGACGTAATGAGTGAAAGTCGGTACCTTCTCTCAAGTTTGTGATTGTTTTGAGGATCCTTTTCAGCCGCCATGTTCGTTTTGAATCTTCCGCTATTTTCTTGTTAGTCCCGCCCACTGCGCTGTGATTGGCCAAAATAAACACACGTCACATTTAGGGGCGGGACAAGCGTCTTTGTTCACATAGGAGACACATGGTTGGTTTGCACACCAGTCAATCATTGATACACTTCTCCGACAGAAATTATGTTACAATATTCTAAACACCAGAAAATTAAGGTTTTAAGGCGTCAACTGCAACTTTATAGGTTTTAATGTAAACAAATGTTTTTCTTAAATTATGTAATTTTATGCCAACAGTAGAACAAGTAGTATTTAACACAGATGAAGCTACCAGATCCTATCTCAGTGTGCCTGTGTTGGTTGATTTATACGGCTGTATTTACACAATTAATACATTGTATATATTTATTACATATTTTCATGGCACATTCCTTACAACTAGCCCACAGGAAAATATGTTTTTTGTGTGCAATGAATGCCTTTGAAAAGTTCAGAGAAAGTTTATGTCTGATACAAAATCGTATTGCTTATTGGCTAATGCCACTTTTCCACTGCATGGTATATCAGCTTGGTATTAGGCCTACATACTGTTGAGTCAGATACAGAATGATATAAGGCTCTGCCACCTTATTGACATTATACATATTGATGTTTGAACATAGGAGTAGTGGAGGGTACACCATCATTATTTGTGTGTGTGTGTGTGTGTGTGTGTGTGTGTGTGTGTGTGTGTGTGTGTGTGTGTGTGTGTGTGTGTGTGTGTGTGTGTGTGTGTGCGTGCGTGTGCATGTGTGTGTGCGTGTGCATGTGTGTGTGTGTGTGTGGGAGTCCAGTGATGGAGCCTATAAGGAATTTAAAATAGGGTCACCCAGGCTAGAATATGTCTGATCTGGATCTAAATTGGATATCTCCCAGAGGCACACACGCACACGCACACACACACACACACACACACACACACACACACGATCTTTAAACTGTACAATATTATCTGATGTCTGCTGCCATGACAACACAAAGACCCGTCAAGATTAAAGTTTTTTATTTTATATTATGCACATACATTTACAGGAGCAGTTGTTGTTCTTGTTTCTTTGGTGGCTCCTATCAACAACAAATATTTAAAAATAAAATTAAAAATAAATAATAGAATTCATGTATCAAAGAGTGATGAGAGCCAACCTGAGACCTCAATAAAAACAGTCCAAAAACATGATGATGCTTTAACAGTTTTAAAATGTAGCGCTAAGGGAACGATATAGAAATATAAAATAGAATGTAGAATATGTTAAATAGTAGTTAAAATATAATACTGTACATGGTATAGAAGACTGTAAAATGGAAATATGTGTTCAGGATATATTTTACAGATCTCAAGAAGAAATTGTTAACATTGTATACAGACAGAAAGCTGCTCCTAATACTTATATCACTTGAAAAATATAAGATTAACAACAATATAACATATTTTCCCTCAATTTTCTTATGTTCCGAAGATATTTTTGGTCAGTTACTGTATATCGAAACCATTTTTTTAAAAGCACAATCAAATATAATGCGGTTAAAGCTGGGGTGGAGGATTTGGGGAGAAAATGGCAGTTTGGATAGAGAGTCGAATCCAAATACCTCAACCGCTCCACTTGTTCTCTTTGGTCCCTCCCCTATGGTCCCTCTCTGACACGCTCTACACCAACAAAGTCGTGCCAAAGTGAATGGACAGTCCCAACAGCCAATAAGAACAGAGAATCGGAGCCTCGCTCTGATTGGTCAAAGTGTCAGCTCATGTTAACTTTGACCAATCAGAAACCACATACCCCAGCTTTAACACTTCAAGCCAGCAACACTTGGGTGACTCATTCAAAGTGCTAACAGCATTTGACACACACTGTATTTGACAAAAACACTGTTACAGGCGAATGCAATGGAAAAACATACACTCACATATTCTGTCCTTCCTTTGTGGGTGTACGCTCAAATATATGAAAAATACACCTGAGTAGCAGTCTTCAACAACATGTTTTTCAAATCATAGCAACACACATTACCTCATATTGTACAGTAATATTTTGGGCAATTTTGTTAATATGGTGAATATCCTCACATATGCCCCAATAATGTAAGCTTTAAAGCACCAAATATATATTTTTAACCAGCCAAAAAATATCCAAAAATACAGAAATATAATAAACATTACTGTACATGCAATACATTCTGTAGTAACGAAAGCAATAGGTTTAATAATGCTGTGAAAACGGCCTATTTAACATGGGAGTCAATTAGACATCGCTCTGTTTTGGGACCACCTCTTAGTGGCCACTCGGTGAACTGCATTTTTTGTCACTTCTGCATTGGCTGCTGGTAGAACTCTCTGTGGTTGGTGGTTGGGGGGACTCCGGACCGTATGAAAGAGTAAAACGATTCAAAGTGCTTGCTGTTGCTGTTGTTGTTGTTGTTGTTGTTGTTGTGGCTCCTGTTCAAAAGGGCTTTCAACCCGCCGGCTATCTGTTTTGGTCAACTTTATTTCTGCATTACATTTACCACCATTTATCTTCTCTCTGGCTGTCATGGTTACTTCGTCACTAGAACTCCTCTGCCGTAGCCAAGACATCGATCCAAACCGGATCCGACCCAGAGTTCTCCGGCACGCTCGGCGGAAAGTGTGCGAAGAAATACAGAAGAGCAGCGGGTCCAGGGCTCCGTTGATGTACCACAGCGGGAGGGATAAGTAAGACTTCAAGATGGTGTACACGGAAAGCACGGTGTCGGACCAAACGACCACGTACACCTGCATCAGAGACGACGCGATGTCCGGGAAGTTACACACGAAGAAGGCCACGACCACTGCACCTGGAAAAGAAAAAAAATATTATTTTAATGACTCATGCAATTATATATATATATGTTGAATGGGGGGGGCGCCTTTAGCTCAGTTGGTAAGGCGTCCCCCTCCCGGGCCGGGCCCAGCAGCAGACCCGGGTTCGATTCCCACCCGCGGTTGTTCTCTGTATGTCACTCCCCTCTCTGCCCCATTTCACCTCTGTCTCTCTGCACTGTCAATAAAGCATAAAAATGCCAAAAAAAATATCTTAAAAAAAAGATATATGGTAAATGGACTTATATGTAGCGCTTTTTAGCCAATTTTCTCAGACCCAAAGCGCTTTACATTTCTTTCCACGTTCACCCATTCACACACACACACACTCTCACACACCGATGAATCTCATTAGCAAACTAAGAGGTGTGTATTTGATGTATCTGCGTTGAATATTGTTTATGTATTGTTGTTTTTCCTTTGAATTTGTTTGAACTCGACGTCATTGAAAATGAGGGTCACCCCTCAATTGGTCTCTCGAGGATAAATAAAAGTTAAATGAAAATGAAAATGAAAATGTCTGGCCAGAGAAAAACAATTTCCGAAGCGAAATGTTTGCAGTGCACTTCGATGAAAACGTTTTTATTGCTCATGTTAGACCTTCATGTAGCACTTACATGTGGCACTTTGTAGTTATTTCTTTAAAGCTAATGTACTTGGGTGATTAATCCTGTTCTATATACAGTACCATATGGTGTGTACCTTCATGGTTGAATGCACTTATTGGAAGTTGCTTTTGATAAGAATGTCAGTTAAATTATATGTACTGTCATGTTTGCCGTTTGACATGTTCCAAACAAGTCATCTGGGTTAAATATATCCATGCAGCGAGAGAGAAAACAGCAATATCCGTACAGTATTTGTCGCAATTTTCAGTAAGTATTAAGGTATAAGTGCATAATATTTCCACATTGACTAATACATATAATCTGGCGCAGGCCCGGCTTGCTTTTAGGTAAATTATCTTAAATTATGAAGGCAATTCTGCAGCCAATGACGTACAGTATATTGTAAAAAGCCCTTGACACAAAGTTTGACCTCCTGAATTCACATGTTACCAAACCTGGTCCTGGATAGTTCAGTAGGTGACACCACTCCATTTGGTACGGAAAAATCAGAGTTCGATACATGGTCAGTGCAAGGCAGGTTCTACAAGGGTCTTTAAAGGAATACTTCACCTATACGGAACCGGCGTTCTATCATTATAAAATCACTATTATAATATAATGACTGAGGTTTTTCTTCCCTCAGTCTTCCCTTGGCCCAGCTGTCCTGTTAATCCTAACCCTGCATTTTCCCATGTGTGATGATGTCACACATGGGAAAATGTAGGGTTAGACAGTGAGACCATTAAGTCAAAGTCAAAGTATACTTTATCATCCCAGAGTTGGGAAATTTGTGTGGTCAAAAGTGCAGCACATTTAGGACATATAGGCAAACAAGTGGGCACGCCACACACACAACAACAACAACAACAACAACAACAACAACATTAAACACTTTTTCTGCCTTTTCTCAGGCTAGGATGAACCAATTTCTAAAATAAAAGTTTGCACATTTATACTTCATAGGATCTCAGAGTTCAATACACCTTCATATTTCCACTGGTGAAGTAGATCTTTAAGCAAGACACTTAATGCTATTTGCCTACCTCCAGTTATAAGTAATTTTCTGCTAAATGACAAAATGGAACGTAAAAATTATAGTGCACTAATGGAGATTTTGAACTCTTGCAAAAACCGTGTGAAGATTGACAATGCCACATGGTATTAACAAGGTTTTTAAAATATGAAAACAGGTCTCATCCATTAGTTGAAGACCTTTCATCTCAGCTTTCTGTTCCCCTTAAT
>CM047514.1:5569693-5572193 GCA_026122265.1 Ammodytes dubius | reverse complement strand
GGTCGGTAGTTTCGAAAATTCATTTTCTAAAATACTTTTGTAAATGCTTATCAAGACACCCAACTTTGATATATTTTTTGATTTTCACTATTTTAGCCCGTGGGTTATAATGTTTGAGAAGAGAACTGATGTGACATACTCTTTCTTTTTTCTATTCTACATACTACATCCGACAATAGAAATAATCTAGTTAGGATGCAGTAGGCATAATATTGGGACATACTTTTACTCTTTTGTTTCATCATAACATTGCGCCTTGATCTTGCCTCTTGCTTTTATAACCGGCGCATCCCCGTTTGTTTTGATATGGAGGCTTCGTCGATGTGACGTCACTTCACGTGCGCACTGGATTGTGGGTCAGAATCGCCCAAATAGGGTGCACTTTTCAGCACTAACATTCTTGGCCGGATGAAGTATCCGGGTACTTCTAACCATTCTAAATCTGGCCACAAGAATCGTGACATCCTAAATCTTTTTTCTACAGACTATTGTTGAAAGTATGCGATTCGGAACGCAGGGTCTCTTTCAAGGGAGACCTGTTCCCATTTACACGTTACCATTCACACACACACACACACACACACACACGCGCTGACATTCACACAAGGCAAGGTGGGTGAAGTGTCTTGCCCAAGGACACAACAACCATGACACAAGAGGCAGGGCGGGGATCGATCTGCCAACCCTTCGATCATTGGCCGACCCGCTCTACCAACTGAGCCACAGTCGCCCCACCCCCCCACTCCCCTTCTAACCAAGTCCCCAAATTACAAAGAAGGATTTTCATTACATTATAATAAGAAGTATTCCTTTAAGTCCGGTACCTTGAGGCTGGAGTAGGACCACATGGTGTGGCAGATCGCCGCATAGCGCTCTGTGGTGAAGGTCATGATCACCCAGCTGGTGGTGGCACAGTAAACCTGCCGGACCATGAAGTAAGACTTGCACACCGCCTGTCCCAAGCGCCAGGGGTAGCTCTCCCAGTAGTAACGATACAGTGTTACTGGGATCGTCAGCAACTGAAGAATGTCTGAAAATGAAAAGAGAGGATTTTTTTTTAAATATATACAGTATACAGCTCTGGAAAACATTAAGAGACCACTCCAAATGTTCAGTGTCTCTTGTTTTACTTAAAGGAATACTTCACCCATATAGAACCGGCGTTCTATCATTATAAAATCACTATTATAATGTAATGAATGAGGTTTTTCCTCCCTCAGTCTTCCCTCAGTCTTCCCTTGGCCAAGCTGTCTTGTTAATCCTTATCCTACATTTTACCATGTGTGAGTCATCCATGGGAAAATGTAGGGTTAGACAGTGAGACCATGAAACACTCTTTCTGCCTTTTCTCAGGCTAGGATGAACCAATTTTTAAAATGTTTGCACTTTTATACTACATAGGATCTCAGAGTTCAATACACCTTCATATGTCCACGGGTGAAGTGGGTCTTTAAGGCATATGTTTGAGTGGAATGAACATTTTGGTTTTATAATATAAACTACTGATAAGATTTCTACCAAATTCCAATACTTTTGTTGTCATTTAGAGCATGTTCAATAAGTTATGTAGAGATGAAGATTTAAGAAAAATCAAGACTGGTCTCTTAATTTTTTCCGGAGCTTTAATGTTTTGGAAATGCCAAAGAACAGGAATATTAAGTAGAAATGATTTGTTCAAATGTATATTATATACAACATAACTATGTTTATTTTCAGGTTTAAGATATTACGGCCCAAATTAAAATAAAGTTTGAAGAAGTATTCTCAGTGTACATGAAAGTATAACCTGGGGAAATGTATAATGTAATGGAAAGTGAAACATCAAAATGGCTTGCCCTGATTGGTGCCTACTATCTTATTTTATTAGTAGTAGTATTAGTAGTGTTAATGTTTTTTTAGTACTCTGAGGTACCATTGAGAGCAAGCACTAATTGTCAATGTAGCTGAATTAAATTCACCAAGAAATTTAGACCGCAATACTACTAATATAACAAAAGCGAAAAAAAGTGAAAAAATATATATATTGGAATGTAACCCTGTCATACATTCATTATGACAAAAATAATTTCGATTTTTAAAAGTACATTTTTATCATTGAAAAGGAATCTTACATTGAAATCCATTTCACTGTTTTACTTATTAAGTTGTATTTTAAAAGTTTATTAATTCAAACTTTCTCCACTGGAATTCAAGATATTGAACTGTTAGAATATTGCTGTAAGTCTATTGAAACTCTTAGGTGGTTTTGGAGCAAATAACCTTGATAAACATACCTAAACTTACAGTTTGTGTTCATTCTTGAACCCCCTTTGGACAAAAGCGGTAGTGTTTTTACCATACGCCAGCTGTATAGTTCCTGAGTGAGCGTACCCATGAGGGTTAGGGGTTAGGGTTAGGGTTAGGGTTAGGGTTGCGACTCGGCGAGGGAAATGGGCAAAGGGTTGGCCTTTGGTGTGGGGAGTGCCCCAGGCCCCCTAGACATGTGTGCAAAGTTTTGGAG
>CM047514.1:5529693-5564693 GCA_026122265.1 Ammodytes dubius | reverse complement strand
TGTCAAAGTGCTGAGTCCTAATTTTTTTTTTTACACCACTAGTTGGCGCTAGGGTTAGGGTTAGGGTTAGGGGTTAGGGTTAGGGTTGCGACTCGGCGAGGGAAATGGGCAAAGGGTTGGCCTTTGGTGTGGGAGGTGCCCCAGGCCCCCTAGACATGTGTGCGAAGTTTTGGAGTTCTAGCTCACTTCCTTCATATAGCTGCCATTGACCCCCATCTAAAATTTTGGGAAAATTTGTCAAAGTGCTGAGTCCTAAGAAAATTATTTTTCCAAAACGTATTTAGGAGCACGTTTCAGGCCATTTGGAGTATATATGATTTTTTTTTTTTTTTTTTTTTACACCACTAGTTGGCGCTAGGGTTAGGGTTAGGGTTAGGGTTAGGGTTAGGGGTTAGGGTTAGGGTTAGGGTTAGGGTTGCGACTCGGCGAGGGAAATGGGCAAAGGGTTGGCCTTTGGTGTGGGAGGTGCCCCAGGCCCCCTAGACATGTGTGCGAAGTTTTGGAGTTCTAGCTCACTTCCTTCATATAGCTGCCATTGACCCCTATCTAAAATATTTGGAACATTTCTCAAAGTGCTGAGTCCTAAGAAAATAATTTTTCCAAAAAGTATTTAGGAGCACGTTTCAGGCCATTTGGAGTATATATGATTTTTTTTTTGTTGTTTTTTTTTTTACACCACTAGTTGGCGCTAGGGTTAGGGTTAGGGTTAGGGTTAGGGTTGGGCAAAGGGTTGGCCTTTGGTGTGGGAGGTGCCCCAGGCCCCCTAGACATGTGTGCGAAGTTTTGGAGTTCTAGCTCACTTCCTTCATATAGCTGCCATTGACCCCCATCTAAAATTTTGGGAAAATTTGTCAAAGTGCTGAGTCCTAAGAAAATTATTTTTCCAAAACGTATTTAGGAGCACGTTTCAGGCCATTTGGAGTATATATGATTTTTTTTTGTTGTTTTTTTTTACACCACTAGTTGGCGCTAGGGTTAGGGTTAGGGTTAGGGTTAGGGTTGCGACTCGGCGAGGGAAATGGGCAAAGGGTTGGCCTTTGGTGTGGGAGGTGCCCCAGGCCCCCTAGACCATGGACATATAAAGAAATGGACACCGTATTGAAACATGGCGCCCATTCATTCCTATGAAGCTGCTCATTGGCGCAGAGAAGCAACAAGGAAGCTGCCATACTGCTTTCATGTGAGCCCCTGTGAGCCTGGCACACCCCTAAAGCATGACGCGCAGGGTACGTTTCATTCTCGAGCAGTGTAACGTTATAATATGTCCGTGCATTAAGCTAAGCGGGACGGGCACAGTTGCATTGTTTATCGACCATGGAAGTATAAGTTACTAATCCCCGATGATTCTCTGTATGTAATCTTTAAATTACAGCCCGTCGTTGTAAAGTAATATAGTGATAAACGAAGATTCCTCCCGCCATCGGAGGCCGGGCCGGCCGAAGCAACGGTTGTTTCACTACGGCTCCTTTTAGCGGCTACACGCCTAACGGCTAAAACTGAAAATAAAACGGCTATAAACGCTTTCGGTGGCGTTTTGAAAAGCGAAAACTTCCATCCTATTAGTACATGGTCTAAAGAAAAGTATGAGCCTTTGATTGATATCCATAAAAATTTAGCGGAGATACATTCTTGTTTGACGAAATTGTATTGGGAATGAATGGGGCTGAGCTCATTGATCGCCATTTTGATTAACGGACCCGTCCCAGACAGTCTAATGCGTGTTATACCAGGCGTGGCCACCTGTCCATGCTGGTTGCTCGGAAAAGGCACAATCCTGGGGGCCTGCCCTAGACATGTGTGCGAAGTTTTGGAGTTCTAGCTCACTTCCTTCATATAGCTGCCATTGACCCCCATCTAAGATTTTGGGAAAATTTCTCAGTGCTGAGTCCTAAGAAAATAATTTTTCCAAAAAGTATTTAGGAGCACGTTTCAGGCCATTTGGAGTATATATGATTTTTTTTTTTTTTTACACCACTAGTTGGCGCTAGGGCTAGGGTTAGGGTTAGGGTTAGGGGTTAGGGTTGCGACTCGGCGAGGGAAATGGGCAAAGGGTTGGCCTTTGGTGTGGGAGGTGCCCCAGGCCCCCTAGACATGTGTGCGAAGTTTTGGAGTTCTAGCTCACTTCCTTCATATAGCTGCCATTGACCCCCATCTAAGATTTTGGGAAAATTTCTCAAAGTGCTGAGTCCTAAGAAAATAATTTTTCCAAAAAGTATTTAGGAGCACGTTTCAGGCCATTTGGAGTATATATGATTTTTTTTTTGTTGTTTTTTTTTACACCACTAGTTGGCGCTAGGTTAGGGTTAGGGTTAGGGGTTAGGGTTAGGGTTGCGACTCGGCGAGGGAAATGGGCAAAGGGTTGGCCTTTGGTGTGGAGGTGCCCCAGGCCCCCTAGACATGTGTGCGAAGTTTTGGAGTTCTAGCTCACTTCCTTCATATAGCTGCCATTGACCCCCATCTAAAATTTTGGGAAAATTTGTCAAAGTGCTGAGTCCTAAGAAAATTATTTTTCCAAAACGTATTTAGGAGCACGTTTCAGGCCATTTGGAGTATATATGATTTTTTTTTTTTTTTTTTTTACACCACTAGTTGGCGCTAGGGTTAGGGTTAGGGTTAGGGTTAGGGTTAGGGGTTAGGGTTAGGGTTAGGGTTAGGGTTGCGACTCGGCGAGGGAAATGGGCAAAGGGTTGGCCTTTGGTGTGGGAGGTGCCCCAGGCCCCCTAGACATGTGTGCGAAGTTTTGGAGTTCTAGCTCACTTCCTTCATATAGCTGCCATTGACCCCTATCTAAAATATTTGGAACATTTCTCAAAGTGCTGAGTCCTAAGAAAATAATTTTTCCAAAAAGTATTTAGGAGCACGTTTCAGGCCATTTGGAGTATATATGATTTTTTTTTGTTGTTGTTTTTTTTTTACACCACTAGTTGGCGCTAGGGTTAGGGTTAGGGTTAGGGTTAGGGTTGGGCAAAGGGTTGGCCTTTGGTGTGGGAGGTGCCCCAGGCCCCCTAGACATGTGTGCGAAGTTTTGGAGTTCTAGCTCACTTCCTTCATATAGCTGCCATTGACCCCCATCTAAAATTTTGGGAAAATTTGTCAAAGTGCTGAGTCCTAAGAAAATTATTTTTCCAAAACGTATTTAGGAGCACGTTTCAGGCCATTTGGAGTATATATGATTTTTTTTTGTTGTTTTTTTTTACACCACTAGTTGGCGCTAGGGTTAGGGTTAGGGTTAGGGTTAGGGTTGCGACTCGGCGAGGGAAATGGGCAAAGGGTTGGCCTTTGGTGTGGGAGGTGCCCCAGGCCCCCTAGACATGTGTGCGAAGTTTTGGAGTTCTAGCTCACTTCCTTCATATAGCTGCCATTGACCCCTATCTAAAATATTTGGAACATTTCTCAAAGTGCTGAGTCCTAAGAAAATAATTTTTCCAAAAAGTATTTAGGAGCACGTTTCAGGCCATTTGGAGTATATATGATTTTTTTTTGTTGTTTTTTTTTTTACACCACTAGTTGGCGCTAGGGTTAGGGTTAGGGTTAGGGTTTGGGTTAGGGTTGGGCAAAGGGTTGGCCTTTGGTGTGGGAGGTGCCCCAGGCCCCCTAGACATGTGTGCGAAGTTTTGGAGTTCTAGCTCACTTCCTTCATATAGCTGCCATTGACCCCCATCTAAAATTTTGGGAAAATTTGTCAAAGTGCTGAGTCCTAAGAAAATTATTTTTCCAAAACGTATTTAGGAGCACGTTTCAGGCCATTTGGAGTATATATGATTTTTTTTTTGTTGTTTTTTTTTACACCACTAGTTGGCGCTAGGGTTAGGGTTAGGGTTAGGGTTAGGGTTAGGGTTAGGGTTGGGCAAAGGGTTGGCCTTTGGTGTGGGAGGTGCCCCTAGGCCTCCCATTTGGGGTATATATGATTTTTTTTTTTTAATTCACATAAATTCGATTCGAGGACATATGAATCACTAAAAGCAATAACCGCCAGAAACAGGCATATTCAAGTCCATTGCTCTGAAATGCTCATAGCAAAAGAAGTATCAAGAGAGTTTGATTTAGGGGGGCGCCTTTAGCTCAGTTGGAAAGGCGTCCCCCTCCCAGGCCGGGCCCAGCAGCAGACCCGGGTTTGATTCCCACCTGCGGTCGTTCTCTGCATGTCACTCCCCTCTCTGCCCCATTTCTCCTCTGTCTCTCTGCACTATCAAATAAAAAAGCATAAAAATGCCCAAAAAATATCTTTAAAAAAAAAAAGAGAGTTTGATTCAGGGGACTGTCGAAGGCCATTCTAAGTGGTTGGCGCATTGAAGAAAAGAACGCTGATTTTTCTTAGCTCTAAGTGTGTAGCCCCCGAATCGGAAGCAAGTTGATTTTGTCTGATGAGGACCGGAGTTCAACTGTGACACTGATGAAACAACCCGGTATCACGCCGAGGCGTCTAATAGACACGCATGGACCGGCGTGTAACTCACACGCCTTGCCTGACCAGGGCGTGTGAGTTACACGCGCACCTCCCGCCCGTCTAAATGAACGGAGGAATAGCACCAACAGGAGCATTTAAGGAGGGGGCATTTCACTCGTGGCCTTTAAAGGTGTAGTCAGTGATTTTGGAGAACGCTTGTTGTTGCCAAAATCACTTTTTAGTCAAAATCAGTGAATATCTCGTCACAATCGGATGCTCCCTGTACTGTGTGTGCCCTGGAAAAAAAATCAACCGTTGATACACAGCCTAGGCTCTGTAAACTGGTATGTGAACAAAGGGGGCCCACCGTAGCGGAACTTGCATGATTACAGAGCCTAGGCTGTGTATTAACACTGACTTTCTTTTTTTTCAGTGCACACTAAGAACAGACAAGTAGCGGATCGTGAGGAGATATTCACTGATTTTGAGGACAAGTATTTCTCCATAATCACTGACTCCACCTTACCTAAACAAACTTTTTTTTTTTTTTTTTTACTAATAACGTGCAGTATGTGTTATAAATAACCGAATGTGTCATGACATGTGCCTTTTATAGAGTTAAAAAAACTAATCCTTCAAAACAAAACAATACATGGGCTTGATTTGAATGGAAATGGAAAAAGGATATGCACTCTATTTAACATGCACACAATTCAACACTGATGATTCATTAGCCTACTGAAAGCCATGTGCCCATTTGAATATGTAAATTAGAATTAGATGTCCACTTCACATTCAAAATGGACCTTTTAAGGGCACTGATAATGATTAAATGGAGTCGGGGGGTCAGATACTGGCTTTCAAAGAAAAACATTGAACATAGCCTAATGAGAATTTAATTCGGTCAAGTATTAATCAAAATAATGTATTTTGCACTTTGAAATAATAAGTGTGTACAAAGGATTAAGATACGATGACGCAAAACAAACTATTACAAAGACACACACACACACACACACAGCCCATACCCTACAAGACAGACCGACAGACAGACAGACAGACAGACCGACAGACAGACAGACAGACAGACAGACAGACAGACAGACAGACAGACAGACAGACAGACAGTAGTGTACCTGATATGACCAGGCTCAGAAGGTAGAATCGAATAACACTGACTTTCATATGAGGGTCCAAGAGGAGGGTCAGAATGCTCACAACCGTTGAATAAGACCTGCAGAGCAAAAAAGGGAAAATAATTAAATGTGCTGTTTGCTGTCATTGGTGTATCACTAACCAGTGTATAACTACTCTTGCAGCTTAAAGCTATAGTGCGTAGCTTCTGTCACCCCCTTGAGGAATTCTGAGTAAGTACAACAACACTGTTGGCGCATCTACATGAGGTAAAGCCTTCAGTGATCTTGCATGGATTTTATACCTTCTACTGTACGTCCAGGTTTTTATCTTAGCAGTAGAATCAACAACTGAAACATTTCTTGGGTCCTACTTGCGCTTCTTGGGATTTTCTGAGCTCCTGCACCAGTGTCAAGGGGGGTCGACACCAGTTTGTAAACGCTGCCACACTGAGAAATACAGAGAGAGTTTTGCGGAGCTGGTAGGGCTCGATCAACTTTGTGTCAACTTATTTGGGGCGATGGCTTGAATGTAACATTACATTCACTTAAACGGAAAAGTTACGCACTATAGCTTTGAAAACTAAAAATTTGCCACGTGTCAAGTTGTGCAACTATAATGAATGAAAGTGTCCATTAACATTACATTCCTTCATATGGAAAAGTTACTCACTATAGCCCAAAGTTACCATGTGTTGAGTGCAATTATAGTAAACAAAAGTGTCCATACGCGTAACATTACACTCCTTCATATGGAAAAAGTTACGCACTATTGCTTTAAGTACTCATAATTGCCTTGTGTTGAGTGCAACTATATAGTAAATGAAAGTGTCCAAACTCGTAACATTACATTCATTCATATGGAAAAGTTACGCACTATAGCCAAAGTTGCCATGTGTTGAGTGCAACTATAGTAAAGTGTCCAAACTCGTAACATTACATTCATTCTTACATATGGAAAAAGTTACGCAGTATAGCTTTAAATACTAAAAATTTGCACGTGTTGAGTGCGACTATAGTAAATGAAAGTGTCCAAACTCGTAACATCACATTCATTCATACATATGGAAAAAGTTACGCAATGTAGCTTTAAATACTATAAACTAGTAGTAAATGAAAAGTGTCCGTACTCCGGAGCAGAAGACGACGGAGTAGAAGATGGTCATCGGCACGGCGACGCCCAGCGGCTCTCGCCTGGAGACGCTAATGTCGAGCTGCGGCGCGTCACTGGGGCTAACGTTACAACTGAACAGGAAAGACATCTGCTCCTCCGACAGGTTCATGGCTGCTGGGGGAGCTAGAGAGAGGCTCCGTTGATGTGCCACAGCGGGAGGGACAAGTAAGACTTTAAGATAATAATAATAATAATAATAAATTGTTATTATATAGCGCTCTTCTCTCACTCAGAGCGCTTTACAAAAACAAAACAATAAACAAACAAAAATAACATGTAGAGTTGGGTTGGTGGGTGAACTAGGGGTAGGCAGAGGAGAAGAGATGGGTCTTGAGTTTGGACTGGAAGATGGTGTACACGGAAAGCACGGTGTCGGACCAAACAACCACGTACACCTGCATCAGAGACGACGCGATGTCCGGGAAGTTACACACGAAGAAGGCCACGACCACTGCACCTGGAAAAGAAAAAAATTCTTGTTTGAATGACTCATGCAATTATGATTTTCGATAAAAATATATATGGTAAATGGACTTGATTTATATATAGGGGAGAACGGGGTAAGTAGGCACACTTTTTACTCTAGTGAGAATTGCTCATCACCTAAGCATCTTTCAATAGTCATTCCTACATTGAATTGAAGCTTAAGGTGTTGGCTTGAAATGTGTACCCCTCACTTTTCCTATCTTATTGTAATAAAGAAGAAATTAATCATCAAAGACACCCTTACACATTGTGACAACCAACCCCATCAAGGGGTCGGTTGTCAAACACTATGGGGTTGTTTGTCACAATGTTATCTTAATGGGAATAATCTTAAAGAGAAGGCAAGAAAGTAGAACTAAATTTGAAAGTTTAATTGCATTGTCAAGTTGACAAATAGGCCTACATAACTTACTGTAGCCTTGGCAGCTGGTCTAGCTTGGGATGCACTGGGTTGTTTTGATTTTGTTGCCCTTTTTTCTTTTGCATGCTAGCTGCCTTTTCCTGCTCTATTCTTTCCTTTTCTGGGGTGTCAGTGAGGATACAGCTTGACAATTTATTTCGTTATTGGGTTCCTTTTCTGGCTGCAGCCTTGAGATAACATGTGACAACCAACCACCCAAAAAATGTGACGACCAACCCCAACTTGAATTTCTTGCTAGCATCAAGGCCAACAACCATCTGACAACTAATTAGCTTGCTAACCACAATCTAAACTATAGTTTACCTTTCACACTTTGTATGGGTAACAACAAGTGTTTTGTTATAAACCCATTGTGTAAAAGCCTAGAAGAAAAATACTGAGGAGCTAAATATTTTCAATTTGACATGAAAAACACAAACAGTCGTCTCACCTCAAATTCAGCAGTCTAACTCCAAGGAAGACTATGTAGGTGACCTCTGATCCCTATTCTGGATATTTACATACCAAGATTTCACAGACAGCGCCTTCTGGTTCCGAGATATAACGATTGTGACAACCAACCCGTGTGACAAATTACCCCGTTCTCCCCTAGTGCTTTTTAGCCGATTTTCTCCGACTCACACACACACACAACACACTCATACAGTGCCGGTGTTGCACCGAAAGCTGTGACCTGTCAGAATGTGTAACCCTAGAGGGCGCTGTTCTTATTGATTAACCCAGTCCCATAGTGAAATATGAGCTATGTGAAAACGTTGGTCCATTACAGCACATTACGGACAGGTAGCAGATTTTGAGGAAAAGTGATTTTGACAAAAAGTGTTCTCCAGAATCACTGACTGCACCTTTAATGTTTAAACGAAAAAAAAAATCCATCTCTCAGTTGGGTTATGTGTGCTCAAGATAATGAAAGAAAATTCCCATGTTCCCCCGACAACACCACTGCAGTGATTAAAATTGATGAAAAAGATTATGTGATAATGAAAGAGGCAACGCATGAGAGTGCTCTGGGAACGCTCCTAACAATGAAGAGCGCTTCACACATAATGTATTATCATTTTAAGTGTTAGTTGGATAAAATTGTGTTAGGCTATATTCAAACAAAAGTGCTAGGCAAATCCCACCTGTTGCATGATGGCACAGTCCATTAATTTTTTTTTAAATTTGCATAGTTTTACTGTTTCTATTTTAGTAAATGTCTCATATAAAACACTGGGTTAGTAAGGTACACATATTGCTGCTATGCACTAGATAAATGGTGATTTTTTATTTCCAGCTTATGAACACATACAATTTCTTTTAATTTAAATGATTTAAATCAACCGACAGCATGACAATCCATTAAAGATGAGATCATTAACCCAAACATCCTCCTTCAGTGTAAGAATTAGGCATAGATTAGGCTATACATATTTAAAAATGAATACAGGCTTACTATTACAGATATGTGTGCACACAAATGATCAATTAAAGTCAACCTTCCAGAATGCTTACACACTCAGAAACCTGTTGAATTTTTTACCAGAAAAAATAACTCCAGAAAAATCAAATAAGATCAAAACAGTTTTATCTAGTGATGAGGTAAATATTAAGTAAGTTCTAAGTTATACTAATCAGAGCTCACCTCATGCTCTGTTTTAGTTGCATTAATGTGTCTAACATTTAGGCTATCATTTAAAAACTAATCAAGAATCCGATAGATAACGTTTGACATTCTCACACTATGCAACCTATTACAGCACCAGTTAAATCAAAATCAGCCTCGATCGATCTATTTGAAAAGTACTTGATGAGTAATGTGTAAAGACTTACCTTCTAGACCAGAGGAAAGAAATATCCATCAGCTCCGATACAAGCAAGATAAATAAATAAAGTGAGTGATGAGTGAGTGAGTGAGTGAGTGATGAGTGAGTGAGTGAGTGAGTGAGTGAGTGAGTGAGTGAGTGAGTGTGAGTGAGTGAGTGAGTGAGTGATGACACACACACACCATCATCACACACACACACACACACACACACGCACACACACACAACAACACTCTCTTTCACACGTACACACATCCACACACACACACACACACACACCGTCTCCATCAGTCAACACACGCACGCACGCACCACGCACACACACACACACAACACTCTCTCTCTCACACCACACCCACACACACACACACACACACACAACACACACACCCTCACACCTGCTCACAACACAACACACACACACACACCGTCTCCATCAGTCACACACACGACACACACACACACACACACACACACACACACACACAACAACACTCTCTCTCTCACACACACACACATCCACCGTCTCCATCACACACACACACTGTCTTTCTCTACCTCTCTCATACTCAAACACACGCACGCATGCATGCACACACACACACACTCTCTCTCACACTCCCCCACACACTCACAAACACACACATACACACACGCTCTCTCACACTCCCCCCACACACTCACAAACACACACATACACACACACACACACACACACACACACACACAGACACACACACACACACCGTTTACAACCCCTCCTCTGTCCCCCTCTCTCTCTCCACACATGTTTCTCAGATACAGACGATCACAAAGCCTGATGGTGAATGAGTCAGGTGCAACTGCTGCATTAAAGGTGGAGTCAGTGATTCTGGAGAACGCTTGTTGGCAAAAAAACCTTTAGTCAAAATCTGGGAATATCTTCTCACGATCCGCTACCTGTCTGTACAGTGTGAGTGTGTGTGTGTGTGTGTGTGTGTGTGTGTGTGTGTGTGTGTGTGTGTGTGTGTGTGTGTGTGCTTAAAAAAAGAAATCCAGTGTTAATACTCAGCCTAGGCTCTGTGAACTGGTATGTTGCTAGCGTTGGTCCCCCTTTGTTTGCATACCAGTTTACAGAGCCTAGGCTGTGTACAGTATTAACACCAGATTTATTTTTCATGAGAAGATATTCACTGATTTTGACAAAACATTTTTTGACAACTAGCGTTCTCCAGAATCACTGATTCCACCTTTAACTTGCAAGACAGCCTTACACAAGAGGTGTATAAATCTAACAAGCGATCAAATCAGGTAATTTACCTTGTGGGGGGTGGGGGGGGCTTTTTCCCTGCCAAAATTGGCAATGAGTCTCCATAAAAAGACCACTCCAAATGTTCAATGTCTCTCGTTTGACTCTTTAGAGGCATATGTTTGAGTAGAATGAACATTTTGGTTTCATAATATAAACTACTGACAACATTTCAACCAAATTCCAATACATTTTTTTGTCATTTAAGAGCATTTTCAATAAGTAATGTAGAGATGAAGATTTAAGAAAAAAATCCAGACTGGTCTCTTAATTTTTTTTTCCGGGGCTGTATTTGCTATGTCCATGTGTATTTGTGTCCAATTTCTGAGCAATTCAAGGACATAATAACACAAAAACAGGTGTCTAGACTCCTACATGATACCCTTTTGTTGACACATACATGTCTAATGATGTAATAAAAATAATCTCTTTCTTATGGAGTGTTAGATGAGAGGTGATTCACGCCATCTGTTGACTGCAGCTTCTCACATACGGAAATATAATTGGATTCCATCTTCTCCTCCGGTCTGACTAACCGTCTCCAAACATGCCTAAGATGTTTGACATTCAACATGGTTAGTTCCGCCTTTTCTTATTGCATTTTCAAGCTTTATTTGACAGTACAGTGTTGAAATGGGGAGACAGAGAGAGAGAGAGAGAGAGAGAGGAGAGAGAGAGAGAGAGAGAGAGAGAGAGAGAGAGGGGGGGGATGACATGCAGTGAAGGTCAACGGGACCCTAATACTGTAAATAGACAGTATAGGATTTTATTTTTGTTGTGATTTTTATAAATATACTGTATGTAAAATGGGACCGTAATCATATAATTAGGACTAATTAACCGCAAACTGTACATGCCCGGTTACTGAACACTGACTTACTGCCAATGAGATTGATGCTTTGTGACTTTTTATTTTATTTTTATTTTTTATTAGTTATTTAGTTTTGTGTCTTGTTTTAAGTGTGAAATTTTGTTTTTTTAATGTGAATCTTTTATGTTTTTATGCTGCCTTCTTCTTGGCCAGGACTCTCTTGAAAAAGAGATTTTGAATCTCAATGAGTATATTCCTGGAAAAATAAAGGTTAATAAAAAAATATATATATAATGTGTAGCTTTTAAAATCAAAACGAGTGTGCAACATCTCTTTAAGTAATTTTCGTTATTATGATTGCCAATAATATGGCCTCAGCATGAAGAAAACTAATCAGTACTTTATACAGTTTGAAATGTCAAGCACACTTCAAAAATGTCAAGTGTGTTTGTGTGTGTGTGTGTGTGTGTGTGTGTGTGTGTGTGTGTGTGTGTGTGTGTGTGTTTGTGTGTGTGTGTTGTGTGTGTGCATGTGTGTGTGTGTTATGCCCCAGTCTAGGGGAAAACAGAGACACAAAATGCGAAAATACCCACTTCCCACTCCCCGATCCCCAAACCACCACACAAAGACTTTTCCAAGGTAAAATAAATATTAATTTATTATTAAAATAAATATTAATTTATTATTAAAATAAATATTAATTTATTTTAACTAAGCAATGCGGCAAAACAACAGGGTGAGTTGATGCCAAAAACCTATCCTGAAAACAAAAAGCGAGCAATCCCTAACCTTATAACAGTGAACAAAAGAATGAGACAAACTCTGTAAGATAACTGGCAACTAACTCACCCCTACCGGACACAATTAAATACAATAACTAACACATCATCATGATAATAATAATGGTTCGGGAATCCGCAAGCGAGTGCTGCTGCTGGCAATCACGCCACCCGCTGAGTGAATCCGGTGGAGCCTGTGAATGCCGTGAGGCTGAGAGCGAGCCAATCAGCTTCCGCCACTCACTGAGTCAATCACCAAAACCTGCAGAGGTCTCACTCCCACACCATACTCAGGAAAAGACAAAAGGAAAACAGCACACAGCCGTAACATGTGTGTGTGTGTGTGTGTGTGTGTGTGTGTGTGCGTGTGCGTATGCGTTGTGTGTGTGTGTGTGTGTGTGTGTGTGTGTGTGCGTGTGCGTGTTGTGTGTGTCGGTGTGTCTGTTGTGTGTGTGTGTGTGTGTGTGTGTGTGTGTGTGTGTGTCTGTTTGTGTGTGTGGTGTGCGTGTGCGTGTGCGTGTGCTGTGTGTGTGTGTGTGTGTGTGTGTGTGCGTGTCTGTTTGTGCGCGTGTGTCTGATTTAAACACCAACTAAGAAAGTTGTCTTTATTAAAAACACCTAAGCAGTATTTTGAGAAAGAATATTTTATTGTTGCCATACAAAAATTATTTACATACATAATGTGATTCCTAAATTCTTTTTCTAAAAAGTACAAATGTTACAATATTTCTTGATATCACAGTACAATCCAGCAAGTTAAAGCTATATTGCGTAACTTCTGCCGCCCCCCCATGAGGAGTTCTGAGTGATTACAACAACAGTGTTGGTGCATCTACAGTACATGAGGTAAAAGCCTTCAGGTGATGGCACATGGATTTTATACCTTCTTCTGTACGTCTAGGTTTTGTTCTTAGCAGTAGAACTGAAACTTTTCTTGGGCTCTTCTTGGGATTTTTCTGAGCACCTGCACCAGTGTCAGGGGGGGGGGGGGCGACACCAGTTTGTAAACGCTGCCATACTGAGAAATACAGAGAGAGTTTTGTGGAGCTGATAGTCTTAATCAACTTTGCATCAACTCGTTTGGCGATGGTTTGAATGTAACCAACCCTCATATATTAAAAAAAAGTTACGCACTAAAGCTTTAAATAAAAATAAAATAAAGATTCGTTGAATTAAATCATAATTTAAAAGTGCAAAATCAGAGAGCCGTGATGTTTTCCCGCATTATCCCGGCGTCCTTCGCCATGGCGTAGAAATGGCCTCGTTTCTCCAGCAAGTTTTCCGGAGAATCGAACTCCACGATTTTACCAGCATCCAGCACCATTACCCTGTGGGCAGGACAGACAACAAGGCAAGTTCATTTATATAGCACAGCAATTCAGACACAAGGCCATTCAAAGTGCTTTACAGGGGCATTAAACACATCAAGATTAGACATTAGAAAATTGCATAGAAAAAACAAAGAAGAAAATACAGCCAGACAAATTGGCAGAAACATTTTGTACCATAGTAACCATGTGAGCATTTTATATACCATAGCAACCATCGGAGCAGTATTCTACAGGTTGTGACTGTGAATTAAAGGTGCAGTGTGTAATATGACATCATCAAGAAAGTTCTACAAAGTTCTAGAATGCAACGCTCCCTGGGTAACCCCAACCCTTTCGAATAATAACAGAAGCTACATTGGCCTTCAAGGACAAGAACAATTCTAAATTTTAAACAATGCACCTGATGACATTCCAACTATGACACTTTCAAGATGGCGGCACTAGGCCTTGGTCCAAGATATGCAAAAATATGGACATATATGAGACCCTTTCTAAGGGAAAAAAAAATTATTCAAAATTTTTTTTTTCAGCTATTATGCACTAAATTAAATGTACTTATCGATATTATAATTACTTTCTACAAAATCTGCTAGGAAATAAAACCCAAATATCTCAAAGATCACATCAATTCTGAGAATATATGGGTTATATTCTCAGAATTGTATTTGTCATACGTCGTCCAATGTAACACAGTGGCAACCTTCATCATTGCCCAAATGCATTCTGGGATAATACCTGGTCCCCTGTGACCCAGAAAAATAAACCAAGTAAACAGAATGGACGGATAGATGGATGGAAAAATAAACAAGGCCATTTTTTTGTTTTTTTCCAAAACATGGAATAAAAGGGAGTAGGTATTGCGTAAGTGTAATTTGGTGCACACTGTACTGCAGTATTGAAAAGTTTGAGCTAGATCATTTTTGTATGTCCACTGTTGTCCAAGAATAAAGAAAACTGGAACATCCTTGGTGGCAAACAGTTGGCATGTATTGCAGCACATTTGCAGAGCCTATTTCATGTGGATTCCTAATTCTCATGCATATATTCACAAGGCCAACACCAGAACACAATCAATAATACAACCTTTTTCACTACGAATGTTACTTGTCCATGTTGCTGCTTGAATATCAAAGCAATATGTTGAAGTCTCGAGTATCGTTTGATAGAAAGAGAGAGAGAGAGATAGTAGAAAAGAGAGAGAGAGAAGAGAGAGAGAGAGAGAGAGAGAGAGAGAGAGAGAGAGAGAGAGAGAGAGAGAGAGAGACAGTAGAAAGAGATCAAGGATGTTTTTGAGCTCACACAGCTGTGGCCATTTACGGTACAACAGAGAATGAACCCTGACCGTTTGAAAACCAAGCCCCTGGAACCCTGTGCAACATCAGATAGGCCACTTATCTAGAGCTGAAATAAAAGAAATACATTTCTGAGAAAAATTTGAACCCTTACAAATTGAACCCTTATTAACAAGGACTTGGACAGACAATTCAAATGTATGATTGGAAGTTCTCAAAAATATGCATTTCTATGACAACTGAGCGACTTCCATTTGTTGATGTGAACCGTGGGAAGAGTTCAAGAAGCCCTTGAGTTACAATTGGTTTGTCAAACAAACACACACTTTAAAACACAACTTTCTGAAGTTTTTGCACAAAAATGCAATTTTTCTATACTGTTATTATGTTGTTATGGTTATGTTTACGGTGGGCCCCCTCTGTTGACAAACCCTTTGTTTGAATGCCCGTTTACAGAACCTAGGCTGTGTATTAACACTGGATTTTCTTTCTTCAGCACACACAAAGTACGTACAGGGAGCGGATCATGAGGAGATATCCCTTTGTTTTGACAAAGAGTGATTTTCACAACAAGCGTTCTCCAGAAACACTGACTCCACCTTTAAGTGCAAAACATGATTGGAAGGAGAAAGACAGAAAGACATAAAGACAGCCTTTCCTCGAACATATAGCAGCGCTGAAGTGACCTTCATGACACCTTTTTGACTTTTTATTTCTTGCTTAACATTTACTTTAGTTTAAACAATGTCCTTAGAAACCTGTTAAATAGAGTACGCCATGTTAGTTTCTTTGTTTTATTTTGTCTTTTGTTTGTGTGTTCACTTTTTCAGTAGTATGTTTGCGTTCCTTAAAAAATCAAAAATAAAGTATTTAAAAAAAAAATGTGCTTGACCATGATAAGATCCTCTTCCGATACTAAAGACAGGGGGGGCCATGGTTTTGGTTTACAAACATATTCTAGTCTTATGTTTGGTTCCAGGGGCCTTAAAAAATTATTTAGGGCCAGTTTTCACAGACATGGATTAAGCCTAGTCCTGGACTAAATGGAATTTTGAATGGAGATTGTCCATTGAAAGTACAATTTAGTCCAGAACTGGCTTAATCCATGTCTGCGAAACCGGCCCATAGTGTTGTTTTTATGATGATATAATTATTCAGTACCGTGAGCTGTCCATGATGCTGTGCAGTCTGTGTGTCTGTCTGTCTGTCTCTCTATCCATCTGTCTGTCTGTCTCTCTATCATCTGTCTGTCTGTCTCTCTATCCATCTGTCTGTCTGTCTGTCTCTCTATCCATCTGTCTGTCTGTCTCTCTATCCATCTGTCTGTCTGTCTCGCTATCATCTGTCTGTCTGTCTGTCTCTCTATCCATCTGTCTGTCTGTCTCTCTATCCATCTGTCTGTCTGTCTCTCTATCCATCTGTCTGTCTGTCTCTCTATCCATCTGTCTGTCTGTCTCTCTATCCATCTGTCTGTCTGTCTGTCTGTCTCTCTGTCTGTCTCTCTGTCTGTCTGTCTGTCCGTACCGTGAGCTGTCCATGATGCTGTGCAGTCTGTGTGCGATGGTCAACACGGTGCAGTGGGAGAACTCCTGGCGGATGGTGTTCTGAATGAGGTCATCCGTCTCCAGGTCGACGGCTGCCGTGGCTTCGTCCAGGATTAAGATCCGAGATTTCCTCAACAACGCTCGAGCCAGACACAGCAGCTGCCTCTGCCCCACACTGCAAACACGCACAGGGGAGTTTTTAATTAACATTATTAAATTAACTTGTTTTGTTAATTAACCTTTATTTAAAGGTTAGGAATGCAGCTGAAAACAGTCAGATTTTTTTCCTCTGATGATCATGAATGACATGTATCAGCAAACGAGACCATCAGTGCAAAGAATGCTATTTTTATTGTCATTTTTTTTCAGTTATTAACCTTTTTTTTAAAGGTGCTATGAGGAACTTTTTTAATATTTCTGAAACAGTCTAATTTTTCCTGCGATGATCATAAATTACAATTACGAGACCATCAGTGCAAATAATGCTATTTTTTCTAAATAGTTTTTCTTAATGCCTTTGTCATGTGTATACGCTCACTCAAGAACAACAGCTGTCGTAGTAAAAAAACTAAAAAAACTACCGCTTTTGTCCAAAGGGGCGCAAGAATGAACACAAACTGAAAGTTCCTCGTAGCAACTTTAACCGGTTGAATTTCCCATTCAAAATGAACCTGTAACCTCACCACATGTTTGGATTTTTTTTTTTATTTTTTTCGCAGCACAGAGAGATGGAAAACCTCTTGTGTTCGCTGTACAAAATAATAGCATGACGTCCGCTGATATTCTGAATAGAAAATGAATTCTATAAAGACGAATAAGTGGCTGCCTCTACCCAGCAGCAAGACACATTCTAAAGCAGTTTATTTTGACACACACACAGAGATGAGAAGAAACAGCTAATGGACTCATAATTATGGTTTTGTTTTTTTGCGGATATTTCTGGACCTACTGTCGATAACAACTGTAGCTGGCACCTGTAGCTGTGTAATGTGGCATGTATTAACACGCCATTGGCCTGCTGCTTAGCAACACAGAACATGCTTAATTACATGTAATCATAGGGATGTCAGAATATGTCACCATATCGGCAGTGTGATTATCATTGTCTCCATTATGAAATTAATGTGACGTGAAAGGTTTTTTATTGAATTAACTAACAACTGGTTATTAGGTCTGGGGTGAGCGGACAATGAAGTTGATTTAAGAGTGGAAGCCACTTGACTTTCTTGCACTACTGGACAAACATGAAGTGTAACAAAAGGAAATCAAAGCAGCGATTGCTACAAGTCACATACCGTACTTTTCCATAATATATTTTTTACATAAACGGCACAAGTTCAAACTTTTCTCATGTGTTCATCTTCCCTGAAAAAGTATTCATATGAACTATGCAGGAAAATAGTCAAATGAAGGATGCAAGACATTCAGCACGTTTACATGGAGAGTCATAATCGGGTAATAAACGAATGAGACTTCAACAGGACTTGTAAAATGCATGTTAACACTTTATCCGATCGGTCTGTCTGTCTGTCTGTCTGTCTGTCTGTCTGTCTGTCTGTGCTTGCAAACAGGTTGGCTTTTCCCCAAATATAGCAGGGAGATGGAGCTTTATGTGTGTGTGTGTGTGTGTGTGTGTGTGTGTTGGCCCACCTGAGGTTCTCGCCCCCCTCTGTGACCTCGTGTTGCAGCCCCTCTGTCAGGCCGTCACGTAGGACTTGAGATGGGACAGTTCCAGCGCCCGCCACACCTCCTCGTCACTGAACCGGTCGAACGGGTCCAGGTTCATACGCAGGGTCCCGAGAACAGCACTGGGTCCTGCACACACACACATACACAGGGACGCACGCACACACACACACACACACACACACAGACACACACGCAGGGATGCACACACGCAGGGACGCACACACACACACCACACACCACACACAAGGACGCACAAAGGACGCACGCACACACACACACACACCGCAGGGATGCACGCAACACACACCACACACACACGCAGGGACGCACACACACAAGCACACACCCACGCACGTGCACACACACAAACAAACAAGGACGCATGCAGATACACACAAGCACACATGCACGCAAGCACACACCCACGTACGTGCACACACACAAACAAACAAGGACACATGCACACACACACACACACACACACACACACACAGGACACATGCAGACACAAACACACACGTACACACACACACACACACACACACACACACACACACACACACACACACACACACACAATGTTAGATAGGTCAGTGCACCACTTCAAGGAGAGACATTGCAGGCAACAATAGAAGTTGTTTCAAGCAATGGTGAATGAGTTTTATTTCTATGTATCTTCCATAACATGTTAATGTACTTATGAGTGACTTAACCTTGTCTATTTGCCCCTGAATAGTTCTCCTATACAGCCATCTTCAACAGCAATTATCTCAACAATAGCTTTTTTCAATACTTTACACAACTGTTTTAATACAAGTAATGAACTAGCAAAGTTTCATGACGATATCTATACGATAGAAATGTAACCCTATTCGCCTGCAGTGTCTATCTCGCCTTACAAATGAATGAGACATAGAGATACAAAGAATAGAATGTTAACACTGTACCTGTGGTATGATGGTGAGGCTGTTTCTGAGGTCATGCAGACCTACGGTGGAGTATATCTACGTCGTCCAGTAGGATCCGACCCTCAGCAGCTTCAATAATCCTGAAGAGGCAGTTGGTCAGGCTGGATTTACCGGCTCCTGTTCGCCCCACTATCCCAATCTGATGATGGAGAGAATGAATGAATATTTTATTCCGGACTCAAAGTTCCATATAAAAAGATAAATACAAGACAATACAAATACATGGTCATCAACACAGATTAAAATACACACAAGCATCGATTCCAATGTTTCCACAACCCAGAGGAGTAACTTTTTTTAAAGATATTTTTTTTGGCATTTTTAAGCTTGTACACGCACAGTGCATACACACACACACACACACACACACACACACACACAACCTTCTCCGTGCTGTGGATGTCGCAGGTGATCCCGTGCAGCACCAGGTCCAGCCCGGGTCGGTAGCGGACCTTGTAGTTTTCAAACCGAAGCCTTCCTTCTCTCGGCCACTTGTCGGGAGGTCGCTGGTCACTCACCCACTTAGCCTGAGGACACAAAGGGACAGTGAAGGTGAGAGGAGGATGGATGATGGATAGATGAGAGAGAGAGAGAGAGAGAGAGAGAGAGAGAGAGAGAGAGAGAGAGAGAGAGAGAGAGAGAGAGGAGAGGAGAGAGAGAGAGAGAGAGAGAGAGAGAGAGAGGAGAGAGGAGAGAGGGAGAGGGGGGAGAGGATGGATGGATGATGGAGGAGGAGAGGATGGATGGAGATGGATGGATGGATGGAGTGGATGGAGATGGATGGATGGATGGATGGATGGATGGATGGATGGATGGATGGATGGATGGATGGATGATGGATGGATGGATGGATGGTATGGATAGGATAGAGATGATGGATGGATAGATGATAGATAGATAGATAGATAGATAGATAGATAGATAGATAGATAGATAGATAGATAGATAGATAGATAGATAGATAGATAGATAGATAGATAGATAGATAGATAGATAGATAGATAGATAGATAGATAGATAGATAGATAGATAGATAGATAGATAGATAGATAGATAGTAGATAGATTAGATAGATAGATATGATAGATAGATATAGATAGATATAGATAGATAGATAGATAATCTTAGCCGAACCACTAGCTATAATCTCAAGTGTTCATTAATATGCACTATATACAGTATGTGTCTCTTTTTTTTTAAAAGAAATAAACCTCGAAATATGAAATATGAATTCGGACCAACGACAATCATTCCTAAAATGACATCTGGTAAAAGGGGAAGGAAATGAAAAACAATGTTTCTGGCAACTAAAATGTCAGCCATAGGAAAGTGTCTCACCCACTCAAAGAAGAGTGTAGTGCTTTGTATATATATATAGAGATTCCTGTTTATTTTACTAATGTCCTAATGTTCTCAGAGTGTTCTGTTATGACATATTAACGCACACAAACCTCGTTCTCCAGTTCGGAGTATTCGCTCACTCTCTCCACGGCAACGATATTAGTCTCCAGCTCCGAATTCATCCTCACCAGCCAGTTGAGTGTTTGTGTCACCTGCAACGGCCATACAGCAGTGTGTGTGTGTGTTTAGCAAGTGTGATTATACTTTATTATCACCATCATTAAAGCTATATTGTGTAACTTTTTCAGTTATACAACTGAATAGTCGATTTTCCACTCTGAAATCTCTACAAAATGTACTGGAATTCGGTGAATGTTGTCAGTGTTTATATTATTACAAAGTCATCATAAACATATGCCTATAATCAAGGATAACATTTGATGTCTACATATATAAATGAATGTCGGTTACATTGACGCCACGCCAAACAAGCTGACAATTGACAAGGACATTTTTGTTTGACTATTGAAAAGCCGACTGATATAATACAGTTAATCTTGGTATTAAATTGAGAGGACTTTGTGTCAGATTAAAGCTGTAGTGTGTAATTTCTTTGATATAAATTAATTTTATTACATTCAAGCCATCGCCAAACGAGCTGACACAAAGTTTATCTAAGCCGATCAGCTCCACAAAACTCTCTCTGTATTTCTCAGTATGGCAGTGTTTACAAACTGGTGTCGCCCCCGCTCCCCCCCCCCTGACACTGGTGCAGGAGCTCAGAAACATCCCAAGAAATGTTTCAGTTGTTAATTCTACTGCTAAGAAAAACCTGGACGTACAGCAGAAGGTATCAAATGTATGCGTGATCGCCTGAAGGCTTACCCATTAAATGCACAGGACAGTGTTGTTGTAATCATCTAGAATTCCTCAAGGGGGCATTGTTTGTGTGTGTGTGTGTGTGTGTGTGTGTGTGTGTGTGTGTGTGGTGTGTGTGTGTGTGGTGGGTGAGTGTTGGATTTGTGAGGGGATGAGCTACATTAAGGCCGTAGGAGGATGACACGACCAACACACCTCCACCCAGAGACATCTCTGGCCCCCGAGGACGGCAAACAACACAGAAAAACACAACCAGGTTCCCAAGGAACTACCAACGAACCACCAACTCTACACACCACACACACACACACACACACACACACACCTCAAATTAAGGGTGTTATCGTTTACAAGCACAACAAACATTTAATTGTTAATTTTTTTTTTTTTTTAATGCCTTTGTCCAGTTACGCTCACCCAGGAACAACACAGCTGGCATAGTAAAAACACTACCCATTTGTCCAAAGGGGGCGCAATAATTAACACAAACTGAAAGTTCCTCAGAGCACCTTTAATGTAAAGCACTTTGTGATTATATATCTGTGAAAGGAGATATAAAAAAATATTGTTTTGCATGGATTTGTGGATGATTTGTGAATTGCGTGTACAGTGTAGAGGGGATGTAGCTCAGTGGGTAGGGTGGTCGACCCTCAACTACAGGGTCGGTGGTTCGATCCCCCGTCTCCCCGCCACATGTCCAAGTGTCCCTGGGCAAAGAGACACTGAACCCAATTGCTCCTGATAGTTAGCCAGCACCCTGTGTGGTAGCTGCTGCTGCTATCGGTGTATGAATGTGTGCTCCAGTTGTGAGTCACTTTGGATAAAAGCGTCTGCTAAATGACATGTAATGTAATGTAATGTTTTTTTTTTTTTTTTTTTATTTAATTTATTACAGGTATGTCCCATTGAGTACCGAAGACTCTTTCAAGGGAGACCTGTTCCATTCTCGTACAATCGTCACATACATTCATACATGATAGCATGCTAATACGAATAATGTAATGTAATGTAATACACTTGTCTGACCTGTTTGACACTATCCAGGGGTACACGCTCTTGAGGTTTTCGTCGATGACATTCTCGTTGTGTTGGAGGAAGCGGTCCTGATGGCCGTACGCTCTGATGACAGACAGACCGGACACCGTCTCACTGAAGTGTGAGTATATGGGAGAGCGAGACACCGAGTCCAACCGACGCAGCTGTCTCGAAGTGGCTATGTAGAGGCGCTATAGGGGTGGTAGGAATAAACAGAATACAATCGGTTGGTTAAACGGCATTTTCTTTACTATATAAACAAGTTTTTTTCTGGTCTTTGATATTCACTGTTTGCACTTTCAAGAAATAAATACTGCTTATTCTAAATATCCTACGTTTTGTTTTTCTCATGTATCCTATATGCTGTTTTGTATCGAATTTTGTACAGCACTTTGGTTCAACTGGTGTTGTAAAAAAAAATTGGTTGTCGAGTGCGCCGATCTCGTTTTACCTGTAAAAGTATATTTTTTAATCTTTTCGAAGCATTTTTATAATTTTTTTTTATTTTAGATTTTATAATATTTTTTTTTTTTTTTTTTTTATTCATTTCTTTTTCAATATTTCTCAAATCTTTATTTTAAAATTTAAATTATAATTTATATATATTTTTTTTTCTTACCTGTACTAAGTAGTAGACCACGGCCAGAGGCAGGATGATGATGGTGAACCACGGTGTTGCCAGACAGATGACAAACAGCGTCCCGAGAACGCCCAACAGACACAGCAGCCACGAGCGCAGCACCTGGGGGATCGCCTCGTCCACCGTGAAAATGTCCTGCAGAAACAGGGAGGGGAAAGTTAGTATTTCGTTAGCCTCATAGCATATTTGCCTAAATCATATACTCTACACTACTTTACCCTACTCTATAACCCTTAAAATATGTCTTAGGCAATTATGCTGTTAGGCTAACGAAAAGTAGATGTAGAATAGAGTAGATGTAGAATAGAGTAGAGTAAATATGATTTAGGCAATTATGCTATAAGGCTAACGATTTTTTAAAGATACCTTTTTTTTGGCATTTTCAAGCTTTATTTGATAGTACAGAGTTGAAATGTGGAGACAAAAGAGAGAGAGAGAGAGAGAGAGAGAGAAGAAGGGGGATGACCTGCAGTAAAGGTCCACGGGTCGGATTTGAACCCTCGACCACTGCAACGAGTCCTGAGTCGATATGGTACACGCTCTATCACTATTTGATTATTTATCGGAGTTTCTATCTTATCTGCTTGACTGGAGAGCGCTTGGTCTTTTTCTGTTGCTTGTAAATGTGCTACAGTATCTAAGTACAGTGACCCGGCTTGACTTGAATTCATAATCACAAAAAGAATATAACAATCATGACATTATTGGCCGTAATTACGTTATTGACTGTAACACTAATGACTTTGGGCAAACAGGCACATTCCGTGGAAAATGGCGCATGGGGTCTCTTGCCCACACCAACAGGGGCCGTGACATTAGCATGGTGATGAATGCATGAAGGCAGAATCTACAAGGACATTTTTATTCAGGACACAAATTTGCTCTGATCCTAAAGTTGAATAACCGACTGATATAATACAGTTTATCTTGATATCCAATTAAGAGGACTTTAAGGACAAATTAAAGCTATGTGTGTAATTTTTTGCACATAAATGAATGTCGGTAACATCCAAGCCATCGCCAAATGAGTTGACGAAAAAATTATTAAGCCTATCAGCTCCACAAAACTCTCTCTGTATTTCTCAGTATGGCAGCGTTTACAAACTGGTGTGTCGCCCCCCTCCCCCTGACACTTGACGCAGGAGCTCAGAAAAATCCCAAGAAGAGCCCAAGAAATGTTTCAGTTGTTGATTCTACTGCTAAGAACAAAACCTGGACGTACAGCAGAAGGTATAAAATCCATGCGCCATCACCGAAGGCTTTAACCTCATGTAGATGCACCGACAGTGTTATTGAATTTACTCAGAATTCCTCATGGGGGGGCGACAGAAGTTACGCCCCATAGCTTTAAAATCAAGTTAATGTAATGTAGAATTTTCAAAGTCACGGATAGCAAGAAAAACAAGAAAAAATCAACAGGGGGGGGGGGGCAAGATAAAGAAAAGGAAAATAATAATAGCTATACCTTTGCAAAGCGGTTGACAACCCTCCCGATAGGCGTAGTGTCAAAGAACACCATGGGAACTCGCAGAATGTTCTTAAGAAGTCCGGAATGCAGGATGCGGGAGGCAGCTACCGAAGCGTTGGCCATTAGAAGTGTCCCCAGGAACACAAAGAAGCCTGCAATGAAAAGAGAGAGAGTTGTTTTTAAATACCTTTGCAAAATCTGTAATTTCCTGTAAAGGATTATTAAAGGATCTATCTGAAATCCATTTTACACACAGGTCTGAAATGAGGTGGCACTTAACAGCTATTTTCTCTACTTATGGAAATATTTTCCAATGTATTTTGTTACTTTCAAGCAGAAGGCATTATTCCTGCTATAGTGTTGTTCGATTCTCACGCTACATCACTTTACATTACATTTTATTTAGCTGACGCTTTTATCCAAAGCGACTTCCATTAAGTGCAGTCAACAATGAAGGTCAGAACAACACTCAGAACAACAGGATGTAAGTACTACAGCTTCAAATAAACTAAACTAAAAGGTGCCACATGTAAGTGCTACATGGAGATGTAACAAGTGCAATTTATGTTTTTTGTCAAAGTGTCGGTGTATGAGTGTGTGTGTGAATGAGTAAATGTGGTAGGAAATGTAAAGCGCTTTGGGGCTGAGAAAATCGTCTAAAAAGTGCTATATAAGTCAAGTCCATTTACCATTCTTTAAAAATGTTGCAAACAAATGTTGTGTTAGGGATATGGAGGGATGGGAATAAAGAGAAGAAGCCAGAAACTCATCCTTGGAGTAAACATAGAAAGTGTTTTTCTCCTTTACTACTGAAAAGATCTGTTTTCCTCGAAACTATCTCTAGCTCACGAATGTCTCACAAAAGACCAACTCACATCTGAAGCTCCTTTAAATCAAATCTGAAGACTTTTCTGCACTTTGAATGGCCTTGTGTCTGAATTGTACTATAGAAATAAACTTGCCTTGCCTGAAGCCTAAAGCATGAGGCTGTAGGCGCAAAACTTGACCCTTAGCATGGATGCTGATCCTTTGTACAAGTGCCTGTCTTTCAAAAGTAAATAACATTGGCCAACAAGGACACTACCACAGCATACTCAGCTTTCTACTACTAGCCAGCTTAGTGGAAACATCGCTGTAAGGTGCTATGAAAATATTACTCAACTCGATCAAACATTTATACAATGTAACAAATACCAAAATGTAACAAAAATAATGTAACAAAAATAATGTTTTAACAGTTGTACTTATTTAAAGGTGGAGTCAGTGATTATGGACAATTTTGTTCTCAGTTGTTGTCAAAAATCGGTGAATATCTCCTTGCGATCTGCTACCTGTCCGTACTGTGTGTGCACTGAACAAAAAAAAATTGTCTTAAAACACAGTCAAGGCTCTGTAAACGAGCATGTTGTAGAGTAGACTATCTAAGGTGGGCCCCTCTTTGTTTACATAACCTTTAACACACCAGTTTACAGAGTCTAGGCTGTGTATTAACACCAGATTGTATTTCAGCACACAGCAAACAGCGTTCAGAACACTCATAAAATGGACAGAGCACCTAAAATATTTGATAATAAACATCTAGACCGACATATTGTTTGTCTGCTGTAGACAAAAAGTTCAAAAAAATCGATCATTAGTTACACAGCAATTTGAAATGACGGTGGGCATGGAAACCACTTTATAGCAGTAAACTGGTGCTCCAATCACAATTACACAGAGGCAGAGGTAATATGTCAGGATCGTGTCTGGGAGCATGGCGGCTCAATCTCCTCTGTGGGAAATAAAACATTCAGGCCAGACAGCACGCAAATACTCTGCTTCAATAACCTGTCTTCTTTCCTACTAGTAGGGGAGAATGGGGGAATCTGAGGCATCGGGTAATGTGAGCCACCCCTGTATCTAGGCAACGGAAAACATTTTTGGTCATGTGAGATATATGTTTTCAAGCCCCTCTCATTTCCCCTTGGCCCTGAAAGAGAGGACCTCATGGTGATGTTGTAAGCATGTTTTTTTCACCAAAATAGGTATTTTGCATGTAAAAGTAAATTTTCTTGCTGTCAACTTAATCAACTGTTGTGCCAAAGCAAATGTATTCACGTAGAAAAACTTCTATCATACGTGTTGATGAACTACCAACATATAAAAACCATGTGATGATATTAGCTAAAGATTAGCCTGAAATGCTAAGAGAGGTAGTTTTTTCTCAAATTGTGGTGGTGTCAAATATTAAATCAAATTAAATTGTCTTCTTTCATACTAGTATAAATAAATGGTCCAAAATGTACATTTAGGTGTTTAGTTGATTAAATCTTGTCTGTTTGCGTCTGTGTATTTTTCGCCGGTACAACCATCTTTAACGGACATTATCTCAACATTTTTCTTTCAATACTCTGAAGCAAAAATCTCAACTTCTAAAGCACTTACATCATCTAAACTTTCCTTATTCATTCTTGGAACTATTCTGAAGGTTTAAACGAAAGGGTTTGTTCCTTTGTTGTTAGTCGTCTGATGTATGGTACATGCTGAAAATCCATTTTAAGACCTGTACATAGTATATTTATGAAATGAAACAAAGGTGTATCCGAAATACAATTAATATGTAAAACTACACAGTGTGCACTCACACAGGAATGTTCCTTTCACTTGAAGAGCAAAGGAAAATTACACACACTCATTTACACACACTCACTTCAACCCATGAAATGTCACACATGAGGGTCAGCCTTCAATTGATCTCTCGAGTATAAATAAAGGTCAATTAAATTAAATTAAAAATGTGTAGAAAACTCATCAGAATTATTATTATTATTATTATTATTATTATTGTTATTATTATTATTATTATTATATATTATTATTATTATTATTATTATTATTATTATTATTATTATTAGTAGTAGTAGTAGTAGTAGTTAGTAGTAGTAGTAGTAGTATTATTATTATTATTATTATTAATTTACCTTGAGCGACCCCCAGAGCCCCGAACACCCCGACCCTGGTGTCCCTCTTCCAGTTGGGGTAGGTCTGGTTGTAGTAGGTGACCGCGTCGTTGGTCCAGTCGCTGAGCCAGAGGTTCTGTCCGATGAACGCGATGTTCTGGATGAAATACATGGTGAAGATCAGGGAGGTGTAGCCCCAGCCCATCGCTCGCATGTACTGCATGTACACTGAGAACTTCACCTGGGTGGAGGAATGGAGGGATGGATGGAGGGATTTGATTCAATTTATTTCAGACATATCAAAAAAAGAAAAATTAAAAGCATGAAAATACAATAAAAAAAATATGTTCAAATGATTTCACAAAAGAAATAAAAATAAACAAATAACATATTGAATTGATATGCCTGAAAAGGAGTAGGAAGAAGTATAAACTTATGATGGAGGAGGGATGGAGAAAAAATATGTATATCAACCCTGCGTTCCAAATCGCATACTCTTTCGTTTTTCTATTCTACTATCTATCAGACCATACAAAGGAGTAGACATACTTTTAACTTATTTATCTTATTTTTTATTTTTTATTTAGCGAATGCAAAATCCTTTAGCCAAGCAGTTGCCTCTTGCTCTGCTGTATGCCTTTAAGTTTTTGTAGAGGGCATGCTTCAATGATGATTTATCTTATGAGTATGAGGGATGGATGAGATGGATTAAGAAAAAATGCATATCAAGTTTTATCATATTTTATTTATTTTTTATTAAAAGGTGCTACGAGGAACTTTTAAATATTTCTGAAACAGTCATTTTTCCTCTGATGATAATAAATGACATGTAACAGCAAACAAGACCATCAGTGCAAAGAATGCAATTTTTTTATATAGTTTTTCTTAATGCCTTTGTCATTGGCACACTCACCCAGGAACTACAGCTGGCGTAGTAAAAACACTACCGCTTTTGTCCAAAGGGGGTGCAAGAGTTAACACAAACTGAAAGTTCCTCGGAGCTCCTTTAAAGGTGGAGTCAGTGATTCTGGAGAATTGCTTGTTGTCAAAATCAGTTTTTTGTCAAAATGTGTATATGTCTCCTCACGAATCACAATCGGCTACCTTACTGTGTGAAAAAAAAATCTGTTGTAAGTACACAGCCTAGGCTCTGTAAACTGGTGTGTAAACTGGTGTGTAAACTGGAGTGTAAACTGGTGTGTAAACTGGTGTGTAAACTGTCACTGTCAGGGTAATGAATAGATTACCTGTCCCGTTTCCATAGTTTCCTTCTCTATGAGTCTCTGGCCTTTCTTGGCTTCGTCTGTTGCTTCTGGTTTTCTGATGGAACTAGATTTCCGTAGTCGGACACTAGAATAAACCGGATAAACACGTAGTCAGTGGGACAAATGAAATAATAAATAACTCATGAACCCTGCTGTAGACAGACAGACAGACACACACATATATATACTGTATATACACAGACAAATACACACACACACACAAAGACGAACAGACACACACACTCACACTCAGACAGACAGACAGACACACACACACACAAAGACGAACAGACACACACACTCACACAGACACACGCACAAAGATGAACAGACACACACACACACACACACACACACACACACACACACACACACACACACACACACCACACCCACCCATCCACACACACACAGACACACCCCCCCCCCACACACACACACACACACACACACCTGCCCTGGCGCTGGCTGCGGCGGATGCTTGCGTCTCTCTTCAGAGTACTGGACACAGAGTCTTCCAGAGGGCAGTCGGGCTGAGTGTCCTCTCTCTCAGGGATCAGCTCTATATCTGCAGTCTGGGGCCCCGCCGGCTCTGGAGAAGCATTTTGAAAAAGTATTGAATCAATAGTCTCTTGATTTCTATTTGTATTGTCTTTTTATATGGAACTTTGAGTCCGGAATAAAGTATTCATTCATTCATTCATTCATTCATTCATTCATTCATTCATTCATTCATTCATTCATTCATTCATTCATTCATTCTTGTTCTTCTTACTATTACTACTATTGTTGTTGTTAGTATTATATACTATAGGCTATATATTTTTTTTCATATGTAATTTGTTTTATGCATTAGTTAAGTTAAGTTACTGTATTAGTCAATGGTTACATTGAAATTTGTCTTTTCTGCATATCCCCTCTCAAGTTACCACACTTCAGAGCGGGACAGAGCACAGGGTCATTATGTGACAAATAAGCACTTTTTGATTTTGTGATTAAGAGTATAGACACACTTCACAGAGCTATTCTTACGGTATATCAATGTGGGTACATTCATGGGAGTTTAGAATGTATGATTTATACTACATTAGATCTCAGAGTTCAATACACCTTCATATTCCCACCGGTGAAGTAGGTATTTAATAGCACCTGAAAATGCGCCTGAATTTCTATTATGTCCTTACTACTTGGGCCTTGACGTGCACAGGGCCTTGGATGCCGTATTAAGACGAGTGGACAGGACACGTTAATGGTAATCAGTGTTTAGTGTTCTGCCACACATCCACACACGTCGGCTGGTAGACAGAGATCACGGGGTTTATACAGTGGTAAAATGTTGGTCAATCAAGCAGCACTTATGGAAGAATCTTGAACTCCATCAACCAAGTGTTATATAAGTTAAAGAGAGGGAGGGGGAGAGAGAGAGGGAGAGAAAGAGGGAGAGAGAGAGGGAGAGAGAGAGAGAGAAAGAGGGAGGGGGAGGGAGAGAGAGAGAAGGGGGATGGAGAGAGAGAGAGGGAGGCAGAGAGAGGGGAGAGAGAGAGGGGGGGAGGGAGAGAGAGAGAAGGAGAGAGAGGGGGATGGAGAGAGAGAGAGAGAGAGAGAGAGGGAGAGAGAGAGGGAGAGGAAGACAGAGAGAGAGAGAGAGAGAGGGAGGGGGAGAGAGAGAGAGAGAGAGAAGTTGCACCAACAAATTGAGCCACTTTAACTGCTTGTGGCAATGATTGCTGGCAATTGCAATGAGGCTTATTTGCGTAGGAAGGGGTCAATTTTGTGTTGATCGAAGCAATTTCTTATGCCAAACCAGCTGTTTCTATTGTTCATAAGCACATAATCGCCCATTCTCAGGCACTAGTCGTTGGCTGTGCATTCTTTGGCATAATGTAGTAGTTTAAAGGTGCTACGAGGAACTTTTAAATATACCTGTAACTCATTGTCTAATTTTTCCCTCTGATGATCATAAATTACATGTTACAGCAAACGAAAACCATCAGTGCAAAGAATGCTATTTTTTATACAGTTTTTCTTAAAGCCTTTGTCATGGGTATACGCTCACCCAGGAACAACAGCTGGCTTTGTTAAAAAAAAAAAACACTACCGCTTTTGTCCAAAGGGGGTGCAAGAATTAACCCAAACAGAAAGTTCCTCGGAGCACCTATTTAAAGGCGGTTTAAAGGTCTTTTTGCTTTACTCATTGGTTGTCTGTCTGTCCTCTTCCAGTTTTCCCTGGTGGAGACGAGACGGTGTGGATCCCCCCCTCTCCCTCCCCTCCCCTCCCCTCTGGCAGCATCTGAAGTTTTCCTGCATCCACACTATTTCCCTATTCTACTGCCTTCGGTGTATGAGTGTGTATGAATGGGTGAATGTGGTAAGATATGTAAAGCGCTTTGGGGCTGAGAAAATCGGCTAGAAGGCGCTATATAAGTCAAGTCCATTTACCATTTACCATTTATTCATATTTTACTTTTATACTGTCATATTGTATGGAATGTGAAGCCCACTGAGGCAAATGTGGTATTGGGCTATAATAAATAAAACTGATTTGATTTGAGTAGAAAGGCATTATCATTATCATTACCCAGGGGTGTAAAGTAGCTAGTTACATTTACTCGCGTTCCTGTAATTGAGTAGTTTTTTTTTTTCATCCAAATCATACTTTTACTTGAGTAGAATATTTTTGTACTCTTTCCACCTCTGCCATTACCTGACTCCGATGCAAAATGTCTATGTGTGATATTGGGCTATACAAATAAAACTGATTTGATTTGATTTTGATTTGATTAGAAAGGCATTATCATTATCATTACCTGACTCCGATGTCGTGCGGTTGCGCTGTTCTTTGGCGTAGGTGTCGAGGAACTCAGAGAACGCTCCTTTGCTGCGTCGGAGGCTTTTGTAGGATCCGACTTCAGAAACCACTCCGTCCACCAGGACCACAATCTCATCCACGAAGGGAAGGAAGCTCACTCCGTGGGTCACCAGGATACGCGTCTGTATGGACACATGGATAAAAAATAAATAAATAAATAAATAACACATGGAAAGAAATAAAATACAAAATAAAAAAATAATAATATAATAATAATAAAAATAAAAATAATATTATTATTATTAATAATAATAATAATAATAATAATAATAATAATAATAATAATAATAATAATAATAATAATAATAATAATAATAATAATAATAATAATAATACAAATGATAATAATAAAAACATAAATACTGTAAATAAATAAACAAATAAATAAAATAATTCATAATACTCCATGCCTTACTGTAAGGCTTAACACAAACCTTGTCTTTGAGTATTCCATTGGGTCCGATCACTTCGTCAAACAGATGTTTCCCCACGTGTGAGTCCACAGCCGAGAGCGGGTCGTCCAGCAGGAAGATATCAGCCTGGCTGTACGTCGCCCGGGCCAAGCTCACCCGCTGCTTCTGACCCCCAGACAGGTTGATGCCCTGGGGACAGAGGAGAGGAGTACATATAAAGCTCCAGAAAAAAATAAAGTTAAAAGTCATAACTGTTAACCAATTTAAACGTATTATTTTGAATCAGTCCCACTCCACTTGTAACTGTTTTAATTAGGCTATTGTTCTGCTTCATTCAATTGATCTGAATGCTTTTAATTGTTTTTGTCTCTTCGTAAGCTTGTTGTTTATTTTTATTGTATATTGTATGCTTATAACTGGACGTCATTGTAAAAGAGGGTCACCCCTCAATTGATCTTTCGAGGTTAAATAAAATTTAAAAAAAAAATGTCTGTTGTTATATCAGCCCTACCTTCTCCCCTATCTCGGTGAGGACGCCCCCTGGCAGCAGCTCCAGATCGGGGGTCAGAGCACAGGCCTGGATGACCTCCTGCAGCTTGGCCTCCTCGTGGGCCGACCCAAACAGGATGTTGTCCCGCAGAGTGGCGTTCTGAATCCACGCCTGCTGCGGCACAAACGCCAGAGAACCCTGTACAGGAAAAAAATACATTCAATTATATTCAAACTATTTGGTGATTTTTTATTTTATTTTTTTATATTTTTAACCTTTATTTATACAGGTAAATCCCATTGAGACCGGAGACTCTTTTGCAATGTCAAAGTGTCCCTGGGCAAAGAGACACTGAATCTCACATTGCTCCCGATGGTTCAGAGAGCGCCTTGCATGGCAGCTACTGCCATCGGTGTATGAATGAGTGTGTGAATGGGTGAATATGGTAAGAAATGGAAAGCGCTTTGGGGCTGAGAAAATCTATACCCCCTGCCAAGTGAAGACGGGCATCACACCGCATGGGCGAACATTTTATCCACAACACCTTTCTTAGAAAAAGGTTGGAAGGTCTTATTCGACTGCATTTCTATTCGGTCCAAAGAAGATTTCTCCCGGGAGACTATGAAAGGTTCCATGCTATTCCTTTGTCAAAGGATCAATTTGTTCTTAGAGGTTGTTTGTACTTTGTTAGTGGTAAGTGGGGTTTGAAATATGGGCTTTCAATTTCTTAAGAAAGCGAAAACAAAGATATACCTGGAAATCAAATCAAAGAGAGAATTACTTCTCAAAGGCCTTGTGAATTTTTTTTCTTTCCTTTTGTGTAGGCGGAGATATATTGTGAATGGAACTTGCAAAACATACAATTTGTTTTTTTAAATCAGAAAAAACTGACGGAAACGGTGCATAAAAAGCATCACAGACAAACTGAAACGTTTCACATCCTGAAGAGTTATGACTTTGAACAATGAGAAAGAGAGAGAAAGATGTGTCTTTGTAAAGCCATGCCAAAGAGTTGAATTGAATTAAATTAACAGAGAAAGAGGGAGGGAGAGAGAGAGAGAGAGAGAAAGAGGGGGGAAGAGAGGGAGAGTGAGAAGGAGAGAGAGAGAAAGAGAGAGAGGGCGGAAAGAGAGAGAGAGAGCGACAGACAGAGACAGAGCGAGAGAGAGACAGAGACAGCGAGACAGAGAGACAGAGAGACAGAGAGAGAGAGAGAGAGCACTCTAGAATCCCTTTTTGTTCCCTGAGATTAAATAATTATTCAATAATAAGAAGAAACTTCTTCTTAACATCTAATCGATGTGAGACTTCATTCATGGTTTGAAAGGAGTCATTTTGACACATCGTACTGTATGTCCTTTGGAAAACACACTACACATTCATCTAAAGAAGTCTAACATCGTTGAAAAGTTCCTTTCATAATATTCTACATTCATTACACAAAGCGAAATATGTCCGTCCTTGCTTTGATTGTGATTTGTGATGATTGCGGCCTACAGCTCATGCAATAAAACAATACAGTATCTCAAACTATCATAATATTACATAAAACCAATTAAAAAGAAGGAGTTATAATACAGAAATGTTGACCTTTATGTCATAAAAGTATGTTCATTCTACATTCATTTCACTTCATGTAATGAATTCCAAGTTAATATGAAAGTTTCACTTTTTTAATTAAAAGCATTCGGGTCATCTCGAGCTAACGCTTGGTGAATGTTTGTTTGTGTTCATACTAACCGCTAAATGAGATAAACTTTTTTTTAAATAGCGTTCTTTGCACTGATGGTTTTCGTTTGCTGTTATATGTAATTTAAGATCATCAGAGGGAAAATTAGACAGAAATATTTCAGAAATATTAAAAAATTCCTCGTTTTTAATTATTGAAAAAAATTAACTTTTAATTTTTATTGTAATGTTTTTAGATGCACCTGTGTCATAGTTAGACAGAAATGAAGATGTAGATAAGGTGTCACCCCACTGACTCCTTTTTGTATATATTTTATGTCCTGCAATAGGATTCATTATTTAATATGAATTTGGGTAAATATGTGATTTCCTAATGTAAAGAGTACGTACTTTCATGTATGTGTGTATGTGTATGTGTGTTATGTTATGTTTGTCTTTTTTAATTGTGGGGTGAATACTGGCATCTTGGGATACTTTGGTGCGACTGTGGCTCAGTTGGTAGAGCGGGTCGGCCAATGATCGAAGGGTTGGTTGTTTGATCCCCGCCCTGCCACTTGTGTCAAGGTTGTTGTGTCCTTGGCAAGACACTTCACCCACCTTGCCTCGTGAGAATGTCGATAGTTAGCCTGCTACCGGTGTGTGTATGAATGTGTGTGTGGATTGTAATGTGTAAATGGGAACAGGTCTACCTTGAAAAAGAGTCTCCGGTCGAAATGGGATTAAACTGTATAAATAAAGGTGGAGTGGAGAAATACATTCCATTCATTTCAAACAATGTAGAGATGATGGCAGGATGGGAAAAGTATAGACATCAAAGAACAGTGGAAGAAAGAGAGAAACAGCTGGAGTGAGTGAGTGAGTGAG
>CM047514.1:5504693-5517193 GCA_026122265.1 Ammodytes dubius | reverse complement strand
ACAGGTAAAGTATATGGAAGTACGTTACATCTCTACCATTGTGTCCTTGAGCAAGACACTTTTCTTTTTTTTTTTTAATTAGAAAAAATTAAGAGACCAGTCTGGATTTTTCTTCCATCTTCATCTCTACATTACTTAATGAAAATGCTCTTAATGAAAACAAATGTATTGGAATTTGGTACAAATGTTGTCAGTAGTTTATATTATAAAACCAAAATGTTCATTCTACTCAAACATATGCCTCTAAAGCATAAATATCATTCATCATTAATAATAATATATAACTAAAGGTAAACTGAGCAAATGTGTTATTTCAGAAGAGTGTATCAAACTGGGTGCCCTTCGTACGACTCAGTACCCATGAAGTAGCCCTCAGGTTCAAAAAGGTTGGTGACCCCTGCTCTAAAGAGTAAAACGAGAGACACTGAACATTTAGAGTGGTCTCTTAATTTTTTCCGGAAGCTGAATATATTTCTCCTTTATCTTTTTACCTTTTTGTAGACAGCAGCCATGATAGCGGTGCGGACCTTCATGCCCAATACGAAGCAGCGCTGGAAGTATTGCTGTAGGAAGAGAGACTGCAGTATAGCCACGACCAGCAGGAGCACTGCATACAGATAACCCTCCCAGGCAAAGCTAGACTCGTCTGTGGTGAACGTGATAATCAATCTATGAGAGAGGGAAAGAGTTTGGTTATAGGGCAGTTCAGTAGTTGTTACAGTGTTATTTCTATCATGTAGTTTAAAATATGTAAGGTATGATTACATGATTGCCTGTCTGTCTGTCTGTCTGTCTGTCTGTCTGTCTGTCTGTCTGTCTGTCTGTCTGTCTGTCTGTCTGTCTGTCTGTCTATCTATCTATCTATCTATCTATCTATCTATCTATCTATCTATCAAGTACTGCATAGTTAAAGCGAAGAAGGTTAGAAATGTTGTCACGACCATTAACTTTCTAATTTGACCGCAGAAAAGGCATGAAAATATAGATAAATGGTGTGATTATTATTTCCTTTAGTAAGTAACCATGGTATACGCAGGTTAATGCCCTTCCATGGTGTTCAATTATCATGAATTAATGGACTCGGATGTGAAGTGGCTTCCATTAAATCCTGCTAATTTGACACCTGGTCGATGGGCATTAACCCTTTCTGCTAAAGCACTTACATCAACTCAACTTTCCACAACCATTCTTACTATTTTGAAGGTCAATACAAAAGCATTAAAGACCTACTTCACCGGTGGAAATATGAAGGTGTATGATTCACAACAGGGTCTATCAGTGTTGCCCTTACTGTATTTCATCAGACATTACAGCTCTATGTCTTCTAGTTCTTCCTCCACACATCCACACTCTCACTGCCACTCTTCTACCTCCAACAACCTGTCTTCCTTGGTCCATTTCCAAAAAAATATATATTTTTGAGCTTTCCCCAAATACCGTATATATGTTCACTAACAAGTCTAAAACAAGACATCTTAGTGTTTCAGTTGAAATTGCAATCCGCAGTGTTTGAAATGCATTAATTCTGTTTTGAATGTGTGGTTTACAGTTGTGGCAGCAGTGTGTTAGCATTTGAAAAAAAGTGCTGGAAATCCACATTGTTGTGCAGGCTGTGGTTAAGCCATGAGATAGGTGTGTAGAGTTTTGAAAATTGTGTTTAAGCAATGAAAAACGAGCTACAGTTTGGTCCGAAAGAACCGCTGCTCTGCATACTGTTGTTAGAGTTTTGTACTTGTCGTTCCAGTTGTGCCCACTGTGGTTTAGCAATCGGAAAAAACTGTAAGCGAAGAAGGTTAGAAATGTTTTAACGGCCATTAACTTTCTAATTTGACAGCGAAATAGGCATGAAAATATAGATGAGTGGTGTAATTATGATTTCCTTTAGTAAGTAACCATGGTATACGCAGGTTAATGTCCTTCCATGGTGTTCAATTATCATCAATTAATGGACTCGGATGCACGTCGGACAGTTCTCGCCTCCACAACATCCATTACTTCCTGACAATCATGACACCTGGTTGATTGGCATTAGCCTTTTCTTCATAAGCACTTACTGTACATCAACTCAACTTTCCACAACCATTCTTAGCACTATGCTGAAGGTCATTACAAAAGCATTTAGTAATCAAATGGGAAGTAATCATATCTCTCTCTCTCTATGTACACTGTGTATACTGTATTTAACAGCCCGCTGCCCCGGAAAAAAATTAAGAGACCATCTGGATTGTCTTCAATCTTCATCTCTACACAACTTATTGAAAATGCTCTTAATGACAACAAATGTATTATAATTTGGTAAAAATGTTGTCCGTAGTTTATATTATCAAATCAAAATGTTCATTCTACTCAAACATATGCCTATAATAGTAGTAAAAGGAGAGACACTGAACATTTGGAGTGGTCTCTTAATTCTTTCCGGAGCTAGCTACCTCACTCTCTCTCTCTCTCTCTCTCTCTCTCTCTCTCTCTCTCTCTCTCTCTCTCGCTCTCTCTCTCTCTCTCTCTATCTATCATGATGATATCTATAAACTGTCCATCTATAAATCTATAAATCTATAAAATGTCAACCTATTCAGCTGCAGTGTCTGGTTCTAAGAGCTATACACTCACCACTGACACTGTCACACATCAGTTTTACAGGGTTTAGCCTCAAGTGAAGACCAGTTTATGAATGAAAACACTCCGCTGCTCTGGGTGTATTGACTCTGGGTTAATCATTACACTGTGATCACTGACAGACAGAAGCAGCAAACAGCAGGACATGGTAAACATTCCTTTTTGTGAAAGAAACAGATTCCGGAATGATTTTGTGTTTTCCGCCTGTGTTGTTGTTGTTTATAAGACACACACACACATAATGAATGTAGAATTACAATGAATTAAATTAAATTGTCAACACTCTATTAATGTACATGGCCAATGTTATGCTTACAAGAAACAATGGTGCCAGAGAGAGAGAGACAGAGAGACAGACAGACAGACAGACAGACAGACAGACAGACAGACATACAGAAAGAGAAAGAGAAAGAAAGAGAGAGAGGGAGACAGACAGAGAGAGACAGAGAGAGAGAGAAAGAGAGATAGACAGACACACAGACAGACAGACAGACAGACAGACCGACAGACAGAGACACAGACACACACACACAGACACACAGAGCTTTATTTTACACTGGACTCACTTGAGGAGTTGAGGACTTGCAAAGGCCAGCAGGTCCGTTAGCAGTTTGAAGAATGCAGATTCCAACAGAACGCCTTTGAAGCATTTGTAGATCGTTGGAATCAGCCACGAGTCTGGATAGTTGTTATCCTCCTCCTCCTTCTTTTTCTCCTTCTTCTTCTTCTTTCCGGCGTCTTTCTTGTCATCCTAAACAAAAGATACAGTTCTATCATGTAGTTTCAAATATGTAAGGTATGATTACATGATTGTCTGTCTGTCTGTCTGTCTGTCTGTCTGTCTATCTATCGAGTACTATATAGTTACAGTTTTTTTCGATCGCTAAACCACAGTGGGCACAACTGTAGCTCAATGTGCAAAACTCTAACTACAGCCTGCACTACCAACAGTCACTGGAGCTGAACAGTGTTTGAAAATACATTGATGGGGTTAGGGGTCAGCATCGCGTAGTATAATTAATAAATGCTTTCCTCACATTAGTGGAGCGGCTAAGTACTTATTTTCGCCAGAATCTTTCAGTTGATGATACAAGTGTGAAAATTGGCACGAGCATGAGTCTCCACGGGTCACTTGACGTACCATATTGGCTCCGGCCTTTGTTGCAGTGGTCGCGGGTTTAAACCCGACCCGTGGACCTTTACTGCAGGTCATCCCCCCTCTCTCTCTCTCTCTCTCTGTCTCCCCATTTCAACTCTGTACTGTCTAATACAGCTTAAAAAAATGCCAAAAAATAATCTTTAAGAAAGTTTTGACTATGACTTTGACTTGACTTTTCACCTGCATTGTCTCACCTTAATAAAATGGAATAAAATCCATTTGAAGTGTAATACAAGAATATAGCAAATAGTACTGTATAAGTGTGTTGTCTCGTGGGCGCTCCAGTGGCGTAGTGGATAGGGCGCTAACCATATTGGCTCCGGCCTTCGTTGCAATGGTCGCAGGTTCAAGTCTGACCCGTGGACCTTTACTGCAGGTTATCCCCCCCCCCCCTCTCTCTCTCTCTCTCTCTCTCTCTGTCTCCCCATTTCAACTCTGTACTATCTAATAAAGCTTGAAAATGTTCTTTAAAAAAATAAGTGTGTTGTTTTACCATCATCAGCACATCCTGACTGACTCCTTTGCCCAGCCCGTTGGAGACGCCATTTTGAAAGGTCTCTTCCTTGTCCTCCTTCTTCTTCTTGTCCCCTTTCTTCTTCTTCACGGGTCTGTTCAGCAGTCTAACCCGGGCGGCGGCCAACTCCGGCTCCATGTAGTGGCTGAAGCTCTGGTGGATGTGTCCCGTGGAGTCTGCACTGTTCAGCTCCCACATGTCGTCCTGAACCAGGGGCTGCTTGTAACCTCTCACCACCATACTGACAGAGAGGGGGGAGAGGAGAGGTAAGGGGGTTATCTGTGTGTGTGTGTGTGTGTGTGTGTGTGTGTGTGTGTGTGTGTGTGTGTGTGTGTGTGTGTGTGTGTGTGTGTGTGTGTGTGTGTGTGTGTGTGTGTGTGTGTGGTGTGTGTGTGTGTGTGTGTGTGTGTGTGTGTGTGTGTGTGTGTGTGTGTGTGTGTGTGCGTGCGTGTGTGTGTGTGTGTGTGTGTGCTGTCTGTCTGTCTGTCTCTATCTACTATCTATCTATCTATCTATCTATCTATCTATCTATCTATCTATCTATCTATCTATCTATCCCTTCACTACCATACTGACAGAGAGGGGGAGAGAGGAGAGGTAAGGAGGTTATCTATCTGTGTGTGTGTGTGTGTGTGTGTGTGTGTGTGTGTGTGTGTGTGTGTGTGTGTGTGTGTGTGTCTGTCTGTCTGTCTGTCCATCTAACCCTTCACCACCATACTGCAGAGAGGAGGAGAGGTAAGGAGGTTATCTATCTGTCTGTGTGTGTGTGTGTGTGTGTGTGTGTGTGTGTGTGTGTGCGCGTGTGTGTATGTGTGTGTGTGTGTGTGTGTGTGTGTGTGTGTGTGTGTGTGTGTGTGTGTGTGCGCGTGTGTGTATGTGTGTGTGTGTGTGTGTGTGTGTGTGTGTGTGTGTGTGTGTGTGTGTGTGTGTGTGTGTGTGTGTGTGTGTGTGTGTGTGTGTGTGTGTGGTGTGTCTGTCTGTCGATCTATTTCTCTAACCCTTCACCATACTGCACAGAGAGGGGGAGAGGTAAGGACTGGAAGTTATCTATCTGTCTATCTATCTGTTGTTGGAGGTCAAAGGTCAAAGCTTAGTGTGACCTTGCGTATTGTGAACATAATAATCTCAAGACTGTTTTGATGGATTTCTTTCAATTCAAAGTTTGCAGAAATGTCGCCTCTGACCCACAGAGGAGCTGAATACAATTTGGAAGGTCACTGTGACATTACGATATGTATCATCGTGCCAAGTTGCCTTTGTATTTCTATATAGGTGACTTCACCTTGTACAATATTGCAACTTCTTGAAGAGCTTTTTCCTTCTTTAAAGCATTGCCTGCCTAACACCACCATACTTTCATCATTATGATGTCTGTCTGTCTGTCTGTCTGTCTGTCTGTCTGTCTGTCTGTCTGTCTGTCTGTCTGTCTGTCTGTCTGTCTGTCTGTCTGTCTGTCTGTCTATCTATCTATCTATCTATCTATCTATCCATCCATCTACATCCATCCATCCATCCATCCATCACCACTCAACTTTCATCATTTGATAATTGTCTGCCTTTGCAGAGGTTTTTCATACAACCCTCAGGCAGGCAGTATCTTTTATTTATTTATTTTCTTGGCTTTTTGTGCACATTTCATTGATTTGTTTTATTTTCACTATACACTGTATGTCTTGTTCTTCTTATACTGATATATTATAGCTGAATGAATCCTACATAATGAGAACTCAATTTAACTTACCTGTGAAACCAGTTGAAAGTGATCCTGCTCAAAAATGCCGCCCCTGCTTCAGGATTCTGTGGATGACATCACCATAATATTACATACAATTGACAGATTACGCTTGGCTGACAGCAGACTGGTGAATGGATGAAAGTTTAATGTTAAAATAGTTCATTTATGGGGGGTGGGGTGGGGGGCTCTCGTGGTGTAGTGGTTAAATCCCCTCCCCCCCATAGAGGTTCAGTCCTCTTCACAGCAGACCCGGGTTAGAATCCAGCCTGTGGTCATTCTCTGCATGTCATTCCCCTTTCTGCCCCATTTCATTACATTACATTGCATGTCATTTAGCAGACGCTTTTATCCAAAGCGACTAACAACTGGAGCACACATTCATACACCGATAGCAGCAGCAGCTACCACGCAGGGTGCAGGCTATACTATCAGGAGACATTTAGGGTTCAGTGTCTCTTTGCTCAGGGACACTTGGACATGTAGCGGGGAGACGGGGGATCGAACCACCGACCCTGTAGTTGAGGGTCGACCATCCACTGAGCTACATCTCCACATTTCACCTCTGTCTCTCCAACCTGTCTAATAAAGCTTACAAATGCCCAAAAAAATAATCTTTAAAAAAAAACATGGCGTACCTTCTTCACCCTGTCCTGTGCCTCTAGTGGGACGTCCGGCAGAGCGGAGAGGACGAAGGCAATCAGCTTCAGACCGAAGGAAATGTAGAAGAGACAGAAACGAGGGACGTCCCTTATCTCTCCCTGATGGACAAAGAACAGAAGGACAAAATGAGAATGATATAATGTAATGTATATCTTTTTGTGCCAAGGAGTATTCACTTGATTAACAGGTTGAATTCAAGGAGAGAGGCACCCTAAGAAGTATGCATTATGCACTGGGAGAGTGTCAGTCTGTCTATCATTGTCGGAGTCTATATGTATTTGCGCTTATATGTTTTTTTTTAAATGTTTTATCAGCTCTGCTCTGAGGACTTGTTCTTACTGGCCGTGCCTAGAGTCCATACTGAACTGGGGAAAAGGGAATGTAGTTATGCTGCTCCTTTTTCATGGAACCAGCAGCAAAAAGCACTAAACTTAAGCTGGTTTCTCTAAACAGATTTGAATCCCTTCTGAATGACTTTGAAGCTGTTGGCTCTTCTGTCTGTACATGCTTTGTTTCAAAATTCATTTTATCATAAATCAGACAATTAACTAACCCTTGAGTAATAACCTTCAGAATAGTGCTAGGAATGATTATGGAAAGTTTAGTTGATGTAAGTGCTTTTGAAGTTGAGATTTTTGGTTCAGAGTAGTGGGGTCGGGGATTGTTTTTTGAGATAATGGCTGTCGAAGATTGTTGGAGCCTATTTAGATAATATTATTCTTTTTGATTGCTTCTGATTGATTATGGTAAAATAATAATTATTTACACTATTTATTTATTATTGTTTTTCTGTAGCCACAGTCAGGGCCCTCCTCCTTGTCAGGTGACCCTCCTCCCGTGATTTGGGAGTGAGGACAGCTGGTGCTGGAAGTGATTTTCTTTTGTCTGTGGAAGGAGTGAGGAGTGATAGGAGTGATATAGTTTTTTGACCGCTAAATTACAGTTTATATTGTTTATCTGTTTGAAGTCAACCCGGAGATGAGATCGTTTTTGTTTCTGTAAATAAATCGTTATACTTTTGATTGAAACTATCCCTCCGCGAGTGCTTTTTATTTAGTGAGTCTTAGACCTCCTCCTCACGCACTGCTCTAATGTTTTTGACCATCACTTTTTTTGGAACACAAGAGTAGCCACAACAAGTCAAAAAACTTCACTGAAGACTCCAAGGAGAATGGAGAGTGAGAGTCGGTGGCGGAGAAACGGCGGATCCAAGCGACCCCCCGCCGACAGAAGAGGAAGCCGTGAGTAAAATCAGCTGATCGGCTTTATGAATGAATGCGCCGTTGCGTTACAAAGAAACAATTGAACACTGTGGGATGCAAAGTTGTGTACTGTGGATGTGGACTGCAATAATACGGGGATGTCGGAAGGATGTTTAAGGATAAACTAAACGGAAATTAAAGAGATTTGTGATGATGTCTGATACACCTGGGACCGCAACTGTGTCTGATGAGTTGATATCGCGCTTAATTGCTTCGCGCAGAGGCAGATTGGGAGCGTGTACGAGGAAAATAAATGAAATAAAGGCTTTGATGACTGATGTTGGAAATGTTGATAAAGTCAATGACACATTTGAAGCGTTTAAAGGAGCTGTGGATGAATTTGTAAATACTCATAAATCTGTGCAAGAACTCTTGTCGGTGGATGAAAAGGAAACTGATTATTATGACTGGTATGAACCCAGAATGATGAACCTGAATTATTTCGCAAGAGAGGTTGATTTATGGAAAAGAGAAATTGCACAGTCAAGAGTTGGACCACTGGACAGCATATCAAATGTGTCACGCAAATCAAAGTCTTCGTCTTCCATTTCCTCAGTCTCCTCAGAGTTAAAAAGGGCAAAGGCGGATCAGGCTGCTGCAATGGCACGAGCTGCTGCACTGAAAGAAAAGCTCGCTTTGCAACTGGAGGAAACAAAACTGAAATCAAAGATGGAGCAAATGGAGTTGGATGCAGACCTCGCAGCATCGGCTGCTAAAATAAAAATCCTTCAAAGTGACGAGGTGGAGCAGGAGCCACTGGGTGATGGCATGAATGAGTATTATGGCTCTCACCATGATGAACTAGAAACAAGGGAGAGCAATGTGGAATTCATGCGATTAGGTGCCATACCCAAAACTCCACTTCACCAAACCATCTTAAGCCATCCCAGACCTCCCCCTATGAGTTTCCCAAGACCTCCCCCTATGAGACACATACCAGAAAATAAACCTCAAATAAAGAATGTAACTCAAACATGCAAAACTGGAACTGCAAATCATAATCACACCATAACCCATACTGCACAAGATTACTCAGACAGAGGTGTTAATGCTGCCCATGATAACTTGGATGTCGTTATTCGAAGACAAAAGGACATAGCAGAACTGATTGTCTCACAGCAAAACCTGTCTAAATTACCTGTGAGAGAGATTTCTGTGTTTGATGGTAACCCATTGGCATATCAGACTTTTATCCATGCATTTGAACACTGGATTGAGGACAAAACTAAAAATAATCGGGATAGACTCTACTATCTCGAGCAGTTTACCTCTGGTTTGCCTAGAGATTTGGTTCGTAGCTGTTTGCACATGGATGGAGGCAGGGGCTATGGTGAAGCAAGACGCCTTTTAAAAGAGCACTTTGGGGATGAAATAAAGATTTCTGGAGCTTACCTGGAGAAAGCCTTGAACTGGACAGCGATTAAAGCTGAGGATGGGAAAATGCTGCATGCATATGCAATGTATTTGAGAGGATGCTGTAATGTAATGCAAGATTTACAGTATTTACAGGAACTTGAGGTCCCATCAAACCTAAGGCTAATAGCATCCAAGCTACCCTACAAGCTCCGAGAAAGATGGCGAACCACAGCTTATGAGACACGACAGAGAACTGACAGGAGAGTCAGATTCCAGCACCTTGTGGATTTTGTGGAAAAACATGCTAAGATGCTTTTGGATCCATTGTTTGGTGACATTCAAGACCAAATCACAATGAAAGGATCTATCCCAAGGGGCAAACATGAACTAAAACCAATAAGAGGCAAAAACAGCAGCTTCGCTACTTCGGTAGCAGTGAATACAGAGAAAGCAGGATGCACTGTAAAGCAATCAGCTGTTGCACAAACACCTCCTCAAACCACACCCAGTCCTATCGTCCCTTCCTGTGGATTCTGCCATGGGAAACATGCTCTGATTGACTGCTCACGATTCAAAACACAGTCACATGACAACAAGGTTGAATTCTTAAGAAGCCATGGACATTGCTTTGGTTGCCTACTAAAAGGTCATATAAGCAAAAATTGTAAGAGAAGATTAACGTGTCAAGTGTGTCAAATGAAACATCCTACTGTACTCCATATTCATAATGCAAGAGGCCCCAAACAGGAAAATCAAACAAAGGCCACTGCCGAGGCAGAAGAAACCCCTATAAGCAGCGCTCTTGTTTCAGCAGGTGATGCAACTGGGGCCGGGAGAGACTGCGCACTTGCGATTCTTCCAGTCAGAGTTAAGGTGGCAAATGGGAGCAGGTACATTCAGACCTATGCTTTCCTCGATCCCGGCAGCACGGCAACGTTTTGCACAGAAAAACTAATGAACCGGCTAAATGTAAAAGGACGCAAAACAGAGATACTTTTGCGAACAATGGGACAGGAGAAGCCTGCAGGGACCTATGAGGTCAGAGGACTGGAGGTGGGGAACTTGGAGGGCTGCACATATCTGGACCTGCCGAAAGTTTACACACAAGGCAAAATCCCTGTCTCAAAAGAAAACATAATCACTCAAGCTGATTTGAAGAGATGGCCCTATCTCAATGGTATCCAGTTAAAGGAAATTGAGGCAGACATTGAACTCCTCATTGGAACTGATGTTCCTCGAGCAATGGAGCCGTGGAACATAATAAACAGTCATGAAAACGGACCATATGCAGTCCAGACCTTACTGGGATGGGTGGTAACTGGACCACTCAGTGTTGATAGTGCTGCAGAATATGCTGGGCCCATTGCTGTGTCAAGTAACAGAATCTCTGTTGTTGAGTTGAAGGATCTACTCATCAGACAATATAACCAGGATTTCTCTGAGAACATGTACGATGAGAAAAATGAGATGTCAGTTGAGGATAAACGTTTTATGGAGATTGCTTCCAGCTCAGCATTTCTTAAAGATGGCCACTATCATCTACCACTGCCCTTCCGGGATAAAGCCAAGGTCATGCCTGATAACTATCACACGGTAAAGGAACGCACACTGCACCTTATGAAAAAATTCAAGAAGAATAAGATGTATGCTGAAGAATACACCTCTTTTATGGAGGACATTCTCAAAAAAGGTTATGCAGAAAAGGGTTCCACCTCAGCAGCTTCACAGAGAGGATGGACGGTTGTGGTACATCCCACATCACGGTGTCTACCACAAACGAAAACTCAAACTGAGGGTGGTGTTTGACTGTACATCCTCATTTCAGGGAAAATCTCTGAACAAGGAGCTCCTCCAAGGTCCAGACTTAACAAACACCCTCATTGGAGTGCTATTGAGATTTCGCCAAGAACAAATAGCAGTTATGGCAGACATTGAGGCGATGTTTTATCAAGTACATGTTGATGAAAGGACAGAGACTTCCTGAGGTTTTTGTGGTGGCCAGAGGGTGATATCAGCAAACCACTTGGTGTTTACAGGATGAAAGTTCACCTCTTTGGCGCTGTATCATCCCCGAGCATTGCTAATTTTGCCCTGCGTCAAACTGCTGATGACAACCAGAAGCATTACTCTGATGAAGTTATGAAAACAATCAAAACTAACTTTTATGTGGATGATTGCCTCCGATCTGTGGCAACAGCTGACCAAGCCATAAAGCTCGTCAAAGATCTCACTGAAGCCTGCAGTCAAGGAGGCTTCACCCTGACAAAATGGGTCAGCAATAACTGTGAGGTGTTGGCAAGCATTCCTGTGCATCACAGAGCAAAAGCAGTCAAGGAACTGGACCTCGATAAAGAAAAGCTGAAAGAACAAATCACAGTTGAACCGGCACTTGGAATCCACTGGAACATGCACAGTGACACCTTCAGCTTTAAAGTAACTGTAAACAGCCGGCCTGCAACCAGAAGAGGGATACTCTCAACAGTAAGTTCAGTTTATGACCCATTAGGTTTTCTCTCACCTTTCATCCTGAAAGCCAAACAACTACTCCAAGAACTCTGCAAATCCAGATATGGATGGGATCAAGTTATTCCTCAGGAATTTGCAAGGCCCTGGCATAGATGGATGGAGGAGTTAAACCAATTACGGGAGTTTCAAGTAGCAAGATGTATAAAGCCTGACAACTTTGACCCAGTGGAGACTGCTGAGCTGCATCACTTCTGCGATGCAAGTGAGTCAGGTTATGGTACAGTAAGCTACCTTAGACTAACAAATCACCAAGGCATAATTCATACCTCCTTCATATTTGGAAAAGCCAGAGTCTCACCTCTCAAGCAGATCACCATCCCCAGGCTTGAACTCACTGCAGCGACACTGGCTGTAAAAGTGGATCGGATGCTGAGGAAGGAGCTGCACTTACCACTCACAGATTCAACTTTCTGGACAGATAGTACGTCTGTATTGAAATACATTCACAATCAAACCAAGAGATTTCATACATTTGTAGCCAACAGAGTTGCAGTGATCCAGGATCTCTCCCACACAAGCCAGTGGAGATACATAAGTTCAAAAGAAAATCCAGCTGACAGCGCCTCCCGAGGGTTGCATGTGGAATCCTTCTTAAGATCAAGATGGCTGAAAGGTCCTGAATACCTGAGCAGAGAGAGAAGGACATGGCCAAAGGTCACACAAGATCTAGGA
>CM047514.1:5472193-5497193 GCA_026122265.1 Ammodytes dubius | reverse complement strand
AGAAAAAATATGTTTAGTAAACTAACTGCAGGCTCTGGAAATATAAACAAATCCCCCTCCTCTGAAACTGTATAGCCTAGTCCACATCAAAACAGTTGCCAGTTATTTCCTACACAAGATAGTGCTGTGCCTAATGGGCCTATTCATTGATTACGCTACATAACAGTACTTCATCACTAAGTCAGTTAATCAGTTAGTCAAAATACTTTCCCATTTCTATGGCTGGAGTTAGTGACAAAATAATTCATTCAAAGTAGTTCTTCTTTGTTTGTTTGTTTTTATAATCTATAAAAACTGCAGAGTCATTGCTCATAAACGTGTGCTGTAACCGTGGGGACGTGCCCACTCATATCTTACTGAATGGTTATAATTGCCCTGTCACATGGCGGGTTCACTGTGTGCAGGGGTTAGGGCACATTGATGCTTCCGGCTAAAATGTTTGAATTAAAGCCTTGTTTGAAGATATGGTATAGTTTTCGTCACACATTTTTCTGTGTGTTTTATAAAGAGCCGTACATAGCTACAGCATTGCCGGCATATTTGTCACACACACACACACACACACACAGACAGACAGACAGACACACACACACACACACACCACAGGAATCGATAAAATAGGCCCAAGACATTATTGATATCATAAAACGAAAGCTGTCCAAAATATCCCAATCATATATAGAAGTTCTGTGATATTGATTTTGAAGACATCCTTTTTTTTAATTTTCAAAAATAAAAAAGTACCATTTACGGGTCTTAAAAATGCTTTTTTGCCATGTTTAGAAAAATAATATGTATAATAAATCAGACAATGAACAACATATGAACAAAATCCTTCTTGACTAACCTTCAGAATAGTGTTTTAATCAATTATCTTGCCTGTAGTGTCTTATCTTAACAGCATTTACTATATAAGTTATTCATCACAGCTTGGGCTTCCTCTCATTTTCGGACATAGACACATTTATTTTATATACATATTGTTTATGACACTTTAAAATGATTGCTGTTTCGTGTTATGTGTATTTTAATTTGATGAGTCATACTTGCATCATTTTTTTTTCAAAATAAAACACTAAATTAAATGAAAATCACATGTTAAAAAAAAGTTATACATTATTTTTCATTTTGAGTGTGAAAAGTATCAACACCATCTTTAACCAAATACTGTCAAAAAACAAACACATTTATTCTATACATATTGTTTATTACACTTTATAATTATTGTTGTTTCGTGTTATGTGTATTTTAATTTGACGAGTCATACTTGCATCATTTTTTTCCCAAAATAAAACACGAAATTAAATGAAAATCACATGTTAAAAAAAACACATTATTTTTTTCATTTTGAGTGTGAAAAGTATCAACACCATCTTTAACCAAATACTGTCAAAAAACTGTAATATCACCTACGTCAAGCCTGACATGTCACTCAGTCAGTGCGTTTACATGCAGACTCATAATCGGATAACTAAACGAATAAGACCTCAACAGGACTTTTAAACTGCATGTAAACACCTTTAACCAAATACAGTCAAAAAAAACTCACCCAGAATGTGGAGCCGCAGTACTCATCCAGGGCAGCGGCACACATGGTCCCCCTCTGACCGTATCAGTCGCCCCTTTAGGTAACTAGACAATCGCAGGACGTGACTCCAAGAGACTTTGATCCATCCAGGCTTTTTGAATAACAACCCAACCTGGCAACCCCCAACCCAACAACCCCCTTAAACAGCAAGAAAAAAACAGCCCTTAATGTGGTAAAGTTGTTCTCGATCACTGTATTCAAGCAGATAGGTTAACCAGAGGCTTGAATTCTGTTGCTGTTAAGGACACAAGAGAGCTTAAGAAAGAGCGTTGTCTTTCTGTGTCTAGTTTTGGTTGTGTGTCCATGTAATGTGCAATCCTCCTCCTACTTATAGTAGGTGGGTCATAAAACTCTTTAGCCAATAGTTGTAGTCATTGACAAAAAAAAAAATAAAAAAAAATCCAGCCCCTAAATACACTCCTCGCGTTCCATAGTTCAACTTCACAACAGTACAGAACAGATGTCAGCAAGATAGAGAGGGTAAATGAAAAGAGAGAGAGAGAGAGAGAGAGAGAGAGGAGAGAGAGAGAGAGAGAGTGAGAGAGAGAGAGAGAGAGAGAGAGAGAGAGAGAGAGAGAGAGAGAGAGAGAGAGAGAGAGGACTTCCACACATGTTTTTTTTTTACTTCTGTTTTTCGGGACAGCCCACCACGAAATGGGGAATGTGTTTAGGAAAAGGGAGGGAGGGTGTCTAATGGGATCCCTTTTCCTGTTGTGTTTTCAACTTCTCCTCTGCATGCCTTCACTTGTAGGCCAGACCAGCCCTTCTGTCAGAACACAAATAACCACTAACTAGTCACAAGCAGTCACACATGTTGGGGTTAGGTTGATGTGTTTTACGGTGAGTAGCTCTGCCCCCTCTCGTGCTGATGAATTAAATAATTTTTATGCACGGTTTGAGACAGACTGGGGAAAACACTACTTTCCTGCAGACATGGCAGAGGAAATGCCAGCCACTGCCTGGACTTGGTTTCCAGGTCAAGGCAGCGGCTGAACTTCCTTCAGCGGCTGAGGAAGTTCCAGGTCTCCTCTCCATGAGGACCTGCTACTCTGCTGTGGAGAGCATCCTCACAGGCTGCACATCAGCACAGCGAACCATCAGGTTACCCCTCCCCACCCATCAGGTTATCCCTCAGCAGAGCGAACCATCAGGTTACCCCTCAGCAGAGCGAACCATCAGGTTACCCCTCAGCAGAGCCAACCATCAGGTTACCCCTCAGCAGAGCGAACCATCAGGTTACCCCTCCCTACCCCTCAGCAGAGTGAACCATCAGGTTACCCCTCAGCAGAGCGAACCATCAGGTTACCCCTCAGCAGAGCGAACCATCAGGTTACCCCTCAGCAGAGCCAACCATCAGGTTACCCCTCAGCAGAGCGAACCATCAGGTTACCCCTCCCCACCCTGGAATGTACATACAGCAAGAGGGTGAGGGCAAGAACCAGGAAAATCAGGCAAGACGCCTATATGCTGCCTTAAGCTCGGACTGAGAGACTGAGGAGGAGCTGCAGCCAGTTAGACTGCTTAACTCTGGTGGACTATAGCTGGCACTCTCTATAGTCACTTTCTAGGCACTTTTATATTTATATTACATTTTACATTGTTTTAAATGACTGTTTTTATAGCATCAACTATAAGGGATGTCTGTTTTTAAATTACTATTACCTATTATGTATTTGTGATAACCCTTTTTAATTTCACTGTATGTAAAATGTTGACCAATAAAACTTTGAACTTGAACTTGAAGGTGCCGTAGTGTTATTTGTAAAATGATCTGTATCTGTATCTGAAAAAGTTGTAGAATGTGTGTGTGTTGAAAATAACCTTTAACTGGAGTGAACTTTGGAAGAAGGCAGGAGGTTGCCTGGTGTGTGTGTGCTGGTGTGTGTGTGTGTGTGTGTGTGTGTGTGTGTGTGTGTGTGTCTGTCCACCCTCTCTCTCTGTCTTTCTGTTTCCTATTCTGATCAGGAGAAAGGGGTTGGACTCCACAACCCAAAAAAAAAAGAACACGTTGTATAAACGAGTTCCAAATCAAAGACAGATTGAGCACAAAGCAGCTTCCTTTGTGTGTGTGTGTGTGTGTGTGTGTGTGTGTGTGTGTGTGTGTGTGTGTGTGTGTGTGTGTGTGTGAGAGAGTGTGAGTGTGTGTGTGTGTGTGTGTGTGTGTGTGTGTGTGTGTGTGTGTGTGTGTGTGTGTGTGTGTGAGAGAGTGTGAGTGTGTGTGTGTGTGTGTGTGTCCGTGTGTGTGTGTCCGTGCTCTAGATATGTAGGCCCAGGGGAAGCCATGTGGCAAGGCTACAGTAAACAACCAAAATAACCATTGTGTCATGTGTTTATGTTTGGCTGGAAGACTCCAAAGTTAAATTGCTGCCAGATAGTTCAAAGAAAACCACACAAACAAAGTATACAATGAAAAATGTAGGAACTATTTAAAGGCAACATGTCTTCTCATTATATTTTTGTTTGTCAGAAGTTTTTTTTTCTTTAGGAAAACTGACTATATCAATAATGCAACTCACTCACTCACTCATTCACTCACTCACTCACTCACTCACTCACTCACTCACTCACTCACTCACTCACTCACTCACTCACTCACTCACTCACTCACTCACAATTCCTCACTGTGCTTGCATTGAGAAGACTAATTGTATGTTGTTGAGATAATTTTTTTAACTGAAAAATAATTTGGAAAAACTTTTACTTTTGTGAATTCTTGGTAAAGTATGTACAACTCAAAACCCAAAGTAACATTACATATGAATTATAAGTTGTATCAACAAAAAGCAGATCAGCTGGCTCAAATGTAGGGAGGGAGGTTTACTCTTAAAAAAACTCAAATTGGAGTAGCCTCACAACTCAAAAACCAAGTGAAAACAGTCACCTAACTGTTTTAGAGTGTAAGGTTGATATGAAACCTGTATGACTATGACTGTGCAGAAAAAAGAGGAACACTCAACCCCACAAAAATTAATTTTCAGCATTTTTTAAACGTTATGATCCATTAATACGTGTCATTTAGCAAATACATACCAGCCACATACAGTGCATCTCCCACAGTGAAAAACACATATATTCACCTTTATACTGTGACCAAGTGTCTATCTCTAAACAAAAACAGAACTGATAAATAACCTAAGAACACTATCAATATAATGTAACTTTATATTATATAATTTAAATTGTAACAAATAAAATATAAAACAATATAATATTTTTAAAACTCTAATTTCGATCAAGCAGCCTAACAATATCAAAATAATGTAATTTTATATAATAGGCCTATAATTTAAATTCTAACAAAAAAAATATAAAACAATGTACTGTGAAAACAAATCTAATTTCGATCAAGCAGCCTAAATACTCAGCATGACCTGGCACTACTTGTTGTGTAGGTGTACAGTAATTAATAAACACACACGCCTGTTATTAGTGTAAAAGATTGCGTGCGAAAAGTCTTGTCAATGATAGTCCTAAAAACAGTGTGTGTGAGGGTGAGGGTTAATCATTCTACATTTGATAACACAACATGGTCGTAATGGCTGACTCATATATGTGTGTATGTGTGTGTGTGTGTGTGTGTGTGTGTGTGTGTGTGTGTGTGTGTGTGTGTGTGTGTGTGTGTGTGTGTGTGTGTGTGTGTGTGTGTGTGTGTGTGTGGCCCCAAGGACGGACATGTAACACGTGAGGACAATCCATATGTAACCGAAGAGCAGAGTAAACTCTCTCATTAACAATGTTAGTGCTACTGTACGCTTGATTTTTCTTAAATCTTTATCTCTACATTACCTATTGAAAATGCTCTTAATGACAATATTTTTTATTGTGAATTTGGTAGAAATGTTGTCAGTAGTTTATATTATGAAATATAAATGTTCATTCTACTCAAACATATGCCTCTAAATAGTAAAACAAGAGACAATGAACATTTGGAGTGGTCTCTTTTTTCTGGAGCTGTATTTTGCTTCCATAACATGTCTTCTTTCATACTACTGTAAATAAAAGGTTGAAAATATACATTGTAGGTGTTTATTTGACTAAACCTTGTCTGTTTGCGTCTGTATATTTCTCCTATTCAACCATCTTTAACGGCCATTATCTCAACATTAGTTTTTTTTTTTATTTCAAATATAAATTGTCTGATTTTCCTATCAATTTCTTCTTAAAAACATGCCGAACATGCATTGTAAGACCTCTACATAGTATTTATTTAATTTTATAAAATGAATAAATGCTGTATCCAAAATCTAATCAGTCAAAAATGTGGACACTTATAGTATATGTTGTAAAAAATGTAACAAAGATTTTAACTCTGGCTTTATCCAACATCTCGATTTTTGGTTTTTAAAAAGATGAAAATGTCAGCATAGTTAGGTAGATATTGCCACATTTGCATATTTATTCAATAATTTCTGAAATAATCGCATGTTATAAAACTTAACAGAGTTAATAATGTTATCTTTAAAACAGTGCCCTATTCACCCACACTGTCTCGCCCTTATAATTAGATCATTAGCACATATCAGCTCTGCCTGATTAATGGTTATACAATAGCGAGTCACTTCCTTTATTAGGGACAGAGTCTGAGGGGCACTTTACACGGCCACGCAAAACGGTGCATACGCAGAAAAATTTCTGCGGTTGCACTATATCATTTACAGGAAAACAGCAAACGCAAACGCAAACGCAGGCATGAACCGCAGATTTTTGAGATCACCTCCGAGGGAGGATTTTTTGGAAAACTTAACGGTTTTGGTTTCCTGTAAACACCGAAACCATTTCCCCTGATAACGCTGACGTCACGGCTCCACCCTCACACATGCGCATTGCGTTTGGATATAAATAGGCATGCGCCGTCTTTGTAGGTCCATGTGCGCCAGTTGGAAAACAACAACAACAATGGCGGATCACCGAGCTGTATTCATTGTGCTCATGGACGTTGTGCTGTTGCTGATGAATTTGTTATCGTGCCACCAATCGCTCCTACAAGCAAATAGGGAAGGAGTTGTGCTCTGCCTGTTTTTCTAGCTAAATAAACGTGTGTCACTTCTATATGCCAGGGACACGGCTCTCTCTACATTAAAAAACACTATCAGCGTGCAGCGGTTAAGTTAGGCTACTGTTCAACAAAAGGAGCATTAAGGCTACGGCTTCACAGTAAAAGCATTTCACTGGCTAAACATTCATAGCATTTCGCTTGACACACGTGAGTTGACTTTTATTCTGAAGTACGCCTAACAGGAAGTTATCCGCTCACGAAGCCCCTTCACTATCAGCAAGTCTGCTGTTTTTCCGAGTACAATGCGGTGAAATAAGCTTGTCTTTTACAATAATTGTAACCCCAAGCTTACACCAACCGCTTTATGAACGTTAGTGGCATTAATTTTCGGTTACAGTAAGGTTTTATGCATCAAATTGTACCGGAAGAGCTATCTACTAGGCTGTGTCACCGCTGACTATTGGCTTGGCATGGCTGCTACTTCAGCGATTTCGGCCCGTTTCCTCTGAAAACTTTGTGTACGGGTGAAGATGTCAGATAAATTGTGTCTGAACGGGGTTTTTTTTTTTAAACCAAAAACGGGAAAACGTGAGTTTTCACCGTGTAAAGTGCCCCTGAATGCAAAGAGGGGGAACTCCGACAGAGGCTAAATGTTATAGGGGGAAGGTCAACTCAGAACACAGTTTTAAGCGGGGGTAGGACCGTAGGTAGTATTTGATTTGATTCAGTTTTATTTCAGACATATCAAAAAAAGAAAAAATTAAAAGCATGAAAATACAATAAAAAAAATATGTTCAAATGATTTCACAAATAAAAATAAACAAGAAATAAACAAAATAAACAAATAACATATTGAATTGATATGCCTGAAAAGGAGTAGGAAGAAGTATAAACTTATTGGATCCTACCCCTTTTCCACAGCTCAATAACTTTATAATAATAATTATTATTATTATTATTTATTTTTTTATTTTTTTATATTTATATAATTCATATATCCATATACACTCGACGCCATTGCAAATGAGGGCCACCCCTCAATTGGTCTCCCGAGGATAAACAAAAATCAAACAAAATGTAATGAAATATCCATCACATACATCCATACAAAAATACATCCACCATATGCATCCACACAATTCATACAACCATATCTCCACATTTGTACAACTCACATATCCATATCCACACATACATGCATCCACAAATCCACACAATCAATTTCTTAAATCTCTCCCTCATCTATGTACCTGTTAAAAATCATTGCTTTGATTTTTTTTTTTAACTGAATCATGTTTGGACATTGCTTCAGCTCCGTGCACATACCATTCCACAGTTTCACACCACTAATTGAGATGCAATGACATTTTAAAGTCATGCGTGCAGCCAGTGTCTTAAAATTTAACTGTTCCCTCAAATTATAACCCCCCTCTCTGTCCAAAATAGTATATAAAACAGTAGGACAGGCTAGGGCAGTTAAAAGATTAAAAAATGCGGTTGTGATTTTGTATTTTATTAAATGGTTATGCTGACACTTATACTGTTGTTATTGTATTTATTATCTATATATATATATGTATATTAAGATGATGCTACTTATATGGTCAACAAAGTTCCGTAGTATAACATGCAATGACATATAAATAATCTATCTATCTATCTATCTATCTATCTATCTATCTATCTATCTATCTTTCCATCTATCTATCCATCTATCTATCTATTCCTCCATCCATTCATCCATCCATCTATCCATCCATCCATCCATCTATCTATCTATCCATCCCTCCATCCATCTATCCATCCATCCATCCATCCGTCCGTCTATCCATCCATCCGCATAGTAAAACACTTGAAGGAATACGTAATGCTGGTCATGTGGGTCACTATGATGATTCAGCTAAACTGCTTCACGGTTATTACCACAGTGAGGTCATAGACTCTAAAATGTCTCTCATGTGAAACTACAAACCGCCAGAGCACGAGTTAGCTGTCTGCTGTTTCCTCAAAGTGTGTGGGAAAGCGTTACCTCACTTCCTATTTTATGATTCTGTTGATCCATGCTTTTACTACAATTTTTTTTATTTTTTTTGGCATTTTTTTTTTATGCTTTGATAGTGTAGAGACAGAGTTGAAATGGGGAAGAGAGGGGAGTGACATGCAGAGAACGACCGCGGGCTGGAATCGAACCCGGGTCCACTGCTGGCTGAGGCCCATGGGGGGGGTACGCCCTACCAACTGAGCTAAGGGCGCCCCCCTACAACATTTTTTGTTCATTTTTTATTCATTTATTGGCTGAGTTCGAAAGGCCCTACTAGTACTTACTCATACTAATTTTGACGCCAATTTGAGTATGTTGTGGTTGCGTATGCGTGACCTCACTTCCTGTTGTATTGTTTTAGGTTTATATTGTGCTATTGATTCATGCTTTTGCTTCAAATTATTGTATTTCAGTCTGAGTTTATTGAGTTCTGTTGTATTTAGTGTTTTCATTTTTGTATCGTCTTTGCCGTCCGGGAAAAGGCTATATGAATAAAGTTTCATTTGAAGCTGTGCAGAGTTTTAAAACCCTTGGTGAAATTAGTCTATTGTGTTGAAAAGTAGTTTCATATTAGTCCTTACGACCTTACAAGCTTTATTGAGGAACCTTATGTACAGATTTATTGGTCGCTTGAATGATTTGAAGAATCTAATTATAACGCTGCTGTCGAACCCAAGGTAAAGTGCAATACGCTACCAGTCACACCTTTGGAGACATTGGTATAAGTGCCTTTTATAAGAGGAGGGAATGTTTTTAGAGACGGGGGATCAAACCACTGTTATATAGATATAAAGATACTACCTTACATGACTCCTAACCTCATTAACACAACCATTAAAATGTGGGTAAATGAAGCATTTGCATTAATTTAATATGGGCTATTCCTTAAATTAAATTAATACAGAGACTGGGTTTGACTGTAAGAGACATTTGACAACACAAAAAATAAAAGGCAATGCACTGTATCGTTGATTTCTTTCTTACTTTATTCAAATTCGGAGCAAACTGATTCAAGTCACAATGTTTCTGGCCCTGAAAAAAAAAAGATTCCTTGATGTGTTCACTTTTTCAGTTGAGTGTTTGTGTTCTTTAAAAAAATATATTATTACTTGCGGTCACAGCTTTGTTTTATACTTCATAAGGAGAGCTGTAAACAAATAAAGTCTAACTGTATAAAAAAACAATGAAAAAAAACTGATAAGGGCTTTCTCACTCTTTTAGGAGCACACAACTTGTTAATGTAGAAATTGTGTCTTGTTAAACTATTTCTGAGCCCATACATACTGGTCTACAAAATAGCTATTTTACCCATTGCTTTCCTACTGTGAGATGCTTAGAAAGAATGCATATATCCCAGAAAGGCCCTGAGCTCAAACTTTACAAGGATTGTTTGATTAAAGGTGCAGTGTGTAAAATCTTCAGAACAGACTTGGTAGAAATGGAATATAATATTCATAATGTTGTGCTTCAAATAATGTATAACCGCTTGAAAATTAAAAGGTATATTCTCTTTTATTTCCTTAGAATGAGTCTTTTATCTCTACACAAAAAAATATATTACACACTGCACCTTTAATGTACAAAAAAAAAAAAAACGAAAAAAAAAAAATTGAATTGAATCCTATGGCAATTCTGAAATGTCTACATATCCCGGGCTTTATTGAAATGAATGACTCCACATCAGTTCTCATGATAACTCCTGAGGTATCTATCTGCTCTGTTGATTCATGATTGTTGCTATAGGAACCCGTTCACAAGGTGTTTTTGGCGATTGCGTTTAGCGCGCGGACTTTGTTCACGTCTGCCACCTTCAGGCCGAACTCGGGAGCTGAGAAAGACGCGCCCATCGTCACACTGCTGTTCCTGCATCAGTACATGGAAAAAAATAAAGTTTATTCTTTAATTTAATTCCTTATCGTTCTTGTTAAGTTAAACCTGCAGTGTGTAGAATTTTGGGTTTTATTTCCTAGCAGATTTTGTAGAAAGTAATTATAATTATCCATGAGTACATTTAATTTAGTGCATAATAGCTGAAAAAAAAAAGTTGAATTATTTTGTTTCCCTTAGAAAGGGTCTCATATATGTCCATATTTCTGCATATGTTGGACCAAGGCCTAGTGCCGCCATCTTGAAAGTGTCATAGTTGGAATGTCATCAGGTGCATTGTTTAAAATTTAGAATTGTTCTTGTCCTTGAAGGCGACTGTAGCTTCTGTTATTATTCGAAAGGGGTGGGGTTACCCAGGGAGCGTTGCATTCTAGAACTTTGTAGAACTTTCTTGATGATGTCATATTACACACTGCACCTTTTAAAGGGGGACTATTATGCTATTTTTCAGTCTAACTTTGGTACTGCAGTTTAGCCTCTCTGTAAAAATGCTCCGTCCCTCTGCACTCTTTCCTGAAGATGGGGATATTATAAGCAATAAAAACAAGGTTTATTCATTCATTTCGGTCCTTGTAGTTCTTGTAAATTGTGTGTAGTGTATGTAAGCATTGGAAAGGCAAATCAATTGTATTTTCATAGCCAGAAATAACAAAAGAAAACGATTTGCTTCAGGGGGCTTTACAATCGACAGCATATGATTCCTTCTGACCTCAGCCATACTGAGCTCTTAAAGCTATAGTGCGTAACTTTTCATAGGAATAAATGTCCGTTACATTCATGCTATGGCCAAACAAGTTGACACAAAGTTGACTAAGCCTATCAGCTCCACAAAACTCTCTCTGTGTTTCTCAGTATGGCAGCGTTTACAAACCGGTGTCGCCCCCCGCCTGACACTGGTGCAGGAGCTCAGAAAAATCCCAAGAAGAGCCCAAGAAATGTTTCAGTTGTTGATTCTACTGCTAAGAAAAAACCTGGACGTACAGCAGAAGGTAAAAAAATCCATGCGCCATCACCTGAAGACTTTAACTCATGTAGACGGACCTACAGAAGTTACGCAGTATTGCTTTAAATCAAATGGAACTGGGTTTAATCATACCTGAACTTCATGTCAGAATCCTGACTGGATCGGGCCGAGCAGTGGAACTCCTGAGCTCCCGAGCCTTCTAGAATTCTCTGCAGATTCCGCTCTGTGATACCGCCACCTGTTTGAAAATAATAATATATTTAAAATGATAAATTATTTTAAAATGACATAAACCACATAGACAGACAGACAGACAGACAGATAGATAGACAGATAGATAGACAGATCCTTTATTTATTTATTTTTTTAATTATTATTTTTTTTTTAACCTTTATTTATACAGGTAAATCCCATTGAGTCCGAAGACTCTTTTGCAAGGGAGACCTGTTCCCATTTACACGTTACCATTCACACACACACACCCATACACCGATAGCAGGCTAACTATCGACATTCACACGAGGCAAGGTGGGTGAAGTGTCTTGCCCAAGGACACAACAACTATGACACAGGTGGCAGGGCGGGGATCGAACCTCCAACCCTTTGATCATCAGCCGACCCGCTCTACCACCTGAGCCACAGTCGCCCTGAGTTGCTTTAATAATCCTTTACAGGAAATGACAGTGCCACAACAGCTACATGAGAAAAATTTACTTTATATGTAAATGGTGCACCTCATCTCTACCTTTCTTTATCTGCACTGTGTCCTTGCACTACGGTTGTGTTTATTTGTGTCTCAAGTGTTGCTCTCTTCTCTTCTCTTCAGTTCTCTTCACAAAATTTGGGAGAGGTCTTTATTTCTTGAGAGTTGACCCGTTCGCTCTATATTATCCCTTACACATTGCATTGTTGAAAGGAGCCCGGGACTTAAGAATTTCATGGTCAATGACTGCTGCTGGAACTGTTGTGCATTATGACAAATAAACCACTTGAAAAGTACTAACCTGGCATGATGGAAATTCTCCCTTTGGCCTGTTGAGTGGAAGACAAGGTGTATAGGCAAAGCAAGGCAAGTTTATTTCTATAGCACAATTCAGACACAAGGTCATTCAAAGTGCTTTACAGAGGCAAGATTAAAACACAGCAAGTATAGAATACACATTAGAAAACCGAATGAGAAATACTACATTTAAATTAAATAAATAAAACATTTAAATTAAATTAAAATGTACAGGTTAAAGGGGGAAACAGAAAAGTGTTCAGATTTGATGAGATTTGTAGAGTGTGAAATGAGAGCAGTATACTGTATATATAAATAGCCATGATGTGTTTAGTCATGTGCATGTCATACATGATGTTATTGATACCCTGAGATTTCTTCAATTTTTTTTAATCCCGGTAAAGGGGTTTTACTGGGAGTTTTTTCTCAGCCGAGCTAAGGGTGTAAGGGCAGGGTGTCATATTGTATCATATTGTATCATATCATATATCATATTGTATGAAATGTAAAGCCCACTGAGACAAATGTATTTGTGATTTTGGGCTATACAAATAAAACTGATTTGATTTGATTTGATTTTGTTATTGATTGATTGATTGTCTTTATTTCGAACATGCGAGCAATAAAAAAAATAGATGAATAAATAAAAAACAAACAAAAGCAAAAAAAGAAAAAAAACAGACACTTTCTACATGCTCGAAAGGGGGTAGGAGGAAGTAAAAAACTAAAAAACTAAAAAAATCTAGTCCTACCCCTTAACAGATCAATTTGGCTTGGATAGATTATGTTATTAGCATGTCAGTATAATAAAAAGCTATAATAATGCATATATACATGAATACCGAATCATTTTGTGTATATATATATTATTGATACGCACTTGATCGATGAGCCTCTTGATGAGCGGGAGTCCCTCCAGCGCTGAGGTGTCACAGCCGCTCGTCAGCACGCGCTCAAACCCTAACGACACGATCGTCTCCAGGGCAACCACGGGGTCATGCACCATGTCAAAAGCTGAAGGAGAATCAATGGAAGTTTAGAAAAAAATAGTAAACCTGCAGTGTGTAGAATTTTGGGTTTTATCTCCTAGCAGATTTTGTAGAAAGTAATTATAATATCCATAAGTACATTTAATTTAGTGCATAATAGCTGAAAAACATTTTTTAATTATTATTTTTTCCCTTAGAAAGGGTCTCATATATGTCCATATTTCTGCATATCTGACTTGGACCAAGGCCTAGTGCCGCCATCTTGAAAATGTCATAGTTGGAATGTCATCAGGTGCATTGTTTAAAATTTAGAATTGCTCTTGTCCTTGAAGGCCACTGTAGCTTCTGTTATTATTCGAAAGGGTTGGGGTTTACCCAGGGAGTGTTGCATTCTAGAACTTTCTTGATGATGTCATATTACACACTGCACCTTTAAGACTTTATTGAACTTTATTTGTATAAGGGGAAATTCTTTTTCACTTCACAGTACATTACATTTATGGGCCATAAATGACAGACCTCTTTATACTCTGTACAGTGTAACCCATGTACACTGAAGCAATGATAAAAGCACTCTCATTAGGGGCTTTTATTCCAGTCATTATGTTGAAGGCATCAGTCTATGTGTAAAGGGGAAATTGTTTTTACCTCGGTGGAAGGTCACACGTAATGGTCGCGCAGCAGCTAGAGTGAGAGAAAGGTGGCAAGCAGAAATATGTTCAGGAAAAACTTGTAGTGCAATATTTAAAAAATATATACAAATTATATGAACACATTACCCAGCAGCTCCATGGATAGCTCTGTGTCCACCCGTCCGTCCTCTGTCAGTAGTCCCATCACCAGTCCGTCCGCCCCGTGAGCCTTCAGCTGCTCCATGTCTCTCCTCATCACGTCCAGCTCGCGGTCCGAGTACAGGAAGTCCCCCCCGCGAGGACGCACCATCGCATAGACTGGGATCTTTACACACTGCTTTACCACCTGCAGCAGGCCTGGGGCAAAGGACAATGGATGGTGAGGTATCAATGGTGTTGTAATATGAGGGAGTGTACTAAGTATTAAGAAGACATAAGAAAAAAATATTTAAAATCAATTGTATTTTCATAGCCAGAAATAACAAAAGAAAACGATTTGCCTCAGGGGGCTTTACAATCGACAGCATATGATTCCTTCTGACCTCAGCCATACTGAGCTCTTAAAGCTATAGTGCGTAACTTTTCATAGGAATAAATGTCCGTTACATTCATGCTATGGCCATACAAGTTGACACAAAGTTGACTAAGCCTATCAGCTCCACAAAACTCTCCCTGCGTTTCTCAGTATGGCAGCGTTTACAAACTGGTGTCCCCGCCTGACTGGTGCAGGAGCTCAGAAAAATCCCCAAGAAGAGCCCAAGAAATGTTTCAGTTGTTAGACATAAGAAAAAAATATTTAAAAAAATTTAAAAAAAAAATATGTTAGAAATATGATTAAAGCCATAGTGCGTAACTCCTGTCACTCTCATCATCGCATAGACAGGGATCTTTACACACTGCTTTACCACCTGCAGCAGGCCTGGGGCAAAGGACAATGGATGGTGAGGTATCAATGGTGTTGTAATATGAGGGAGTGTACATTAAGAAGACATAAGAAAAAAAGATTTAAAAAAAAATATGTTAGAAATATGATTAAAGCTATAGTGCGTAACTGCTTTACCACCTGCAGCAGGCCTGGGGCAAAGGGGAATGAATGGGGTCATATGGTGATTCAAATACTGGTGAAACATTGTTTATCAATCAATTAATAACTTATTGGTTTTGTAGCATTGAAGGAACGTACATTAAGAAGACATAAAAAAAAAACATAAAAAATATCAAAACACAACAAATCTAAAACAGTTAGAAACATGATTAAAGCTATAGTGCATAACTCCTTTTGCTCCAATGAGGAATTCTGAGGAATTACAACAACACTGATGTCGGTGCATCTACATGTGGTTAGCACCATCGCATAGACAGGGATCTTTACACACTGCTTTACCACCTGCAGCAGGCCTGGGGCAAAGGGGAATGGATGGTGAGATATCTTGATTCAATTCATGACTTATTTGGGGCAATTGGTTGTGTAGAAAAGAGGGAGTGAGTATTAAGAAGACGTAAAAAAAAAGATAGGAGGGGGGGGGGCATACTGAGAAATACATAGAGAGTTTTGTGTGGAGCTGATAGGCTTTATCAAAGTTGTGTCAACATTCATTTATATGAAAAAGTTACGCACTATAGCTTTAAATATATATGTAATTTTTTTTAAACTATGCAGATTATCTATACCTTTTCCTCCTGGCATTTAGGAGGAGGGAGATGGCAGACGGTATTACATAGCATTTGAATCTGGTGGACTTTGTAGGCTGAGCTTGAAAACCTGTACAGAATGGAACTGTTCTCACCTATACTGGGAGTGAGCCCGCCCTCCAGGAGACTGGTGCACAGCTCAAGTCGACCTGCACCTGGCAAAGGAGACGAACAATAGGCCTATGTCAGTGTTATAAATCTAGCTCTTACATTGTGTCTCATTGATTGTAGTCTAACCCCTTTCCACCTTACTTACTTACTTAGGATACTTACTTACTTACTTAATAATAATAATAATAATGGATTGGATTTATATAGCGCTTTTCAAGGCACTCAAAGACGCTTTACAGGGTTCCAGGTTCCATTCATTTACACAGTCATACTGGTGGTGGTAAACTACCATAGTAGCCACAGCTGCCCTGCTACTTAGGATACTTACTTACTCATGTACCGTACTTACTTACTACTCAAATAGGCTACAACTGCCTGTAACTGTTTGCAAGTAGCCTAGTAGGTCTTGGTGTGTTTAATTTAAAGGACAATAGAGTTCACTGCTCATTACCAACCTCCGCGTTCGGCATTAACAGCAGACTCCACGCTGTCCACACACACCTCCATTAAATAGCTCATATTGACAGTCTAGCCTGGACAGTGAGACAGAAAGATTAAGGTTAATTAAATTACATTTAAAAGGGTTATCCATAATTCTCGGCTTTTAGCTGACAATTTTAACTTCCATAGCAACTACCTGGCAACAACAATCCACTCGCTATTGATCCATGGGGTTCGTATCAGTCGATATAAAGTCAGATAGTGTTGTTTGGGTGACTGACTGACCAAAACACAGCTCCTACAAGTCATATGAGTTGAATCGGGGTTTTCCGGATAGTTGACTTTATAACACGAGGTTTGGCGGGTGGGCGGTGTTATACTCGTTACATAGTAGGGAGCAGAGTGACCGCCCGTGCGAAATACGCCTATAACCAAAACATGCACCCACCTCCCGCACTGTGTCTGATGAAATTTAAAAAAAATTAAAAATTGATTTTTTTTATTTGTAACATTTATTGGGTATCGAGTTTCCATGCCAACAAATAAAAAATATCGTATTTATTTTATTTTATAGTTTGTTTAAAAAAAAATCAAATAATTAATTGTGTCGTCACGAGGTTATAGTTGAACTGTGTGTGTGTTAGGAAACATGGTTATGTAGCCACCGGTTACTGCCTGTGTATGTAACTCAGCTCCTTCAACAAGACACAGTCAACGTAGACGGACATTTGGACGCAAATATGTTGCTCTCTTCATTGCGGACGACCGTATTTTGCGGTTGCAGAAATGTTTCTAGGGGATTTCAACACAATAGCGTGAGTATAAATAACCTAGCTGCTAACATTAGCCGAGTAGCTATCGCATGAGAAAGGTCAGACATTACACTGCAAGAGAAGCAATACAGCGCTTATTCTGGCATGATACATCCCCCAATACAATTGAAAAGCTTTATCATAATCTAGCGCTCCCTTGTTGCATTTTTGTGGTGTTTTCAAGCTGTATTTAGGCTAGTAAAGGCAGTTAACGTCACCTGAGATGTTGTACTCGATAGCAGTCACGTCCGCATTTATCCAACAGACCTCCCATCATACACAGTAGAGGTGTAAGGACTATCTCATATATCTGTGTCTATACTAGGAAACCTACGTACTTAAAATCACAACTAGCACACACAAACACATGATAGGCACTATAACATATATGGGACGCTTCACAATACATTTAACACTTATGCTATAAAGACAATAATGTAGTGTTAAGCCAGGGCAATGTCAAATTGGAACATACTAACACTGCAGACGACACAGATTACAAGTAAGATACATTTTAAGAGGACCTTACAATTGCATTTAGTCAAAACGAAATAATCGTATTGCGTAATGCGTGAAGATTTATTTGGTGTACTATAAATCAACAATTTCATCGTTGCAAATATAACTGTTGTGTGTCCACAATGTTGTATTTAAAATCCTCTCTTTCTCTCTCTCTCTCTCTGTCTGTCTCTCTCTCTCTCTCTGTCTGTCTGTGTCTCTCTCCCTCTCTATGCCTGTCTCTCTCTCTCTCCCTCTCTATGTCTCTCTCTCTCTCTCTCTCTCTCTCCCTCTCCCTCTCCCCAGTCTCCGGTCCGTCCCCCGCTCCGTCAGTGGCTGGTGCAGCGCGGGCAGAGCACCATCGCGGCCGAGGCGGGAGCGACTTCCGCCCGGGTAGCGGCCACCGTCCCAAACGCCGCGACCAACCGCATCGTAGGGCGCTGGTTGCTAGGCTGCAGCGGGCTGGTGGTGGGGGCTGTGGTCTTGGGGGGTGTCACAAGGTAAACATAATGTGTGTGTGTGTGTGATAGTCTTCCATGTGTTAAAGATTGAGTCAGTGATTCTGGAGAACGCTTGTTGCCAAAATTACTTTTTGTCAAAATTGGTGAATATCTCCTCATTATCCGCTACCTGTGTGTGTGTGCTGAAAGAGAATCTGGTGTAAATACACAGCCTAGGCTCTGTAAACGGGTAACCTATGTCAACAAAGGGGGCCCATAGTACCCAGAGAAATGCTTGTTTACAGAGCCCAGGCTGTGTATTACAAGATTTTCTTTTTAGCACAAACACAGTACAGACGGGTAGCGGATCATGAGGAGATATTCACTGAGATATTCACTGATTTGGACAGCAAGCGTTCTCCAGAATCACTGACTCCACCTTTTTTAAAGTGACATTGACTTGTACCGGTATGACTTCTGTGTGAATGAATGGAACAATCCTATCCATTATTGTATTATTATTACTTATGTGTATTTGTCTTAAACAGGCTTACAGAATCTATCCAAGATGGCGGCCGTTCTGCGCATGCGGTCCTCAGATCGTGTAGTGACAGTACTAACTACTTATGTGTATTTGTCTTAAACAGGCTTACAGAATCTGGGCTCTCCATGGTGGACTGGCATCTGGTGCGAGAGATGAGACCGCCGCAGACCCAGGCCGAGTGGGAGGCGGAGTTCTCCAAGTACCAACAGTTTCCTGAGTTCAAAGTGTAAGTGTGAGGTCCCACCACCAACTCTCTTTATCATCAAGACACACACACTTTAATCAGCTTAATGGCACTAATAATTGTACACAGGTTTCTCATCTGCTTTTATTTTGAAATCGATTGACAACTACAATTTAAAGGTGTAGTCAGCAATTCTGGAGAAATCTTGTTGTCAAGAACACTTTTGTCAAAATCAGTGAATATCTCCACACGATCCGCTACCTGTCTGTACAAAAACTGATGTTAATACTCAGCCTAGGCTCTGTAAATGGCCATGTACACAAAGGGTATGTAACTACAGCCCACACACAGTACAGACAGGTAGCGGATCATAAGGAGATATTCACTGATTTTTAACAACAAGCGTTCTCCTGAATCGCTGACTCCACTTGTTATGTCTGTAATGTTTTAAAATGTTTTCAAAGATTTTTTTAATAACTTCATATTCATAATGTTGTTGGGCTTTTAATTTGAAATCTGTTCTCCATTGCATTGTGTTCTTCCACAGAATGAACCACGACATGACGCTCCCAGAGTTTAAGTTCATCTTCTACATGGAGTGGGGCCACCGCATGTGGGGCCGCCTGGTGGGTCTGGCCTACATCCTGCCCACGGCCTACTTCTGGAGGAAAGGATACTTCAGCCGCTCCATGAAGGGCAGGGTGATGGGGCTCTGCGGCTTCGTCTTCTTCCAGGTGAGACGTGCGTGTGCGTGTACACATACACCCAGGGGTGCGTCACCGCTGCGACCCTGCGCGATGACCCTCTTCCGTATAAATGCATGTTTGTGTTGAGATGTGTAGGAGGGGTGAAAACACCATTTCAATTAATGTGTGGCTTGCCTTCATGTGTGTGATTGACAAATAAAGACTTAACTTAACAGCTGTGTTAAGTTACACAGCCTAGGCCTGTGTATTAACACCAGAATTATTTTCAGTGTGCACATGTACCGGATTGTGGGGAAATATTCACTGATTTTGACACAAAGTCATTTTGAAAAAAAGCGCTTTCCAGAATCGCTGACTCCACATTAGCATTTAATTGTACTATATAAATAACCTTGCCTTGCCTAAGATAAACCCATTCATTTGTCCCCCTGTCCCCCTGTCTGTGTCTGTATGTCTGTCTGTCTGTCTGTGTGTCTGTCTGTCCCCCCCCAGGGCCTGCTGGGCTGGTACATGGTGAAGAGCGGTCTGGAGGAGAAGCCAGAGTCCTATGACGTGCCTCGGGTCAGTCAGTACCGACTGAGCGCTCACCTGGGCTCAGCCTTACTGCTCTACTGCGCCAGCCTCTGGACCGGGCTGACCCTGCTCAGGCCCCCACACAAGGTACACAGGCAGACACTTTAACACACACAGGCAAACACACATTATACAGTACTTAAAGGTGCACTATTTATCTTTGGTTGTGTCAAGAGACCCCCACACAAGGTACACAGGCAGGCAGACACTTACACACATAGGCCAGTAACACATTAATGTACAGTGCTGCTTGAAAGTATGTGAACCACTTTAACACACAGTATAATGTATATCCACAGTACTTAAAGCTGCAATATGTAACTTTGGGTGTTTCAGAGAAGTGAACATTCACTCTGCTGAGACCTGCACACAAGGTACAAAGGCAGGCAGACACTTTAACACACACAGGCAAAACACATACCCTGCTTTCCAAATCACATACTCTTTCTTTTTACTACACTACATACTAAAGTACAGAAGAGTATTAGGGCCACAGGAGAGAGAGAAAAAAAAAAATCAGATAAGGAAGATCATTTTTTATTATGTCAAGAATAAAGATGAATACTGCAAAATGCTTTTGGAGTTAGTGGGGCTTATTTGGGATTTTAATTTTTTTAATTTTATGTTTATTTTGTTGTGTCTAAATACATTGCTTCATTCATTAACTGTGTGTGTGTGTGTACTCTATTTTGAAGTTGACAGAAACCAGCCGTCTCCTGCAGCTTAGGAGGTTTGCCAAAGGAACTGGCGGTCTCGTTTTCCTCACTGCCCTCTCAGGTACGGTTTGTTGTTGTATGAATAACCTGCATGATAGCAAACCTTAAGTATGTGAATGTATTGCTATACTGATTGGAGTGCATTTAGTTTTAAGCCTGTCTTGGGATCCAAATAGACTCTTTGATACATACACTGCGTTCCAATCCCCATACTTCCCTACTAGTGTACATAAAAGCTTAATTTGTTTTCTATTTTCTATGCGACTTAACATTTTATGTTTTAAAATGAGGAATACATTTGTCAAAACTATAATCAATCTCTGAATTTTCCTTTAAAAACCAAGCGAGTTGACCAAATATCCTTTTATTTATTATTTCGCAAATTGTAATATTGTCCCCTAATCCCAATCGCACAATTTCACCAAATCGTGCAGCACTATTGCCCCCCATGCCTATCAACTTTTTGGCAGGAAACTCTAATATTTTTTAATATAATTTTAATCTCAAAGAGGTATTTTCAGGGCTAAATAAAGGCTAAATGAAATATAAAATAATAGTTGAGGGCAGGGCATATTCACAGAGGCAAGGGGGAGGGGATAATGTAAGATGTTATTTTTGACCATTTTCCATAATCCTTTCCTTAGGAGCCTTCGTAGCAGGTCTGGATGCTGGCCTGGTGTATAACTCTTTCCCTAAGATGGGAGAGAGATGGATCCCTGATGACCTGCTCGCCTTCTCTCCAACTCTCAAGAACTTCTTTGAGAATCCAACCACCGTGCAATTTGACCACAGGATATTGGTATGTGAAAATTATATCTAAACAAATACCTAAATAAGCTTTTTAATTCAAAACGCCTACAAGGAACTTTTAAATGTTTATGAAACAGTCTAATTTTTTATCTTATGATCATACATGGCCTGTAAAAGCAAACGAGTAATCAGCGAAACATTATTTTTTATATATATATATATATATATATATATATATATAGATATTATTAGACCAAACAATTTACAGACGGAACAGAAAATCCTGTGTTTATGAACGCTACTTAATCAAAGTTTACATTGCTTCACCGTGGTCATATTACCATTAATAAAAATCTGACATAGTCACATATAAATACATTACCTCATGGCCATGCAGCCTCTTTCACTCACTTCCTAAATAAATAAAAAACATAAAAACACTTCCGCTTTTATCCAAAGGTGCCGCTAGAATCACTGATTCTTAAAAAAAATAAAAAAAAATGAAAAACTGAAAGCTCCTCGTAGCTGTGTAAATAAATTAATCAGTATTTGAACACTTCTTCCATCCCATTCAGTAAATTGAGAGGCAGCAGTACGTTGTTGATGGTCTTTAACTATAATGTAATAATTATTTATTTCCCCCCAGGCGATCTCCTCCCTGACGGCGATCACAGGCCTGTATATGTTCTCCCGGAGGATGGTGCTGCCGCGGAGAGCTAAGATCGCTATCAGCCTCCTCACTGCAGCCGCCTACGGACAGGTAAGCTATCGGACCGCTCAGACACGTGTTATTATTATTGTTTTATAGAATATTTTAGCTAAGAGATTTAATAAGGTCTGAACACTATGTCATTGTCAAAAAAGGGACACAGGACAGACATGCATTTCCAAAAAGTTAAAGATCATTTTCAATGTTATGTTGAGATGAAGATTTAAGGAAAATCTAGACTGGTCTCTTCATTTTTTCCGGAGCAGTATAACTCAGTCTATTTCTCTTCAGTGTACTTTACATGTGTCTTTGCCCCTGTCCCCAGGTTGCGCTTGGTATCAGCACCTTGTTACTGTACGTGCCCACTCCCCTGGCTGCCACCCACCAGTCCGGCTCTGTGGTGCTTCTCTCTCTGGCCATCTGGGTCCTGGCCGAGCTACGCAAGATGCCCAAGTAAAAACACATCTACAATGTGGATGAACCCAAATCCCTACAAGCCACTACTTCAAGCCTCTAAGAGTCAGCGACGTGTCATTGTGAACAAGACAAGGCATTCAAGACAAAAAGTGAAAAAACAGAAATATAATTCATTTAACACTGGACTTTTATGCATAATGTTGAAATATGTGGTACTTAGAATAATACTCATGTGCGGAACCAATTCATTGTTTCAACAGACTGTTATTGAAGTGGTATATTAAAGGTGGAGTCCAAAATATCTTGTCAAAATATATAATCTCATAATCCATATCCGCTACCTTTCTGAACTGTGTGTGTTGAAAATAAGTGACTCGTGAGGATATGTTTACTGATTTTGACAACAAGCGTTCTCCAGAATCACTGACTCAACCTTTTAATGTTGTTAGTCCATTAACTACAACCATTTGTTTGAAGTGTTTGTCAAGGAATAAAAAAAAATGCAAAATTACAAACAAGCTAATGTTCAGCTTCTATGCATCAGCTTCCATCACATAGCAACATGATTTCAAATCAATGGTGCTAATTTGATTGGCAGAAAGCGACAATACTGCAGGAATATAATAATATAAGTACACTGAAAATAATGCTTTTTTTTCATTACATTTTCAACTAGACTGAAAATAATGCATTTTTTTTTTAATTTATTTTAGCAACATGTTAGAATGGTTGCTTACCTGTTGCCTTGTCACACTCTGCCTGTTAGTTGAATCAGAAGTGGCTGCTGTTGGGATTATATGTATAAAGATGTACATTTTTGAGTTATAAATTATGAACAATTTGAATTATGAAGGTACATAATGTGGAATCTTGATTTTTGCTTTGTACTGTATCTTCCGTCTTATTTTAATAAAGAAAATATAATGTCTTGACTTTCAAAAATACAAACTCCAGAGTCCATTTTTTTATTTTTTTTTTTGCATAGTAACTGTGATTTTTATTTTATTGTCTTTGTACAAAATATACACATTTTTGAATACGTAATGCAACCGGTCGACTTGAGGCTCGCTAGGCTAGACAGTCAGTAGTACGTACAACGGGTTAGTAAGGGTTTTTTTTTTTTTCATTGTTCTAGAACACAGTTCATGCGGGTTCAGACAGACAGACAGAGAGACAGACAGACAGACAGACAGGTGTTTTACTTGTGGTTCCGGAATGGAAGTAAAAGACTGTTTGGGCAAGGAACAATCAGAGCGAAAAAAAAAAAAAATCACTTTTGTCGATAAAATAAATGAATAAATAAAAATGCCTGAACGAAAATATATAGGCCTAACAAAACAGATGGCAGGGGTTCGAGATGCATATTTTTCATAATTGCTTTGTTGCACCCTTACTGATAGCCTATACTGTACTATAAGAACAAGACTTTGGATAGGTTGAAAGGGTGCAGGTACGTGGTAGATAACATTATTGCTTTTCCATGTTTTTCACTTTGCATTGATATAGATGTCTGTTGAAGAATGCCTGACTACCAAAACCACTTTTCACTGAATAAATAATACAATGGGAGTTCCTTCTCAACTTTCTCTGCCATATAAGACACTACAGCTTATTTTAAAAGGTGCTCCGAGGAACTTTTAAGTTTGTGTTAACTCTTGCACCACCTTTGGACAAAAAGCGGTAGTGTTTTAACCACGCCAGCTGTTGTTCCTGGGTGAGCATATACCCATGACAAAGGCATTAAGAAAAACTATATAAAGACAGCATTCTTTGTACTGATGGTCTCGTTTTGCTGTTACACGTAATTTATGATCATCAGAGGAAAACAATTTCAGTTTCAGAAATATTTCAAAGTTCCTCGTAGCACCTTTTATTTCACATCAACTGCCTTGTCAACATTTAAGAGTCATTCTAGTTTGAATAGAAGCAAAACCAATAATCGGTTGTAAAATCACCAAAAATAATATTTTCCAGAGTCTAATTTGTGGGTTCAGAAGAGAAAGCTGCACATCAATTTGAACAGGTTGCAATGCAAAAATGACACCCTTATATCTCTGATTGTCCCTTGCCTTACTCACTACACCCCCCCCCCCCCCTCCCTCCCTCTCTCTCTCTCTTCACCCATAATAGTGGAGCAGCTAAGTGCTTATTTTCGTCAGAATCTTTCAGTTGATGATACAAGCGTGAAAATTGAAAATGAGCAGTCTCCATGGGTCACTGGACAAGAAAATTCGTCCGAGACATTTGAAATTGTGAGAAAAAAAAATTCACATAGAAATGTATTGGGTTTTTTGATTAAAACATTATTA